>SSNR01000017.1:3669537-3681731 GCA_006937965.1 Callopanchax toddi
ATGAGGCCGCATTTGCGCCAAATAGGTCTGATCTAGAGCCGTTTTCAGTGCTAAAATATCAAATATCTTCAAGTCATCATCAAGTCAACACACGCAAGTCAAGTCAAGTCGCAAGTCATTGACGTTCAAGTCCAAGTCAAGTAGCGAGTCTTTCTAGATTTTACCAAGTCGAGTCAGAAGTCATCAAAATGATGACTCGAGTCTGACTCGAGTCCAAGTCATGTGACTCGAGTCCACACCTCTGGTACTGGTTATGGTAGCCTAGCAAGAGCCTCACGAGGCTTCATAACAAAGAAAGTTCCCTTTGTCACCTAATATCAAACATATTAGTCTACACTAACTCATGCAGGACAGTCACTAAGTAGTTTGACAAAAGATGAAACTTACCTGATTACCGGTATCGTTCGTTCCACTCCACCCGGTCCAGACGCCATTATCCAGTCACCGTAGGTAGGGGCTACTTCGTGGTCGTAGGAAATTTCTCTGCTTGAAGAATGGCTGTTCATTCCACATAATTTTACACATATATAAGTATTCCTGAACTGTGATTGGTAACAGTTGTAGATGACATGTCTTGCAAAACCAGATTTTGCACTAGATTTTTCCAAGCAGGCCGATAAATGTAGTACACAAAATGTCTACAAAGTTCCTGAAGTTCCCACGGTTGATGAATGCAACATGAAAGTGGCAGCCTCTCCAGTCCTGTTGTTGGCTGTCAATCATGTTTCCCCGCCCACCCCTTTCAGATCAGGGCCAAAACTTGAATCTGAAAAAATCCAACTTGAAAGTGAAAAAAAAAGATCTGAAAGTGAAAAGTAAATCTGAAACTGAAAAACGAAGTTTTGAACTTGAAAAAAACAGATTTGAATCTGAAAAAATAAAATCTGAAACTGAAAACTTCAAAATAATTCCAAACATAATAAAGTTTAATTAAAAAACTTAACTGAATTAAAGATTATTTTAAGCTGATAAATTTTTTTTAGTATAGATTCTTCTAATATTGAGTTCATTTTTTTATTTTTCAAATTGCAAGTCAAAAATTTGACATTCAGTTTTAGTTTTTATTTTTTCAGTTTCAAATTTTTTTTTCAGTTTCAGATTTTTTTTTTCAGTTATACAAATATTATGGCCCTGTCTCGGCTCCATACTGTTTGTAGTGAGCAGGAGGGTAAAAATAAATTACAATCAATGACACAACCACCACAAATCTCCCACTTGTTGGTGTCTTTAGATACAACTTTAAAGCTCAGATTGCTTAACCTCATGCAGTTTTGCTCTTTCATGCATGAAGTGCATCAATTCTGTGAGATAAAAGTAAAGATGGACAGATATTCAGTTTGCCATCTTTTGTTCTTGTTTCATTCTTTTCTTATCTTTTTTGCCTCTGTTAACATGGAGGCATCGCATTCAAGAAAGGGAATTCCCCAAATGGGATCAACAGAAAAGCAAGGAAGCTGAGCTCTCTGGGGAGAGGGAACACTTGTTTTCTGGGGATCACAGGTACTAGGACTGTAACACTCACAGTAAGAAAAAAGACAAATGATGCATGATTTTATGGGGGTGTTGGGTCATAGAGAGCAGAATATAAAGCTTTTCTCTAATACAAAGCTAAGCTCGTGTGCTAAAGGGCAGTGAAACACAACTCTGATAAAACCCTAGTTAAGTAGTATTGTTAACCATGCGGCCATTGCCCCTTGCCTTGTGGCCTTTATTTGCTCTGATTGCACCTGTTGCCTTTTTTTTAACACACTTTATTCCACTGAACATGTAGCAACACACTTAGTCTATTGCGGGCCCTTAGTGCACTCTTAATTCTTTCAGAGTCAAAGGTCAGTGTGGTTTCTCTTCTCAACACCTACACCTCCAATTGGAGCCAAACTGAGATTAATAATGAATAAAGTAGCTGTGGGGCAGTGCTGACTTGATAAGAGTCCAGTAGGGTGCAATAAAGAGAGCCTAGCTGGGACTTAAGTTCAACTCCTGGCTCTTTGAAGCACTGCTGCAGCAGTAAAAGCTGCTTCAGCTTTGATAGTCTCATATAAAGCCTTTGAAAATCTCCCATTGGAAGAGCCGAGCTCCTGGTTCCCACCCATGCAGGACGTAACCAGTTTGCTTCCAGTCACGTTTAATTGACCAAGTTTACTGACAGCAGCTCACTCAATAAGAGTTTACGACCCAGGAGGGTTATGTGTTATTTCTGGACCCAGAAGAAAACACATGCGGTGCAATGTGAAAGTCGGGGTGTGCACCGGTAGCATGTGACTGAGAGGGTTATTGATTGGGGCAATAAAAGTGTAATCTGAGAAAACGTGGGGTTATTTTGGCATGTATTGGTTGCTGACCATAAGATGGCTTTTTATGAGGAGAGCTGGACGTGTAATAGTGTAATAAGGAAATAAGATGGTAGAAAAATTAAGACGTGACAGGTTTGTTAAGTCAAAGCTTTCTTTTATTGTTTATTATTAATTCAGCATCACCTCTGCCTGACCCTTTAAGTTCAACACCAATGAAAAGGCAATGTAAACAGGTTTTTTCATTGCATTTTTAATTATTTCACAGCAATAAAAGTATATTGTCAGGTAATAGAAGTAATTCTTGATAAAAATAATATTCTTAAAATAATGTAAGTTAATAATTGTTGACTTTTATTAAAATATTCCTATATATTTTGTTTTTAGTAGCATTATCAGTATTCTTATTATTATACAATAAAATAAAGAAATGCAAAACCGTATTTAAAGCAATTTTTTGCCGTTTCGTTTTTACTCAACTTTCCCTCGAATAATAATGATCCAATTATCCATTTTATCTAGGAACTATTATCAGGTTGTCTCTCTGTGTGATGTCATGTTCCTTTGACTTCTTACAGCTGTAAACTTATCAAAGCCTAGTGAACTTTGACCTCAGCTGATGAGTTTTTTCACACCACATTGTCATCTCTGTGAGGCATCTCTGAGATCAGAGTGGAATAATGGAGCAAACATTTGCCTGAGTGAATGTGTTTAATGTTTGAATGCTGCGTGTGTGTGTGTGTGTGTGTGTGTGTGTGTGTGTGTGTCCCTGGAGCAGGTTGATTGTGAGGGTCGTCAAAGTGTGTGAAAGCACACGTGGAGACAAACACACACAGCACAGAGCAGATCCAGTCTAATTAAAAAGCACAGTGGAGATGTCAGGGGTTTCTGTAAAAGTGAGTGTGTGTGTGTATGTGTATGTGTATGTGTGTGTGTGTGTGCGTGCAGTGGCTTCAGCATGATCGGCCGTCAAATGAAACAATGTATTCCGTGGGACCTCAGGGTTTCCATCTGAGTATTCGGACACGGCACTCCAACAAACTGTGGCTGTTTTATGTGGAAAAAAAAGTTGATAATTAGTCCCACAGTGGCTGAAGCATGAGATGGAGAGAAGAGGAGGGGAGGGGGGGAGGCATTGAAGGAGGAGAAGAGAGTGCTTAGCGCATTTACTACTCCATCCTGACACTGTCTGGGAATCATTGATCAGTTGTGTGTTTTTTCCCTGTTGTTATTTGTTTCTTTTTGCCTTAATTTGACTTTTTCTTCTTTTTCAATCTGCCTTAATTTTATTATTTATTTAAAACCAGGTTATTTAATAAGGTTTTAGCAAAATTCTGACAAATTTCTTTCTAAGTTGAGCATTTTTTAATGCCCATTTGCAACTGGGAGACAATATCAAGCTCCTTTCATTTATGTTTCCTCTTTGCAATCCTTAATAGTTTTTTTTCTTCAAAACAATTTTAAAAAATAAGAACAAGCAATTAAAATGCTGCAATTTTACGTGACTTGCATCTAATTTTTAAATGGACCAAATTCTTTTTTTCACATGCATACAAATAGAAATGTGCATTTAGGTTTTAGATTTTCATTTGATGGTGATTTTTAATTTAAAAAAATATCTACCGGTAGTTTGAATTCAGAGATATATACTATACTAAAAAGGTGTTTAAGAAAACAAGTATTCCTACATATCTTGAAAAAGTTAGTAATTAATTTTACAAGCAAAATCTAAATTTTAGAAGCATTAGATGGAAGACATAGCAAATTTGCACATTTGTCCCAGTATTTACACTCCACTTTGTAATTTAGAAACTCAGAAACTTCTCTTTTTGCTGTTCTGTGTGGATAAAAACAACCCCCACCCCAACCCGCCTCGCTGACCTGCGTAGGATGTCTGTGAGTAAATGCTGAAAGCACACTGTGCAGGGTTCGCTTACGTAAGGCTACATTCCCACTCCTCTGAGGTGTTAGTGGTGTGAGAGAAGGTCCAGAAGCCTGACAGGGGTCCGACAGCTGAGTGGCAGCAGGAAAAAGCACATGTCATGTTTGTTTGCAGGCTCCTTTGTCACAGGCCACACCCCTCCCCCTGCTCCTGCCCTCCTCTTGGCCTTATTTAGCCCCCCGCCATGTCACTCAGAGGTCAGTGTGAGCACACACACAGTGCACAACAGGCTCAGACACACACACACACACACACACACACACACACACACACACACACACACACACACACACACACACACACACACACACACACACACACACACACACACACACACACACAGATTGTAATAGCATGGTAGACTGCATCATAGATGGAAGTGCCTTGAAGGACCTACTTCTCATTCTCCAGACCTCATTAGCTGCTGATTTATCTCCCCCTCCTTCCTTCTAATGCTCTCAGTGGGTGGATGTGATGTGATGTGTGTGTGTGTGTTAGTGTGTTGGAAGTGGGTACTCCGTGGAACAGAGAGAATTATTATTTCTGTGTCTACAGATTGTCTATGCATGCAAAAGGCAGGAATTTAGTCTAAAGGATTGGGATATTTTAGTGTGTGTTTTTGTGCAGAAGGGCCACGCACACACACACACATACACACACACACCCAGGTTGTGTCACAGCCCAGTGTGAGCATACTGGACCTGGGGTCAAACAGATTAATAAAAGATCAGACACGAGCACACGGAGCTTCAAACTGATTAAATATTCTGCACTACCGTGCTTCATAATCACAAAGCACTCTGGTTTGCCATTATCCATTTAGCAAATTTTTGTCTTGTCTTGCAATAATCTCCTCAAACCCCCAGTGAGCTTATTATTGTCAAGGAAAAGTGCTTATAGCTGTGCAGAAAGGTGGGATTTTGGAAAGATGTGCAATGCATTTTGCACGAGGAATTAACAGGAGTTTTTAACAAAGTGAAAGTTACTTTGAATTTAAAGATATTTTCTCTAAAACTGATGCATTTCTTTTTTTATAAACAATAATGTGAACACATTCTCTTTTTGATATAATAATAATAATAATAAAAAACATGACTATAGCTGGCCTACATAATGTATTGACTCCAGGGGAATTGATGTCTCAGGAGATGAAAATTCTTGCTTTTACCTGATTCCCTCTATATGGTCATCCCAGGAGACAGTTCAGTGGAAAACCGAGGCGAGGAGGGGGAGCATTTCATCATGCATTGCTTCTTTAGTCAAGTGAAAATGAGCCACAAAGAAAGAAATCTGATGAACAATGAACCCAATTACTAAAACCTTTGACTGTTTGAAATAAGAACCCTTAAAATCCAGTTTTTTTTTCTCTGGACAAATGAAACTGTTACACTTTGCTATGTAAAGCTAAAAGATCTAAAATGTTTCTGGTTTTCTCTGTAGATGTGAAGAACCTGGAGAACTTCCACCTGGTGGAGAGCGTCCAGGAGCAGGTCAATGCGGCGCTGCTGGACTACGTCATGTGTAACTACCCCCAGCAAACGGACAAGTTTGGCCAGCTGCTCCTCCGGTTGCCTGAGATCCGAGCTATCAGCCTGCAGGCCGAAGAGTACCTTTACTACAAACACCTGAACGGCGATGTGCCCTGCAACAACCTGCTCATTGAAATGTTGCACGCAAAAAGAGCCTAAGAGGGAGACTGTCTCAACCCCTCAAGCTGCAGCTGCAAGGACATGTCTCACGCTGCACAAAAACCCAACAATATGTTTAAACCAAAACAAACCTCCAGCTCAAACTTGATTAAGTAATGAGAAGGAGGGTGGAGAGCAGAAAGCGTCAGGAACTTATTTATACTGAGCTCCTTTTGAAGACTCACAATGTGCATAAAGACATTCATTTAGATCCCTTTATTGTAAAAAGTAAACTAAAACCACAACCACAAAAAAAAAAAGACATTTGGAGAGAAAAACACTTGAAACAAACTCCACATTCAAATTATTTGTGACGATATCTGCTTGAGCAGGACTATCAGACGGACAGATCACAACCAGAAGGATTAATAGGCCCTCTAGGTGTTTTAGCACTGATAAAAAAGGCGTATGTGCTGAGAAATGAAGCTGAATCACACTGCCCATCTTTCACAGCAAGTCGAAGATTCTCCTGAGTGTTCTCTCACTGAAGCTGGCTTTCAGCTGTTGTCGGTACTGTAAGTCAAACGGACACACAGCCAACCAGGCAAGAGACCCTTACCTACTGAGATGTTGGTTTTCTGAACTCTGACATGACATCTGCCACAGCAGCATGACCCGATGAAAAAGGAAGGACTGAATGTTAAAAAAGAAGGTCCATAAAAGTCGTCAATGAACAAATAAACTATTAAGAAGAGGATGTTTTCTCCTGCATTTGAAGTCATTTGCTTCTCATGGTCATCTTGTTGCCCCTCACTTTATTCCTCAAACAAGAATCATCTTTAATGTACCTCAGAAAAGCCTGTGTTAGATTAAGTCACCTAATAAAGTCCACAGAAATTACAATTTCCAGCCCTTTTTTGCAAAAAAAAGAAAAAAAAAAGAAAATATCTTCCTTTTTAAAATTATTTCGTCAAACCTGGAACAAAACAAAGTGTGATTCAGAAGAGGGAGAAGAATCCTCTGAAAAGACCAAAACCTGCATTGGAAAGTGGAAGCAAATTACTAATAAATTCATAATCAGTGTTATAAACAGATACAAAAACTTTGTGATGTCACAGTCATGTGAGTCTTGCCTTATTTCATCACCATGCTAGCTAACCGTGCAGATGTGAATAAAAATATGTACAAATATATAAATATATATAAAATAATAACGTTGTAAAAAAAACTACAAAGAGTAATTCAACAGGTGTTTACATTCATGTGGTCCTAAGGGAGAGAACTGTGATGAAGCATAATTTGCAATGATTTCCTAAAAAAAAAAGAAAAAAGATGAAATTAGCAAAATGAAGAAAAGGATTCCTCTGTTTTGTTTTATTTGATGTATGTACAGTGTTCTTTTTTTAATTTGTTTTGAACAGTACTTAAATTATGTCGTGAGACTCTAAAATCAAAGAGGAATTACACAATATTAATTTCTGTGTCTGCTGACATTCAAATTTTTTATTCTATGAGCATTGCTGTCTAAAGATTTTGTTTCACTCTTAGCAAATTCTTTGTAAAATGTTTTTTTCTTTTTTTTATTTACAACTCTAACCTTTTGGTGTACAGTACGTCACTGGTTACGCTTAATAATGAAGATAATTTATTGCGTCTCCATATTTGTGTTACATGACGTGAGGTGTCCACGCCAGAATAAATTTGTTTACTGTAGCATGCTTTCTGTTTTGTTTCCATGAGTGGTTTTGAGATGCAGGTCTGGAGCAAAAATAAGAAAAAAATAAAATAAAATCAGTCCTTTAAATGTTCATGCAGGTATGTACATTTAAATAAGTATTGTATGAAAAATCTTTGTGCCACATCAGTTTTTCTTATTGGATTTCAGCCTGAATCCTTGTTCTTTCTGGTTTGCTCTCATACCAAAGACTGCACATTTCCCCTGTGAGCTGTGATTTCTAATCTTGTGTCCAAATTTAGCAGAACTACGTTACTTTCCCTTAAATATGGCAGCCTCTGTTGTTCTGAAACAAAGTTTCTTCTTGTGTACAGTAGTTTTTTTTCTCCATCAAACTGACCCTTGTCCTGCCTCCCACAGCAACATGTGTTCATCTGTTCATCTTGTCAACATTTTTCGTAAATAAGTCATGGAATGATCAAAAAGTCGTCTGGTGGATTGATTAATGTACAGAAAATTCACTTTAATCAGCGTCAACAAGGTGTTTCTGATTCTGAGCTCCAGCATCTTGTCCCTTCCTTCATGGCGTCTCCCGATCAGACAATCTTTTTTCTCATTTGCTTGAATTCTGGGTGAAGGTTCTGCAGATGCCCTGGACTTCCAGGTGAACTCCGCCCCAGTCCAACAGTCACTTCTGCAGTCCTGCTCCTGCATTAGGAGCTTTTTTTGCTGAATAAATGCTTAGAGGATGTGTGTTTGGTGACTTTACTCAGAAGCTAAAGAAAATGGAGAGAAATCTAGCTGTTTGCTTCAAAACAAAGTTGTCAAATGAACCTGTATGACCAATAAATTATTCATCAAGAACTTAACTTTCAAACATTTAAAACAGACATCAAAATACCATTTCATATCCACTATTTTATGACTTTTAGCCATGTTGCTGTTGTCCTGAATGTTCTGGTCACTGACTGGTCAGAGTTCCTCTAAAACAATTAACAATTTTACCCACAAATCAATAAATATTTATTATAACACTGAATTTTCAGTTCTTTCAAACCTATTCGTCCATCTAAATGTTTATTTTTTAAAAACAATATAATGCATAACTTTATATAAACATGATTTGTATAAATGAGAAACGAAATACAAATTTTATTTAAAAAAAACATAATTACAGCACATAAAAAGAGTCACCTTTAACCAATATCCACATGCAAACATCACAAAATTATTATACAGTTGGTTGTTAAAAACAAAGACCACATGAGATAAAAGATAACTGAGTTTAATGTATCACAGTAACACATTTTGCATTATCGTTACCATTGCATTCACTTTATGAACTGTTCTGCATAAAAAGAACAAAAAACATCTTAATGGTTTTAAACACAGTGTATTTGTGAATATAAATATGGAATTAAAAATCAGACAAAAAAAATTAAGGCATTCATGCTTACATCTCCAAACTAGTGTCACAGAAACACAATGAGCACGTTTTCTCAATGATTACACAAAATATTTTCAAAGTGATGAGAAAAAAAAAGTATTGTATTTATAAAGAGAAAAATTTAAGCATATTATTAATTCTAATTTCAATAGATTCACAATATAACCACAATAAACATGCAGCCTGAAAGGTTAGTCTACGTCGACGAGGCCGTGGCTTTTCTGAGGTGCAGGACTGCGAGGGAAACAGGAAGCTGTGAACTCGAGCTCCATGGGAACATGGAGGCTACAACCAGACGGCAAGGCGTCCACTTCTACAGGAGGAGACTTCTGCATGTGGGAAAGGGATGAGTCACTTTAGGGAAACAGTTAAAGTTCATGTTGTTCATATCACTGCTAAAACCTGACACTTTAGGTTTAATTTCTGTCTGATGCAACACTGCTGCTGAAACAATTCAAGCATTTTTCTCCCCAAAACAAATCTTAATTTGTTGCTGAGTGAAGGAATTAATTCAGTGGGTTCTTTGAGTTTATTTTCAAAATCTTTTTTGAACAGGCATATGTAGAAATGTTCTGTTCTTTTTCAACTTTTAGCTACACTATAATGAATAAAGCAAAAATTATTTTACTTAAACACATGTTTCCTAATTAACTTGGCATGATGCTAAATTGTTCAAAGAAAAAGTTTTAATTTAGCATAGCTTTGTGTCTCATGTAAAGAATCATTTTAATTTTATTCTGCTTACTTTTATGGTATATTACACAACATATATACATATATGGCTGCATTCGTTCTTATAGTTCTGTCCTTTTCTCTTCTTATTTGTCTCAAATGCATTCCCATCCATCCATCCATCCATCCATCCATCCATCCATCCATATTTTCTGCAAATCTAAAGTTGGGTTGTGGTGGTAACAGGTCTAGCCATCCTTCTCCCCAGCAACACTTCCCAGTTCCTTCTTGGGGATCCCAAGGCCAGACAGGATATATAATTCGAGCCCTGAGTCTTCCCCAGGGCCTCGTCCCAATGGGACATGCCGGAAAAACCTCCAGAGGGAGGTGATCAGGTAGCACCCTAAATAGATGCCCTAAATACCTCAGCTGAATCCTTTTGATGCGGAGGAGTAGCAGCTCTACTCTGAGCTCTCTCCTGAATGACTGAGCTCCCCATCTTTTCTCTAAAGTTTATCCTGGCCACCCTAAGAGGAAGCTCATTTCAGCTGTTTGTATCCAGGACCATGTTCTTTGGGTCATGATGATCCACATCTCATAACCATAAGTGAGAGTTGGAATATTGACAGACCAGTAAACAGAGTTTTGCCTTTTGACTCCCCTCCCTCTTCACCATGACAGACCAGAAAAACATTATCATTACTGAAGACAAAGGTCTGATCCATCGGTCAATCTCTCACTCTATTCTACCATCACTCGAGAACAAGACACCAAAATATTTGGACTCCTCCACTTGAGGCAGGAACTCATTCCTAACCTTGAGAGTTCTGTACCTTTTTCCAATCAAGAGCCATGACCTCACATGTAGAGGAACCGGCCACTTTACACTCTGCTGCAAATCATCCCATTGCACGCTGAAAATCATGGCATAAAGACACCAATAGGACCATGTCATCTGCAAAAAGCTGAGATGAGATTTTGAGGTCCCCAAACCAGACCCTCTCCTCACCACAACTATGCCTTGAGATCCTATCTATGAACACCACAAATAGGATTGGGGATGGGGTGAAGCCTTGGCGGAGGCCAACCCGCACCGGGAAGGAGCTCTACTTAGTGACGAGAATGTGGACCCAGCTTTTGCTTTGGTCATAACCGGATAGCTTGTATCAGTAGCCCCGACACCTGTACTCCTGCAGCACATCCCACAGAATACCTTGAGGAATATGGTCAGAAGCCTTCTCTAAGTCCACAAAACATATGTGGATTGGAAAACCAAACTCCCACAACCCCCTCAGCAACTCCGCAGGGTAAAGATCGGTCCACTGGTCCATGGCCCAGATAAAAGCCATACTGCACCTTATGGATCCAAGGTTCAACAACAAGTTGGAGCCTCTCTTCTAAACACTAAACTTTCCCAGGGAGACTGAGAAGTGCGATGCCCCAGTAGTTGGAACACACTCTATGGTCCCCCATTTTGAAAATTGGGACAACCATCCTGGTCTGTCACTCCACAGGTCCTGTCCCAGTTCTCCATGTTACATTGAAGAGGAGTTGGGTTCCAGAGCCTAAGCTGGGCATACAGGCAAGCCCAACTATATCTAGTTGGTATCACTCAACCTCACATATGACCTTCAGCTCTTTGCCTGCCAGATAGGTGACATTCCACATTCTTAAAACCAGTTCATTATACCAGGGTTCAGCATGCCCAGGACTCTACCTTTGCCTGCCACAGTCCTGCAATGCACCTGACCTAGATTCTTCTCACTGCAGGTGGTGGGCCCACGTGGAGCTACCTATGAACTAAGCAAGAGGTCATCCAATCGTATAACTTTTAAACATTTCTAAAAAATAAAAACAAAGAACAATAGCCCTAAGGTTTCTTTTTTTAATGCAAGTCCCGTAATAAGAATCTAAAATGTTAACCATATTTATAAGTGGTAAGAAGACTCATCTAATTGCTGAGGTGGTACAGATAATGTTAGTGGTGTTGACGTGCAGCATTAAGGATGCTGGTCACAGACGAGCAAGAGCCCAGCTCGATTCCCGGCGCACAGCGTTGCAATTCTCACTTGGAGCTTGGCTTGCAGTGCCTGGCCTCCTGTCTGTAAATGTGTTAAACCTGCTTTCACTCGCTCTGAATTTGTATAAATAATGTATATACATTTATACACAGACTCTAACAAGTGCAGCCTCAGGTGAAAATACTCAGAAATGCATGCTCTGCGCATCCCCGAAGGTGGACATCAGCTCCAAACCAACTAACTCAAAAGATAACCACACACAGGGAAAAAACACACACTATCTTTCTCTCTCTCTTACAAACACACACACACAGAGAAATAACTTGCCAAAAGCAACATAAACACACAAACACAGTTCTTTACTCTCACACATAGTGCTGTCAGTTTCTAAACAAGTTTTCCTTTCCATCACACAAACAGCCCCAAGTTGCATCTGCCAGTGTTATGTGAAGCTTTTAAACTCTGGAACCACATCACTCGTGTTTACAGAGATGTGCTTGCGTGTTTGCGTGGAGGGA
>SSNR01000017.1:3687549-3770705 GCA_006937965.1 Callopanchax toddi
GTATAAGAGACAGCTCTGGGGCAGAAGTCGCTGAGGTAGTCAAACAACTACGCAGCGGCGGAGCCTCAGGGGTGGATGAGATCCGACCTGGGTATCTCAAGGCAATGGATGTTGTAGGTCTGTCGTGGCTGACACGTCTCTGCAACATTGCGTGGTCATCGGGGGCAGTTCCTATGGAGTGGCAAACCGGGGTGGTGGTTCCCATTTTTAAGAAGGGGGACCAGAGGGTGTGTTCCAACTATAGGGGGATCACACTCCTCAGCCTCCCTGGAAAGGTCTACTCCAGGGTACTGGAGAAGAGGTTCCGGTCGATAGTTGAACCTCAGATTGAAGAGGAGCAATGTGGTTTTCGTCCTGGTCGTGGAACTGTGGACCAGCTCTTTACCCTCGCTAGGGTGATGGAGGGGTCATGGGAGTTTGCCCAACCAATCCACATGTGTTTTGTGGATTTGGAGAAGGCTTATGACCGTGTCCCCAGGGGCACCCTGTGGGGGGCGCTCCAGGAGTACGGGGTGGATGGTCTTTTGTTAAGGGCCATTCAGTCCCTGTACCAGAGGAGTGTGAGTCTGGTCCGCATAGCCGGCAGTAAGTCGGACCTGTTCCCAGTGAGGGTTGGACTCCGCCAGGGCTGCCCTTTGTCACCGGTCCTGTTCATAACCTTTATGGACAGGATTTCTAGGCGCAGCCGTGGTGTGGAGGGGGTTGGGTTTGGTGACAGGAGAATCGCGTCTCTGCTTTTTGCGGATGATGTGGTCCTCCTAGCTTCATCGAGCTCTGACCTTCAGCTCTTGCTGGGAAGGTTCGCAGCCGAGTGTGAAGCGGCTGGGATGAGGATCAGCACCTCCAAATCTGAGGCCATGGTTCTCGACCGGAAAAAGGTGGATTGCCAACTCCGGGTCGGGAGAGAGGTCCTGCCTCAAGTGGAGGAGTTCAAGTATCTCGGGGTCTTGTTCACGAGTGAGGGAAGGAGGGAGCGGGAGATCGACAGGCGGATTGGGGCAGCGTCTGCAGTGATGCGGACGCTGAACCGGTCTGTTGTGGTAAAGAGAGAGCTGAGCCAGAAAGCAAGGCTCTCGATTTACCGGTCGGTCTACGTCCCAATCCTCACCTATGGTCATGAGCTTTGGGTAGTGACCGAAAGAACGAGATCGCGGATACAAGCGGCTGAAATGAGTTTCCTCCGCAGGGTGGCCGGGCTCAGCCTTAGGGATAGGGTAAGAAGCTCGGACATCCGGGAGAGACTCGGAGTAGAGTCGCTGCTCCTCCATATCGAAAGGAGCCAGTTGAGGTGGTTCGGGCATCTGGTAAGGATGCCTCCTGGACGCCTCCCTCGGGAGGTGTTCTGGGCATGTCCTGCCGGCAGGAGGCCCCCAGGTCGACCCAGGACAAGCTGGAGGAAATACATCTTCAGTTTGGCCTGGGAACGCCTGGGCGTCCCAGCTGAGGAGCTGGTGGACTTGGCCGGGGAGAAGGTGGCCTGGGCTGCCCGACTTAGAATGCTGCCCCCGCGACCCGGACCCGGATAAGCGGAGGAAGGCGAGGCGAGGCGAGGCGAGCATCCAGTTGGGTGTCATTAACATGTCTTCAGTTTGGTAAGGCAGCTGCACGACCAGTTGTGACTGAGCCCTAAATAGCACTGCTTTGTGTTTAGCCTCAGACCACATTATTGTTTCAATATGAATATATTCCCCAAACAATAAAGGACCTTCTTATTGTATTTAAAACGGAAACAAAATACAGCAGATGACACGGTAGGCATGGATCATGAAGAGATTCAGCCATATACAAACATTAAAGAAACCTTCTTTGTGATGGTTTAAAATTCTTATTATTAGTATTTTAATACAATCTGTCTTGTTGATCTTTGTTTTGGCACAAAGAAACCAAAAGTCACTTTAAACCTTTCAAATCACCAATAAGCCTTAGGACGTCAGGGGAATAGTGTCAGGACAGATCATTTGTCATCCATGAACACCATATTACTACCAGCTATAAAATAAGTGGGGAGGTTAAGGGAAGAGACAAACAGAATTGGCTGGGTTAGGCAATCACTGCAAAGGTGCCCTTGAGCAAAGCATTTAAAAGCCATGCAATAATGGAGCCGCTCAGAGATTGATTGTGTATGCATAAATGTAAAAAAGGTTGCCTGGAAAATAAAATTCAAGCTAATGATGTTTACATATATTCTGAGAAGAGGATGTTCTTCGCCCATCATCCATCATCATCAGCACCAGGTGGAGGAAACAAACACGGTTCTGCAGGTAAAAGAGTAACAACTTTTAATCCTAAAAAACAAATATATGAAATAATAGCTGCATGATTGACAGCAGGAGGGTTTTTTTGGGGGGAGTCCGCGTTGAGTTGTCAACACGGAGTTCATGTTGACAAGTACTTTCTCTGAGAATGTAGCGGGGTCTGTCAGCACAAATCAAACTCAGAAGTCTAATGTGAGGTGAGTGATGTAAGGTGAGGAGAGAAGGTGTGAAGCCTGAGGCTGTGGACACCAAAGCACAGGGCAGCAGCGTGATCGATAGGGGTCGGCCAGATCTGCACAAGATCACCGTGGTAGACAGCAGAGGGACTAAGCCTTTGGGAAATACTCCTACTGGCTGATAATGTGCATGAAATTCTTCTAATTAATTAGTACAAACTGATATTTATGTCAATGATGATATACTCTCATGTTATGTGCTTTATGTTAAAAATAAAATGTTGAGTGTTTGTAAACATTTGTTCAACTAAACACTTAAAATATCTGGTTCGAGTCCAATTTTCAGCAAAAAAAATTAAAAAATCCTCTGCATGTGACTGAGTTTGGTGCTAGGAGGGATCCCTTTACACCAAAGACTTTGACATTAACAGATTTCTTGAAAGCAAGACTGATTAATTGCTCATTCTCTGAGTCATCACCTTAGAAATAAACCCTCATTTACTTCTTTGACTTTGAAACTTAAGAGGACAGGAAAATCAGCACACGTGGAAAAATAAACGCACTTAATTGTAAAATGTGTTTTCCTGTATGTTTTATAAACGTTGGTACATTTTTTTATGAGTTCAATCCCAGACTGACTTTCGTAACTAATAAAAATGTCAGTCAGAATTTGTAAAAACTTATAAATAATGGATGTTCCAAGTAGGCAGGGGAGCATCTTCAATGAGCCCAGTGTGCAGAGCGCGCCGTCTCATCTCCAAACCAAGGAACCGTCTTAATGACTTCGCTCAGAGACCTGAGGGTCTCCACTTGCTCTCGGTTTTCATCAACTCACCCCTCGGTCGCCCCTCGTCAGGCCTGTCCATGTACCCAACCACAACACATTATGCTGACGGGAACATGAGACTTTAAATTAAACACTGACAGCAGTGGCAGCTGCCTGTTTTAGGCAAATCAGCAGAAAATGAAATAAACATGGTGCCTCATGTGTGAGTGATTGAGACATTTTTAGGGCTGAGTAAAGACTAGTAAAATTGTTATTAATGTCAAAAGACTGCATTTGCATTGTAGCCACTAGTTTTTTTTTTTTGTGTGTGTATGTTTGCCCATTGAGAGTAACGTGAGGTTTAATGTTCTATCCAAAAAGAAGTCATCCCTTGACAGAAATTTTCTTCAAAATAGGATCAGGGAGTTTCATAACATCCTGATTCATCAGGACTTGGGAAGATGACGATGGTGGATGAGGTAGGGACAACTATACCCCTCTCCTGACCTGCATTCAGACATAAACAGGAAATTGCCTTCAGGAAGGAAGTCATATTTTTTACAGCTGTGCCCTGCGATGAGAACAGCAAGATGTGCAAGAGATTTAGCTAACATGTCTGCAACAAGCAAGTCCGTATCATAAAGAACTTAAAGCAAACCTCTAACCAGATATGGTAGAAAATACAAATAATGCAGCCTTTTTAAAAAATGAAAGCTGAGGTCGTCGTCTTTTCCTGTTCCCATTAAAAATACATTTTCCTGCACTAGCCACAAACACACCTTTGTCTCTTTGTTTTTGTTCTTGGATGAAGATCAAGGCACCACGTTCAGATTCTGGGCTTGTGATCTGTCACGAAACCAGGATTTATATGGCACTTGTATGCTTAGATACTCATCACATCTGCAAGTCACAGCAATAAATCAGAACGATAGTCTGCACAGTCTGGATTGTTGTATCCTTAGAAGAAAAGCAAATTATTCAAGATGGATATAAAAGACTTGTAGTTTCATGAGTTATTTCACTAACCAGTGCCACCATGTGTCCAGACATCAACAGATTTGGTCACTCTCAGTCTTCCAAAAAAAAAAGGTTAAACTGTGTTTAAAAGTGGAACGAGGAAGCAGTTTAAAGCCCTACAGGAAGTGATTTAATGTGCAAAAAGACATGCACTTGTTTTTGCTCTGTCGCTTTCCTGTTGTGTTCTGATAGGGGCTTCCTCTCCCCAGTGGGGGTGGATACGGTGTCATCCGTCCGTCCATCCCACCCACATCCACCCATACACAGCTCACGGAAATGTCATTGTGCTGTCATGCTGTCCCAGCAATTCTTATTCCTAAACACGTCAGTGTAGATGTATATGTTCAGTAGTGAGATGAGGATGAAGAAGCCAGCAATGCTGTCTGTATAAGCATATTGGGTATGTGTGCGTGTTGCATGCACCGTGTGTAGGGGCCTAGGGGAGTCAGAGGTCTTGACCTCAGCTATGGTAACACCAGGATGATCTCTTCCTGTCTGCCCCAGTATCTCTACGACAAACTCCCTTCCTTCCCGTTAAAACACAACGATATGGCACAGCCTCTCACGTGCATGTGTCACTGCTCTTATGAATATCTCCTGTGGAACGTATTCTACCTCCATCTCCCTCTCATTCAAACCTGTGAGCTTAAAATCACTTTTCCTTTCATATTTTTTAAAATATGATTCAAGAATTTAATAAGAACACAATGCAGCCAAATAAAAGGTAATCCTAAGATTCCCCTGGATTGATTTAGGTACTGTTTAATATATTTTTAATGATTGTGGGGATGCTTCAGTGTTTTTTCTCTTTTTAAATTCTGTCATTGTTTGTTTTCTTTATAATTTTCACTTCCTATAGTTTTTTGAGAGATGGTGCATAAGATTACATGTTAAACTGCTAATACGTGGTGTCAACAGAACTTCCCATCTCCCTGCTACTAATCCCTCTAAATCAATCATTTAATTGATTACTAGAACATATTTATTTATTTTAAAGTTTTTAATTATTGGCCTGATTAATTTTGAGACCTTACAAATATGGAAAATGTATATACAGTATATATAGACATGAATGTTTGCCTTTATAAATAACATGTAGCAATCTTGATGGAGAGGGGATCAAATCTGAACACAGCACATAAAAAGAATCAGGACAACCAGCTGTAGGTTTTATTATGCAAAAAGTAAAACCAAAGTCTGGAACAGGACATGCTATTCTGTTTAAAAATAACTTGATAAAACAACTTATTGCTATGGGACCAGTAGCTGATTTTTATGGACTTGTAAAAATAATTTTAGTGATTTACCAGAGTTGGTGTTGGCTGTCAGTTCTCTACACTTTTTCCAACAATAGCCAAAACACTCCTCAGTTCTCCTCTTCACTGAGTGATTTAATGCTACTAATATGCACGAAAACAAAACAAAAAATTGCAAAATGAGTACCAGCTCTTTGGTGAGTGCTACACGTGCACATTCATACAGATGGAGGAAACGTGCTCAGTGTTGCCTGTGTCTGCTGAGGATGTGAGGTGTGGTGATGGCACATTAACGATTGGACCCATGACAGCAGTAGGCATCAGCCTCACTGAGAGAAAAGAGCATAGTGCCAGTTTTTAATTCAATGAGGATTGTTTTAGTGAAACAATGGCTCTTGGATCCAGTGAGACTCAGGAAAGGGTGAGAAAGGTGAGTTTGTCAGTGGTAGCGGACAGTATTTTTGTGTTTTAGCCCATGGATGATCCCGTGGGTTTGGGGGGGGGTCGTGGATCAGATGTATTGCTGTGGTGCAAGGGACATCCGCTGTTTTTCAGGTAACTAACAAATAGGCTGACAATGACTGGGTTGAAAGGGAAGCACAGCAATATAAACTCACTATGGAACCATAAAGACTATAGGAGACATTATGAGTCATTTGTGTATACATTTGGGGATTTTACTTTTTTTGTGGAGGTTTTTTCCAGAAAATTCATCAAAAAATGCACTTTGTATAAAAGTAGACCCACTTTTCCAAAAGTTCTATTAATCAATGTGGCTTTTTAAGTTTTCTATGTAATCATTACAATTAGTAACAGCAGACACAATAAGATTAAATTCAACTTGAAACAGCAGTTCTTTAAAAAGTTTCATGTATCAGTCTTACTTGATTTTAGCTGAAAATAATTTAAATTAGCCTTGCTACTTTGAAAGACCAATACAAACATTATTATGGAGCCTTTGTTGTATAAATTAAAGCTAGATGTAACATTTAAAGACTTTTCTAAACTTTTGCTGTATGTATTTAATATAAACTACACTTGAAAAACAATTTAAACTACTTTATAATTAAAACAAACTATGATTGTTACTGTACATCTTCATTTTCATCTGTCTACTCTTATAAACTTTATAATTAATGATTTGTGGGTTGTTTTTCTTCCAATCTCATTTTATTCATCCCTGACAGCTCATTATGTCTATGCTAATGGAGTCTACTGATGCAGAGCAGCAGGTCTTAATGAAAAACCTTTGGTTGGTGATCAGTGCTATTGATCAGCCTAAGCTCTAGCTTTAAACAGGGCTAATTGATCAATCACTGCAGGTTGCTTCAGACTGGAACACCAACCTGTCTCCCTCGCTTTAGTAAAGTGTGTATGAGTATTTATGTATGAGGAGCAAACATTGATTGTGCATATATTTTGTGTGCAAGTAAAAATGCAAAAATGGTATTAGACAACATCAGTCCAGTAAAAACAAAAATAGGTTTGTCTAAGTGTCACTCACGTCAGCTATATTATGAACATTTCTGCCTGCAAAAGAGCTTTAACGGATCAGAGCACTTACAGGAAAACCCAGTGGTAGATGGTTCATATTCTATTAATACTGCAGGTTTTAATTCCAATATTTAAACAAGCTAATAAACAAAAGTGGAAAAGAATAGATTTCATAGCAAGGTTGTCTTAGCAAGAATCAGAAATCAATGGCATACTTCTTGTCATTTTTGTTGGTGCTGCTCTTTATTTCTACCAACACGGGTTCCTCTTGTCAAAGGAGGGAAAAAATTATATATATATATATATATATATATATATATATATATATATATATATATATATATATATATATATATATATATATATATATATATATACATACATACACACCGGTATATACTGCTACATTTTGGACCAGCAGCAGAACCAGAGATATACAGGTAAAGCAATCAATCAGATTTTTCTGCAGAATATTTTATGGATCTACACTTATAGATTATACTGATGCCTGTGGTGAAGAATCTCTTTACACATTCATGTTTGCAACATGTTTATATTGAAAAAAACATCAGATGAGATGAGAAGGTGCACAGCCAAAAAAAGACAAGCGCATCACAATCCGCCAACAATGATGTCATTCTGAAAAATTTTGGGGGAAAACATCATATTTAAATTATTTAAAAACATAAAATATAACATTATAAATAATTTATAATATAAAAATAATTGAAAATATGATATATTTGGGAAGTCTTCTTGGCTGTTAACATGCCCTTACAATTGTATTTCTTTCTGAAGCTGATACATGTGACACCAGCAGCCGTACCTCTGACAGGAAGGACTTAAACAGACCAAAACAGGAAGGCCAACTACACACACACACACACACACACAAAGCCAAGTTCAAGCCCCTCCCTCTGCATGACTGACACGCTGACTGGCCAGTGGTGTCTCCTTAGGGGTTTTGTGTTTTTGTGTGTATGGAAGGGCGGACTGGATATTCCAGCTGGCCTGTCATGGGACTCCCAATCGCGTGTGAACGGTGCTCGGAGGGAGCTGTGGTTAACAGGTCCAACACTGAAACACTTAACAGGATGAAAAGGTCAGCCGGGGTGAACTCTACAGGGCAAAACCAGGAACAGACCAAACAGATCCATGAATTATCTTCTGCTTTTTAAATGTTAGGCTACATTGTTAAAACAGATTTTATTCCAAGTTGTAGGAATCAAAAGAAAGAAAGAAACAAAATAAAGTAAAATGTTAGATTTAGGATAATAAATAATGACTTTGACAGCTTGTTATAATAATATTTTGAAAACTAATTGCAGGTTATATCACATAATAAACTTCTGACAGCAACTAAAAAATGATTAAAACAAAAAAAAATGCTAATGCTTGTTTTCTGCTGCATTCATTAACTGAATACAACTAAATGAATAAAGTAAAATATAAATAATATAAAATAATTTTGAAAAAAATATACAAAATGAGTAATGATGATGTAAAACTGTGAAACTATCTTAAATTTACATTAATTACTGAATAGTACAGCCTGGATTTAAAAAATCCACAGAGCTTTAGAATCTAAAGCACGCACGCACGCACGCACGCACACACACACACACACACACACACACACACACACGCACGCACGCACGCACGCACGCACGCACGCACGCACGCAAACACAGTTTCCACCTCCCAGCACTTAGTTAACCTTGACCAACTAACCAGCCACACATGATCATCTCACACCCTTCTATTCTGACTTGCACATTTTGAGGAATGAGACCACGCTTACACCTAATAACCTCAGTGAACTTAATTGTGTATACTCAAGTATTGGGTTTCGGGCCATGCTCAGATCCCACGGCGCTCAAAGAGAAACAGACGGACTGAACCTGACAATGAGCGAGAGAGCAACAGCGCAAGAGAAGAGAGGGAGAGAGACACGGACCACCCAACAGCTGCGAAGAAAAACAAAGCCGAGCGCAGAGCAGAGTCAGCTTCGATCAGTTTGGAAGGCGGACCAGTGAAAGCTGTTGTGCGGTAGCTGTCTGCCAAAGCTGAAAGAAGCCAAGAGCAAGTGAAGTCAGCTGATCACAAAATCAGTTGTAAACTGCACTTACTTAAGAAAAGTGACCAAACCGGTTTGTTTTAATTAAATCTGAGATTTAAATTAAGTCCTAGGCAGTCTAGGTGTTTAGATGTAAAATACAGATGTTTTAATTAAAAAGGTTTTTCTCACTTTTTTGGGGAAAATCTTTATTTTTACATTAGAAATATATATTTTAAGGCCCCTTTATTAAAAGCACTGGGTTCTTTGTCTGTTTTTTCATTCATGACATTCAATAAATATTACAAAATCAAAATAATACAAATAGAAATTATGATTTTTTTTTCTCAACATTATACTCATGAACTGCTTTGTTTAGCTCTTTTACAAAACAGAACAAAACTATCAGGTTTGAAACTAATGGACTGGGAGGTTAAAGACTAAGAGCTCTGAATCATTACAAAAACAGCAGACAATGAAGTGACACAAAGTCCTTCATCTGATAAAATTGACAACTCATCTCCCCATGAGCAATAATGTACAAATAATAATAATAATAATATTAATGTGATTTATTCCTTAAATGGGATAAGTTGATCAAATACAAACAAAGAAAGCACTTTTTATCTTAAGGCAAGCATGCTTCATATTAAGTCTGCTCTCTGTTTAAGTGCTGTTCCTGTAAATAAAGATCATGAAACATAGTTGTGATAATTAATCCAACAATAAAACTGAATTCTAATCAAGAGGGGATTTTGGAAGTGTGATGTAGTTTTAGTTATGACCACCAGGGGGATGTGGATAAGTAGAAAGTTGGATCTGTGATATTTCACTGAAGACACAGACAAGTCCTGTTGTGTGTGTGTGTGTGTGTGTGTGTTTAGATACACAAAGAGGACAATAAGGGACCCCTGCTCAAACATCATCTTATATATATATATATATATATATATATATATATATATATATATATATATATATATATATATATATATATATATATATATATATATATATATATATATATATATATGTATAGTGTTTCAACAGTACAGTAAAAAAGGAACAGACTGCATGTAGAGACTGAAACACCTTTTTTTTGTGAATGCATATAAAAAGTGATTTACCTTTTTATCCAGATGAACACTTTTGGAGGATTGAATCAGTTTCTCTGGATTACCAGCAGTGGACACCTGACCTGCAGACGAATAAAAACATGGTTAGATTTATGAAATAAAAGAACTTTAGTGCATTTTTTCATATTTTATACTGCACGGACAAACTATTAAAACACCAATGACCATGAAAAGAATGTACTTGAATTAAATGAGTCTAAAGAATAGTTACTGAATATGTTTCTTTTAAAAGGGCATGAAGAGGAAATAACAGTCTGCAAAAAAATGTCAAAAACTTCTAATTTAACTATTTCACATTTTCATAAAATGAGTAAATAGTTTTTAAAAATCTGTATATATTCTGTAACCTAATAATAATTATTTTAAAGAAAGTTATTAAACCTTTATTGTATTGGTACCCTGATTTGTCTGAAATGATATATAGAAGATAAACATTTACATTTGTGGGCTTATCATCACCATCCACCCCACCTGGCTGTCTGTCTCTTCTCTCATTCAGTATAGGACCAGCACGGCTGCTCCTCAAGACACCACCTGTGTCTGGATTAATCCCCCAGGATCACTGCTGTGAATCTGATCGTAGGACAGCAGCCGTCCTCTACCATCATGACTAATTTCCCTGCTAACACACACCCACCAATCCCTGCAAACACACACCCATGTGCACACTTTACAAAATATCTTCATCTGTCTCTGTCTCATCTACATGGAAGAGGGCAGGAAGGTGGGTGGCTATTTTTGAAGGAGAGGGGTCAGAGCCCTGATGGAGTTCATCATTCTGAGATGTCAACGCTGCAATTTGGAGAACCGTTTAAAGAAGACAAGTAGGATGACGAGTTGAAATGAACACAGGAGGGTGTGTGGGCTGTTTTATGTTAATCTCCATAGTGATCATCAGCCAAATGTTTCATTATGGCCTACTTGTCTTAATCATGGGAAATCTATAAATACATTTAATTCAAGCTAAACAACAAAAGTATGAAGTTTACACAAATAAATGTACTTGCAGAAAATATAATAATCAAAGATGCTCAAGCAATGCACCCACTCCACTTAACTGTATCTGAAAGGAAATTAACTGCACTTAATGGTGTCAACATACAGCTATTTGCTTTTGACCATTTGTACAGTCAATTGTGTTTTTCTATGGCATTTTAAAAGCTTAGTGACTTAAAGCTGATGTATGGATTCACATAAGATCTTCTACTAGGCCATAACTACTTATGCTTTGGGTTTTGCTTCTTGAATAATTCAGTGAAGCAATCAGGTTTTTGTCTTGTGGTCCATATCAACAAGCTCTTTAAGTCTGAACACATTAATGTGCATTAAAAACAAATATCTTACTTGCAACTGTTTGCAAGAAATTAACAGCTTTTGCAAGAGTTTCCATGATGTCTCCAAACATTTACAATAGTTGATTTCCTTGCATGAGTTGCTGGGCCTTGCTGTCATGTCACAGGATTTAGGAAACGCTTAAAAAATTGCAAGACAAATAAAATTGTTGCAGAGTCTTCACACACTTTGGGAACCCATCTCTACTGCTTCTCATTTTAAATTCCCATGAGTCAGAAGTGGAAGAAATGTGAGATAATTTTGGGAGGGATTGGCAACTAAATTGAAAATAAAATTAATGTCACAGTTTGTGCTCAAAAACATCATGTGCCACACAAACCCAAACATACCGGTATATAAAACCTGTTGCAAAAGTGTAACTTGTACCAATTCAGTGTGATTCTGATCAAATTTGTGCAGATTCTGTTTCTCCAAATGACTCATTTTAACAGTGGACTGTTTGTAGTAATGACTGGTTATTTTAAATTATATTGTGGAAAACATCCAGCCAAGAGATAGTTGTTACATTAAAATTTACAACATTTATTACATCTACAATTGTAAGCAGACAGAACCCAAGAAAAAAGAGCTTAAACAATCCAATGGCCTACATTATACTTGAATGCAAACACAGTCTGAGATTCAACCACACTTTTCTGGGTCCAATTTACAATCTGCTGGTGTTTGTAGAAAAATACCAGAGTGAATACAAGTGCTTTTTAGAAAAGAAGAGGGTAACGTTGGAGTTGAGAGGCACAGGGTGAATGTGGGGTTCGGGAAGTGTTCACTCCTTTCTTCTTAGTGTGCCCCTGGCCTCTCCAACTTCCAGTCAATTGCTGATAAAAGCCAGATGCAGGCAAGACAATCACAACCTAATAAGATACTATATTGAAAGCAGTCTGGCGGTCACCAACTACAAGCTTGAAAGAAGTGCACACACTCATACAAAATGGTAAACATGCAGACGAATGCATATGATCAAATATAGTTGTGTAATGACAGTATGGAGCAGATGACAATCTTCATAAAGGTACAATCTCTCAAAATCTGTAAAAACAACGAAAAGCGCATTCACAAAAAACTCAACACACGCACAATCAAATACACACACCCACACCAGACCCAGATCCTCTTTCCTACTCTTGACTCTACCGCCATGTGAGAAAAATGTTAGCATATGGCAAAAAGATCAAAAATTTCATGGGAATGTATCAATTATCAATTTAGGAGCAGAGAACAGGATCCCTTAGGTTTTCTGTACGTCTGTTTAGTGTGACCTTATGTTAGATTATGAAGCATAATATAGAAAATAGTCTAAATGGTAAGAGTTTCCCTAAACATAAAAAAATCAAGCCAAACGTGAAGTTACAAAGTTCATGAGATGTTCATAAAGTTGTTTCAAAAATATGTATCAGAAATAATTTCTTATTTATGTTGACGTTATGTAATTCATAATTTAATTTAAGGCATCCCATGTTGACTAGAAAGATCATGAAGTTAGGTTGGAGGTGTTTTTAGTGCATCACAAACTCAACTGCAAAGAAAGCTTGATAACCATGATTTTGTGCTTTTAAACTATTATTACAAAACTATTTACACAAATGTATCTCTTCTGGTTAATATCATAGTTACTTAAGATCAGAGCATCATTTCACACACACTATTCACACACTTCTGCCTCATGTAGCAGCACAGCCGGTGTTCTGCTTACACCATCAGCAACATCAAAAAGGAGAACCTATATTCTCCCCTCTGTCTTCTTTTTTCATTTGAGTGACTATGAGCAGTAGCAGCAGCAGCTGCAGCATCTCTCCCTGCCGGTGCTCAGTCGGAGTGAGGCAATAGGTTTAGCAGGCGAGGAGGCGAGGCAGATTTATGGTGGTGGATGTGACCTCTGGGGCCGTAACACAGTGATGGGTGAGTGGCTCTCAACGGTAAGCTACTGGCACTTGACAAAGTGCCCGAAGCAGAATGAATTTACTTCTCTTTTCCTCAATCATCAAGCAGCCACTGCCCTGACCCCCATCCTGACTGCTATAACAAGATCTCCCATCTCACAAGGGCCTGAAAAATTTACTGTCACATCTACTTTTCAATGAGCTCAAGTGAGCACTTCTTTCACCTTCAGCGGAGCAGGTGCTGGTGTAGAGGAGGGCTAACCTGTCCCAGCATGTGTTTGTGAGTGTGTGCATGTGAGGGGGAGATGAACTCACATGCACCGGTAAGCTGGTCTACTCACCGTTCCCTCAGTCAGCTATTCTAAGTATCATAAACATATGCACATTTGCCAGCTTTATTATATCTGCAAAATAAAAAAATACTAGTAAAAAGACCAAAGACCTGAAGATTTACACATATTTATGATTCTATGCAGCATACGAGAAATTAACCTGCATGCCCCCTTTAATACACACGAGCAGAATAAGGTTGCAAGGGACACAGAGGGCAGTGCTGTATGGATGTCAATAGACACCTCTATGGGTTTATATTAAAAATCAATCTACCTTATCACATTTCTTATACACACAAGCTCACACACCAGGCATTATGTGTGTATGGAGGCTTTCATCAGCTTGATGGCAGTAGAGTTGGACTTAATGATCCCAGTTTTCTTCTTTTTTTATAACCAGTCGATAAATCTTGATGCCAACACATTTAAATTTCACCTTTCTTTCTCGCTAGTAGCCGAGATCAAATCTCAGTAGATGCAGACAAAAGGCTTAGTAGTTCAGACACAAACATTGTTGGGAATTGTATTTTTGTTTTTGCTCTAATTGGGTTTTTCAGTAAATGTAGAGCTTAAAAATTTTTAAAATTGGGGGGGGGGGGAATAATGTACAAAGAAACAAAGTTGGATTTGAAGAAATTAATGTGGTGTTTTGTGTCATTTACATGCTGTAATGTTCTTTTTTTATCAGGTACTAATCATTCTTGTTTTAAACTGTTTGTTTACGTGCGTGCAATCCTGATATTTTTTCTGTCAAAAAATGCAAAAATGTGTAAAGTATTTCTGTGGCTTGACTAATTTTATTTTATTTTTCAAAGTATTAAACGCACTGGAGAAAAAAAGTGTGTGTGTGTGTGTCCTACAGACCGTAATAGAAAATAACAAATTTGGTTGAATAGATTTTCATTTTATATTTAAGATTTAAGATGTGTGTGATATATTTTCATTTTAAAAAAAAAGCTGATAGCATACTTTGCAAAATAACTATTTAATTAATTATGGCTTTATATTGTCTATGAATAAACAGTTACAACACCAATCAATAAATGTACATTAGATAAAGAAAGTTAGTTGTGTAAATATTTTCTATTTGTCATGCTCAGTCTTAAAAACGTCACTGCTAATTCAACCTCTTTTCTTTTATGATCAGAGCCTCACTGACCTGAATAATGTTATCATGATGAGCCAATAAAAATCAATGATTAAACATGTGTAATTTTCCAGAGACAATGCCTGAAAATTTATTGTCTCTCTCTCCCTCTAGCGAGCATTGCGTTAGCCCTGCGGTGGCTGACTGTCTGTGGGTTACAGCTGAACATAAAGAGGCGATTAAAAGCTATTCAATAAGTCACTGTAAAATTGATCAGGCTATGAAAACTGCTATGATCCTGCTCTCTCTCTGCTGCCTGACACACACACATCTGCACCAAGTGTAGGATTAGAAGAGTGACAGAAAAAAGCGAAGACTAAACTATTTAGGCAGAAGAAAAAACATTTTTTAAAGCATCGTCTTCATGTGAAAGTCATTTTTGTGAAGTATTAGGTTTATTCTAAGAATACATTTTATTTGGATAAACAGTCCATTAGTTACTTCTTGTTAGACTAAATTTCTAAGGAGAATAATTTTTAATTTCATCAATTATCCTGGGGAAAAAACTAAAAAATTCTGAGCAAAATTTCAGGTAATAAAACCAGAAATATTATGTTTTATTCATATTCACTAGCATTACTAACTGCAGCAGGGGCCATGTTCAACAATAACCCATGGAGATTTACTGTTTGATCTTCAGCTTGGACAGTATTCCACTTGGGCCTCAACGCCTTTTTAAATTACAAGAAACAGGGAAAAAAATTCCTGTGGCTACCAACATGCTTCTGGCCCAATCAGTGGCAGCGGCTTAGCAAACTGCATTTTTCTTTTAACTTTCAATTCTCCTAAGCATCCGTGCTTCACAGCCCCTAGGGCTATTGCCTTTCTCAATCTGTCCCTGGAGAGGCAGGAGTTATGGTCCCTGTCGATTGAGGAGAAAGGGATGTTATTCCCCTGTCACCTCCTGGTCGCGCCGCCATCCTCCCTGCCCTGATCTACAGCCTAACCCCCCACCGCCCCTTACTGCCTTCCTCTCTTCCTTTTCCCCACTTTGCTCCATCGTAAGCTGCAGGCTGTGTCATTGCCATGGGCTGTTGAGAAGAGGATGATGGAAAAACGTTCTGGGAAAGGCAGTGGAGGTGTTGATATTGGTTTAGAGGTGATGTTTGCAACTACATGATGAAGTAGTGCTGAATGCTTCAGTACTATGTTAGGACACTTCAAGAAAAGAAATGAAAGTATGAATATGCACTTCAATGAATGCCGTAAATACATACAGAACAAGACAAAAAATACTGAAAAGGCTATTTAAGTTGATGCATTCCCACAGAAAAATAGTCTAATGACAGATTTTCTAAATGCAGATCATTCAGTGTCTCCTCTGGAAGAGAAGCGGAGCTAATGGCGTGGGACGGGGTGGGGGGTGACTGTGAGACTGCCAGGCCCAGGGGAGGTGACCTGTCCCAGGGCAGATACAGGTCCGTGAATGACACCCTTGATAGTGGAGCAATGACAGGGTTAAACATAAAAGGCAGTTAGCAGAAGATTACATGTGGTGGCTGTTAACTCATGTCAGAAGACGCTGGGTAGGATTTTTTTCCCCACAGACTGCTGCAGTCAGCCAAATACCCTTCAAAAACATATTTTACATTTTGATGTGTCTGAGCTTGAATCACTGCTGTTCTTATTTGAAAAATGTTAATTTCAAATATATTTTCTTTTAAACGTAGGGCTACATGTGTGTCAAAAAGTCTTCAAGAAACAAAAGATTTTAAGGTTTCAAAAAACTTCCCAAAGAGAAAATTGCTGTATTTTAAATGAAACTGGAAAAAAAAGGCTTTACGCTACCAGCACCACCAAAGACAATCAGTACACACTCTGGTCCACCTGACAGACTCACAACGGAGGACCTCCAGACATTAAAGTGTTCAGTTCCATTTCCATATTGGCCGACTCTCAGCTATTTTTCCCCCTACCATTATGCACCTTAGGCAAATCTTGAGCTCGTGAGGGTCTTTCTGGGTGAAAGAATAAATAAATAAGCAGATAAACAGATGAATAACCCAGAGGGATGGGAGCCCATGTGGCTTGGCCATCCATCATATATCCTATTACCCTACACTCAACGGCTCCTGCAGTATGTATAATGTAGTCAACCTCCGTAAGCAGATACAAATTCAACTGTTTCCCTCCTCAATTTGTTATATCTGACAACGGTGTAGCTTGTGCCGTGTTGTTTCTTTGAATTATGAATAGATTCCCTTCACCAGACTTTCACTTGTGCATGATAGTGTGGCGTTTTTATGCAGAACAGCTGTGGAAAACAAATTCGTAAGGCCTGGCACACTTTGTAGCGGTTGGACAAATATGCATAAACAGTTGCGCTTAAAGCCACTTAAGAACAACCAAATGGACTCGATTTTTCATCTCTGGTTTTGTTTCATTGAGTGTGATGAATATAAAATGCCAGGTTGGAATACAAGCACAGGAATTGTAGCTGTTTAAGTGTTTTAAATGATCTACGAATTGCTTTGAGGTATTTCCCAGCGCAGCTATACAGTAAACAAGTGATTTAAAATCTCAATTCTTGTCACAAAGTCTTCCTTCAAATCAAATCACAAATGTTACATATTTATTTTATTAACTGGTAGAATAAAGGAAATGAGAAAGAAAAATGAGCTGAAGAATGCAGACTAAAGTCCAGAGAGTAAATAAAAACGAACAAATCAGACGTAAGACAGAGATTGACAGAAACCAAGTTGAGAAAAGAAGAGGAATGTAAATACACGGCAAACTGATAGCACAGTTTAACCACTGCCTGTTTGGGTATTTACACTTGGAGGCTACAATCAGGTCTTCAAAGCTTCAGCCCACATGACAAGAGCCTATTTCAGGGCCACACATCTTCTAAACAGCTGAGCCAAAAATCAGTCTACATACACACAAACACACAAAGTCACATTCAGTTAGCTGTCCATCACCTCGAAACGCAAAGAGGATGCTGAGAAAATACAGTTTAATTCATGCACTGAGCGGGCAGGGGAAGATAAGTTGTAAGGAAGTAATTTTTCTTGGGACTTGGCTGAACTCTCGAGCCCTGTTTGGTTAGAGCAGATGTAGAATTAGTAGACATCACTTTGCATCAGTGAGACGTTGAACACAAGCTGCCTCTCAGATACCAAATGCCTTTCTGTCACACAGACACAAGCATGTGCACACCTCACCTCCACTGTCTATGATTCTGCAGCAGTAATTATCAAGGTGATGTCAGTTCCCAGAGGAACAAATGTGTCTCCTTTTTTAAAAGTATAAAGTCCTTAAACATTTGTGGCCTGCTGAAAGAAAAAAGGTTTGAACTAATGGAAAACACGGTCTCTTTTTAACAATATCATGCCAACAGTTCCTTCAAATTGAGTGTGCATGCATCAACAGAGGTGTGTTTCTGCTTCTTTAAAATTTCATGCAAAAAAAATTCTGCTTTGCAAAGTTTTAGCCTTTCAAGAACAGAAAAGCTTTTGTTTTAATCACTGAATGTTTGACAAGTTTTTTAGGACTTCCCATTCATTATACCAACAATTACCAGCAGGGGCTTTTCTACAACATCCACAGAGCACTCTGAAAATAAAATAAAATTTAAAAAACCGTTAAACAAAGTGATCACAAAGCTGCTACCTTCTTAATAAACTCATCAAACTGAAGTTTAAAAAACAAACATATTAGCTCTAGCTGAGTAACATTGAGATAAAGAAAGCTTTTAAAGACAATAAAAGTAATTCTAACAGCCAAATTAAACCCCCATCTAGCTGCAATAGACCTTCAGGGAGATTTGGCAAAATGTGAGGAGGTGGTGCACTCATCTGCTCTTCAGCAACAGCTTTTCTTTGAAAAAAAAAAATCAAGTTCTGTAGACTAGTGAAGTTGAAATAAAACTTTCTAACAATAATTAAAAAAGGTGTTTGACAAAAAGTATTCCATCAAATCAACACCTAACCTTTCTATTACAAGATTACATTATTTAAGCTTGTGTTGCAGCCAGTTACAAATAATCACAGTAAAATCACAGTAAATAATTCATACAAATAAAAAGGTGTATTATTATAATTTATATACTGTATATTACAGTATAATAAATTTAAATGAGTAAATCTTGAGTCATATTTGCAAAAAGACAATGATTCAACAGGCCTGAACATGATTTGTTTTTTCTGCATGTGTGAAAGCAGGGTGGTAATCCTGGTTTATGTCAATGAACTGGGCTAAATATTCATGACAAGTGATGATGTATATATAGAGGAGAGTAAGTGGGAGACAACCCCACAGTTGTGTCAGCAAAGATCTGTGTGTAATCTGCAGAAAATGCATGATATATACCACCAAAGTGTTTTCTATCTGCAAGGCCCCAAATTACTAGAGATACTGTGGAACACATGTGAGGAAGAGAAGAAGGGAAATGGTGTCAGATGTCAGCAACGAGCAGCCATATGGTTCATAAAAGATGGTTTCTTCAACTGGAAATGACACCAGAAGTTTGTTATGAACAGTTTAAAGTAGCAGCTGAAGAATCCAACTGAAACCACACAGAACTTTCAAGTTAGGAAAATGAGCCTGACCCACAGGTAAATGGTAAATTCAAAAACATTAAGGTTAAGTAATTATTACAGAAATTGGATGTCATATTAAAGAGGACAAAACAATACATATGTGAACTCAATTCAAATGCTTTTAGAATCAAAAAAAGAGGAAAATTCTGTGACCTCTTGGACTCGAAATAAAGCACAAGAAAGATAACAGCTTGGCTGTCTTTGGTTGTTGAGCGAGAGGTTTTAACAAAGCAAGAAATGACATTAGGTAACACTGGCGACCTAACATATTATTGCTGTTTTAAAAGGGCTTGCAACCTTCAACTCAGGCATTGTTTGGGGTCCTTCTCATCAGAAATGCAACACTCATTCACACAGAAAACACCCACACAACCTTTTCAATTCAAACCCCTACACTTCACCTCCTACTCCTCTTTATGCACTTGTCCTTCTCTTTAGCTCACAGCAAATATGTGCTTCACTTTGTTCAAATTTTCCCCATGTACCCTGAACATAACCCAGAGCCTGCAGTGTACAATGGTGCCAACTTGAACAAATTGAAAAATGAAAAAATATACAACTCTCCTCCAACCCGCAAAGATATACATCTTCAACCCTGCGTGTCTAAAAACAGCCAGTCTCTTCATGTAAAACCATTTAAATATTAATAATTTTTATAAATTATGTAAAATAGCTTTTTATAAGTTTTGCTATAAAAGGTTTAATACAGGGGTGTCAAACTCATTATGGTTCAGGGGCCACATGCAGACAAATTAGATGTCAAGCGGGCCGGACCAGTACAATCCTAAAATAATTACCTATAAATAACAAGTGCATGTTTTTCCCCATGTTTTCATGCAAGAAAAATTACAAGTACATTTGAAAATCTTCACATTTATTCAAAAACTCTTTTACAAAACACTAGATAAACAAATATTTCTTAAGACAATTGTGCAGAAGTACACAACACTTTTATTGTCTTAAAATATTAATATTAAAAGATTTCCAACATGTAGAAACACCTGGATGAGAGAATCATTTTTTGCAGTGTTCAACTGACCCACGGTCTGGTCCTTTTCAATGAGGGTCTCTATTGTTTATAGGCTAGTGTGGGTTTGGTACTGGTTTATCTTTTCTAATAGGGTTAGGGTCTGGGTTTGAGGAACTCAGTGTTTCATCTAAAACTGTATAAAAGCAGCTAAATCCAGGTGATGCTGACTGGACACCATCAGTTTCACCATGGTTTCATTTAGATCAGGTCTGAGGGAAAACCCAGATCTGGATCCAAATCCATTCAGGTCTTTGTTCCTCAGTGGCAAAATGGTGATCTGTGCGCCCAGCTGACGTCCAGCTCTCTAGTTAAAATTATCAGCTTCAGCTCAGCGATGCTGTAGCTGGCGTGCGTGTCGAGTGTAGAGCCAGAAACAAACCAAACGCGCGGACCAGGACGCACAGAGCGCAAACGCTCCAGTTTGGGAACTGATCTCTGTGCGTAACGCGATCGGAAGCCCTGGCCTCACGCTGTGACTAGATGTGCGGAGGATTCATCACTGGCCAAGTTGACAGGCACAGCGCGCAGGACGGCAAGTTCAGTGGCGTGCTGCGGCTCTTCAGCTTGGCTCAGTCAGCTGTCATCTAACAAACGCACTTTGGATGCGACCCGCCGTTTCCACTGGCTGGAATAAACCTATAAGGCTAGAGACGTGCAGTTACACCGCCGATCCTTTTCGGTTTTTGTGGTGAAGGGACGGAGCAGAGGGATGAGTTTTACGACGACCACGTAGACAGGTGAAGCGAGTGGGGCGGGCTGGATCCTCCGAAGGAGGACCTTGGCACGGGCTGCGTGTGTCAAAGGTCTGATTTGAGTGTCTGGACAGCAGGAAATTATGCTGACAAGAGCTCAGCCTTGCTTCAAATGCAAGTTGCGTTAATTGCGTTATTTTTTTTAACGTGCATCATAATTAACGCGTTAAAGTCCCAGCCCTAATTTTTTTATTTTCAAAACTTATCCAGCGGGCCGGATTGAACCCCTTAGCGGGCCGGATTTGGCCCGCGGGCCGTATGAATGACACCCCTGGTTTAATATGATGATTAGTTAGAGTTCAACGCTGCGTAACATAACAGTAGCACTGCAGTGAGGCTGTGTGAGTAGTCAGCCACCATCCACAGTCAATCACATGAAGCTGATTGAATTTGCATGATGTAGCACCAAGGCAGAAGCAGACCAGAGGAGCAGCAAATCGGCCAAATATTATCATCTGACACGTGGTTATTTCTGCATTTGTGCTCCATCAGAAACATTATTTTTTGCTGCTCAGTTTAATGTGTCTGTTTGCACTGATGGCTCAGCATGTAAATGTGCCATAGGGACTGATTTAACAACTGCTCACAGATTGAGTGAAAGAGACTGTAATAGCGTTGAGGATCATGCAAATCACTTGCAAAGGAAATGTTGTAAATCAGCCTGAGAGGTGCTCAGAGCAGCAATAAGAGGCAATAACACACGACGCATGTACTTCCCAAATGTGAATATCATTATACAAGTCATAAACCATTACCCACGCTGCATTTACCGATTAAAGACCCATTCTCTAAAGTCATATTTAGCTGCTCGTTTTTATTGTGATATATTCAGAACAAATGGTTGACAAAGAGAACGACAAAAATGGGACAAAATAATAAAATTATGAAATTAATTTAGATTTTTCAGTGTTTTAACTTTATAATTTTAATATTTTTATCTATAATTAGAATGTAATTGCATTTAAAAAAACTACAACGTAAAAACAAGTGAAGACAGTAGTGTTTAAAGATGTCACATTGATCAGTGAGCTTCAGCTATCCTTTGTTTTTAGAAGTTTGTTGTCCTTGAGCATCGAGGCACCTGATTCAGCTGCAAACTGCTGGAAGACACTCTGAGTGCACTGTTGTTTATTGGGAATAGATTATTTTGTTTTCACAGGGATTAAAAGGTGGATTGCTGAGGATTGGGTTTGATTCCCAATAATAACATCTGATCTTATTTATGGAATGAATTTCACAGCTAAAATATGTTGGATTTTGTGCTAATTTTAAAGTGAAATCTTTGCAAATGGCAGGATGCTGGTTTTCCAAGTAGAAAATTACTCATTTTACTTGTTTTAATATTATGATTAATATACTTTAGAAAGTGAATTTTTTTAATATTTAAACCCTTAAACTATGATTTAAGTTCAAAATCATTTAAATAACATTTTTTTAAATCCTCTTTAAAATTAAAAGGACTGAGCCGCTTTAACAAAATACAAACTAAAAACCTTATTTTCTCTCAGTTTTTATCTTAAAGTGGAAATAATAAAAATGAAAGTGATGTAACTCTTTACCATCTGCTCTAAAATACAAGTGACTGGTTTTAAATTACAAAATGAAAGCAGGGAGGGATAAAGCTCTTTGAAACTGGTACCACTGGTCTTTACCACAGTGAAATCAGGTTCAACTCTGCAGAGCGCAGCACGGGTCAGGGATCTGTACCGAAAACAGGGAGCCTGGTTAGTGTTAAAGTGTAAGAGGGGACTGCTGATGTCTATATTCACTCAAAAGGCCAGCCTCTACTTTCTGTTTAAGAATACCGTGCAGCGGTGCAGTTCCAAAATGTCAGCAGGGAAACAGATGGAAAGTACGATTTTATTCTGAAATCAACAACATTTTCTGACCCTCTTGAATCTGTGACAACCCAGTTTGCACCATTTGCAATGCAAGGTTAGCAGAGTAATTCAATCTGCAAGCATCATTATAACCTAGTATCATGTTAGACTACAGAGATGTGTCGTGATTTTAAAAAATGAGATGAGATTTAATCAAATAACAAAAGCCCCAAACTGTTTTTTTTAATCTTTTTCTTTATCTATTATAAAAATCTGATATTTCAGGATAAATGCAAGTCCAAGCAAACTAACAACATATTTACCATCATTAATGTTTTCGTTAGGGCAGAAGCTTAAACATCAAACAACTTAAACAAATAATTTTATCTAATAATATAATTTCCCTTCGTGGAGTCGATTCACTTTTGCATCATTTTTGTCTAGCTGCACTTCAGATTTAAACTGACTTCTCTTTATTCAAAATGAAAACTTAAATTAAAAACTGCTCATTTACTATCAATTTTATTGTAGCAAAAACCAGACGTGTCATTTCCAAGAAAAAGCACAAATAAAAGCCCAAATTATAATTCAGTTATAAATCTGATCAAGTTCCAGGTTTGTTGCATGTAACACTATTATTGCTTCCAGACCTTTAGTTTTAATATTTTGCTGTAAAAGTTAGTTTTTAATCTTGCTGAATACTGTGTGGCAAAAAAAAAGCAAACAATACTGCCCCCACACTGTGGACGCACTGCAAACCAATGCCTTACTTGTCTTATGGTTGTAAGGTATTGATCAAGCTGCTCACCTCTGCTCCTCTCCTCCCCTTTTCCAAGGCACGGTGGGTAGGTCTCCTTCTCCTGGCTCGGGGTCATTCCAAGTGGAAAACTTGCAGGTCGGGAGTTGGTAACCGAGCTGGATGGCCGGGAGCTCGCACAGTTCTAGAAGAAATACAATTGTTGGTTGTGAGGAGCTTCATTAATTAAAACTTACTTAGACTTTTGCTAATTATAAGAACATTCATCTAGTCCCATGTATCTATTCTAAAACAGTTAACATCCATCCATCCATTTTCTGTAGCCGCTTATTCCTCCACAGAGGGTCGCGGGGCAGCTGGTGCCTATCTCCAGCGGTCAAGGGGCGAGAGGCGGGGGACACCCTGGACGGGTCGCCAGTCCATCGCAGGGCCACACAGAGACGAACGAGACAAACAACCACACACCCACTCACACCTAAGGACAATTTACCAGCCCAATTAGCCTGACAGTCATGTCTTTGGACTGTGGGAGGAAACCGGAGTACCCGGAGGAAACCCACGCACGCACGGGGAGAACATGCAAACTCCACGCAGAGAGGCCGCAGAGCCGGGACGCGAACCCACGACCTCCTTGCTGCGAGGCAACAGTGCTAACCAGCTGCGCCACCATGCAGCCTCAACAGTTAACATAATGCTGTAAATAGGGTTTTGAAGTGTGACTGAAAAGACTTTAATTTATGCTGGCATTAAAAACTCTTAATTAAAATCAAAATTCCAAATATAGAAAGCACATGTGGAATTTTTACTTTATGCACATTTTTCTTTTTTTTATTTCAATGACTTTTTAAACATTAACATATAAAATATATTGTTGACTGCTGTGATAGATTTCCTGTAATTTCAACTTGAAGCCAGAACAGCTGATGTGTGAAATCAATTTGGAGAGCTCCTTGTTCAAAGCAGCCACAAATAAACGTCAATCACACAAAAAACCATTTGTTTGCTGGATTCTCAGGCAGACTGGGGTTGTTAACAGACTCCAGGGCCTTTTTATTTACTTCTATCAAACGGGAATATTTCACATAGCAAACACTCAGGACCTGCTACACACATTGTGCATTGTTGATATCTAGGCTTCAGTGCAAATGAAGCTAACACAACCGCAAAGACACAAATTCATGAACAGCAACATGTTAAGGTAAATCCTTCCAGCTGGCTGTCCAAACTTATTCCCAAATCTCTGAAGGAAAATAATATTTCAGTTCTGTTATTTTTTTAGGCACTTTTTTCTTATGAGTTGGTCAATTTTCAAATAGCTTTACAACAAAGCATTGGATATATTTTAAAAATGTGAATATTAAAAAAAAAAACTAATCCGTTTCTCATTTATATCTATATTTCATGGATGTCAAGGGCATGAAGTACTGAGAATGGGGTGGGGGGGCAGATGGAGGGGTGTTTTTTATTTGGATTCTGCAACTGACAGCTTTATTTCACAAAGCAATCTGGCTGCGTGTGAACGAGAGGGAGGTCAGGGTAGGTCAAGAGGTACGTGGTATCAAACGGGCTGGCAACACTGCTAAAAGTGCTTCAGTGTGAGTACATATATAACCACACAACATAGGGGTAAAAAATACATAAAGTGGAGTATGAAATCCAGGCTGGTATAGAGAAATACAATAAGGAGGAGGTCTAAAGAGGTCAACAGTGGTGCAAAATTAAAAAGGGGACAGTTTGTGATTAGGGTTGGTGGAATTTATATGAGATGCTGTCAAGGTTACTCGTGTCACATCACTAGGAAAAAAGCAATATGTAAGTTAAATTGTTTCATTAATTTAAATGTATATATAAAAAAGAAAATCAGCTTTATCTTTGCTTATCACATGAATTGAGTTTCTAAAATGTCTCAAAACATTTTAAATTCCTTGCATGGCTCACAGGGTCTTGTTCTTGTGTCGATATAATTTTAAACACGTAAAAAAAAAAAACCTGCAAAACAAATGTCATCTCAAAATAGTCTCAGAATCATCTGGAAACCTTGCAGAAACTGCATGAAACGAGGGGTTGGTGATCAAACTGCAGATAAAAGGAGGCATGTTTAAAACACTTGGACTAAATTGTGACAAGAAAATCTGTACGACAGACTCAATCTGTTTGCAATTACACAAAGTGACCAACGTGACAAAGCTATATATGAAACTTCTCATAAAAGAACTGAAAATCTGAACATTTTCTTGCAATTTTATGTCTCCAACAAGTCAAAAACAGTTGAATCCCAGTGAGATACTGACTACTCTTGAGTACTTCTAGAGTTGACGGTAAAATAAATGTAAATTGTGTTTCTAATGGTCTTTTTCTTTCATTTAAATAACTGCTTTAAATTCTTAAATTTAAGCTTTTGTGAGTTATACAGATTAAATCCTCACTGGCAATAACACGACATATAAACTCCTTTATCTCAGACATGTGCAATCCATCTTGAAATGACCCCATATGCAGTAACACCGTCAAAACCTCTTTACCCCTCACCAGAAAGCGTACAATACCTAATCCTATGTTTTACAACAACGGGATATATAGGGGCATGTGCGGTCATCTAGAGCCAAATGTCTCCTATCTTAAAAAAGGGACAGGTAGATACAGTATTTCAAGCAGGATTTATGGCACAAAATAGCATTAGCTAAAAACCATCAGGCACCAGTGATGGCTAAAAAAATGCATTCTGGCGTTAGAACCTGGCAACATTGGAAAATTGCCACCACGGGAGGAGAGAGGAAGCAGTAAAAATGACACTAGATGGGGGTCCCTCACTGAAAACATGAGGAGCCAATATATCAGATTGCACCTGGTGCCCCCCGACTACTGTCACCCCCTCCCACACACACACACACAGACACACACACACCACCACACACATGTGCAGATCCCATGCACATAATACACCTCATCTAATTTTATTTATTTGCTCATAGAGTCCATCTCTGAGCAGAATGGGTCAGAGGGAAGTTGTAGGTGAACACATTGAATTTAAAATATCAATCCTGTGCACCTAAATGGCTTTGTGAGGTTGGTTAAAGTACAAATGTGAGGGTCAGAGTGCAGATGGAGGGACAGGGTGGAGTATTTCTGGTACTTAGGTGTGACACAACAACTTGACGAGTTGCCTTTTGTGTGTGCATGTGACTGAGGACGCACTGGGTGTGCATTCATCCAACTGCGGTGATTACTAACTCCATGTTTGTACATTGTAGTTGCATGTTTGCATTAAGTACTTTTATAAAGTGTTGTGCACACATACACACAAATGCTTGCAAACACACACTCCTGCAGTGGCTCACAATTCTGCTAAACAGCAGCGTCCAACGAGGTATAAATACTGGCCTGACACTTTAATGTCAGGGGACGGCTTGTTCTGGATTAGAAACTTGTAACCCACTGCGGAGCTTGACATTGCTGGGATGAAGGTGCTGCAATGAGGAGAGTGAGAAAGGGGTGGAGTGGTGTAGGGGTTATTATGGAGGGTCTATGTTTGATGTATAAGGGCATCTAACATGGACTGTCAACTAGTAAGAGGCTATCAGATGATGCTTTGAGGCTAGCTTTCATTGGCACTGGTAGAGTAGCAACTTTTTTGCTCCTATGAGAAGCAAAATCTATAAGGAATATTGTGTTAATCGCAGCAGTGTTTTACACACACACACACACACACCCAAACAAAGGGTATATGAACCTCAAAATGCATGTGGAAATGAAGAAAATGAACAACATACTGAAAAATTAAGCACTTTTCTCCTCTCCTTGATCCTGTTGACAGTGCTGCGAACCTGGAAAGAAAAGGGAGAGAAAAATGTCAGTCTATGTGAAACAACATTCACTTTATATAAAAAAGTGTATTTCACTATAACATCTGCAAACACGTTTAGAGAAATTATAATAGGAAGATAAAAAGAAACAGCATATTTTTAGGGTTGAAGACACACGCAGAAGCTGGAACAGTGTAAAATGTTCTTTTGACCACATTCCAGTCTGTCCCAGTGGCTAATGGGACTTGAAAGTGACACATAGAGCCAGCAAACTAAGGAGACGACTTCAAGCTATCATCTGTCAACACCGAGAGCCGAGACCAACAAATGGAGCTATTGGAGGAGAAGGGACCGCCCTAGCAGAACAGATTACATTTTTACACTCGAGATGAAACAGTGTGCTCACACACTTTTATTTAGCACATACAACACCAGGCAAGAGTCACACTGATGTAAGAAAAATATGGTCTAGTCTGTGTGATGGTAGAAACAAAAAGAAAGAAAGAAAAAAGAAAGACCTTGCAGTTTTTGAGCTGATCATAAACAGTTTGTTTAACAGTCAAAACTGATGCTTGGTCCAATTGGTCATGCAACAGGACAATGATCCCATAGAGGCCAGCAAATTTACATTAAAATACCTTAAAAACAAAAATAACTAATGAGATGTGTTGGTCCAGAGGAAGTTTGGACCCTAACATTACTAAACACAGCAGTGAGGCCTTCAAAGAGAAGTACATAAATGAATGTATCCTGCACAACTTCAATAAACTGAAGCAATGCTGTAAAAACAGTAGCCAAAATTCCTCCAGAACCCACATGAGTGACTGATAAGTTAATACACAAGATTATTACTAAAAGTTTAGCTGCTGAAATAGTTCTACAAGTTATTCACTCATGATATCAGCTTTATGCAGGACTCACTGTGCTGGGACTATTAATGACAAATTATGAATAGCAATTAGGAGTTTCACCAGAGGGTGTGTTCTAACTAAGGGGGATCACACCCTCCCTGGCTCCCTGGAAAGGTCTACTCCAGGGTACTGGAGAGGAGGGTCCGGTCGATAGATGGATTGAGGAAGAGCAATATGATTTTCATCCTGGCTGTGGGGACCAGCTCTTTACCCTTGCTAGGATGATGGCGAAGGCATAGGAATTTGCCCAAGCAATTCACGTGTTTTGTGGATTTGGAGAAGGCTTATGACTGTGTCACTAGGAGGAACTCTGGAAGGCGCTATGGAAGTATGGGATGGATGGGCTTTTGATAAGGGCCATTCAGCCCCTGTACCAGAGGAGCATGAGTTGGGTTCGCATAGCCGGCAGTAAATCGGACATGTTCCCGGTTAGTGTAGGACTCTACCAGGGCTGCCCTTTGTCACCAGTTCTGTTCATAAGGTTTATAGGAGTTTATATGGTCCCAAACACTAAAAACCTTAACACCTTTCATCAAGCTACAACCTTCAGCTCTTGCTGGGTTAGGGTTAGCAGCCAAGTGTGAAGTGGCTGGGATGAGGATCAGCATCTTAAAATCTGAGACCATGGTTCTTGACAGGAAAAGAGTGGTTTGCCAACTCCAGGTTGGGAGAGAGGTCCTACCTCAAGTGGAGCAGTTTAAGTATCTCGAGTGAGGGAAGGAGGGGGCGGGAGAATGACAGAAGGATTAGGGCAGTGCAGTGCAGACGCTGAATCGGTTTTTTGTGGCGAAGAAGGAGATGAGCCAGAAAGCAAGGCTCTTGATTTACCGGTCAATCTACATTTCAGTCCTCACCTATGGTCATGAGCAATGGGTAGTGACCAGAAGAACGAGACCACGGATACAAGCAGCCAAAGGTGAGGAGCTTGGACACCTGGGACTGACTTAGAGTAGAACAAATGCTCCTCCAGATCGAGAGGATCAGGCATCTCGTCAGGATGTGTTCTGAGTGTCTCCCTGGGGAGATGGTTCAGGCACGTCCCACAGGGCAGGAGGCCCCTGGGTGAACACAGGACACACTGGAGTAAGTTAATCTTGATGCTGGCCTGGAAACACCTGGGGGTCCCACTGGAGGAGCTGAAAAAAGTGGCTGGGATAAGGACAGTTTGGGATTCCCTACTATGGAATCTGACCCCGAGACCCAGACCCGGAAAAGCAGAGGAAGGCGAGATGAAACACTTGAAATGGTTCTAAATGTCCTGGCATGAGTCACATTCTTTTGTTACTAGAATTCTGACCATATTAGAAAACATTGTGCCACAAATTTCCTTTCAAATTGATTATTAAATAGAACTTATTGCTGAAATCTGGAACCCTTCTCAATGAATAGAATAGAATAGAATTTATTGTCCCTCGGTGGAGACTGAGGTTCTCTTAGTCAGAAATTGTGAAAAATATTAGCCAACATTAGGAAATGTATTATTATTACAAACAAAACTAGGTTAAACTGGGAAACGATTAAGATACTTTGTGGATAATTTTAAACGAGAAAGTTTGCACAACAATCATACAATTGTTACAATATGTTTGCCATTACATTCCATGTGACCCAACTTTATATTAAACTTCTTGCAAAGTGGGATTCCAACTGAGAATTCATATTATTTCTCACAATTTTGTGCATAAAACGTGTTGCAACAGCTGCAGTCCAGTGTGAAAGGTTTTACAATCAGCTTCAGTATTTGGCCCAATTTCTGATAAAAATCCTCCTGGGACCCCATAGGGGATATTGGCTTTTTGCAATGTAATATTTTATTTAATATTTAATATAAATATTTTTCAACTTATTTAGGGAGACTCGGTTTTAATTTATTTTATAAATTTTTGTCATTTATTTTAAGAAAAAAAATTACTTTATTTGGAACCAATGAAATTGTGCTACCTGCTGTTGTAGACCTGACATTACATTTGCATCATTTTAAACCTTCATAAGGATGATTATCTAGATAATCCTTTTCAGATTTATTTCAGTTTTTCTACAATTTTAAGAAAACATTACACTTTATGAGATATTCCTACATTTAATAATCATCATAAAAAGTTTGCTATTTCATTCATGATAATTTAAGAAAACATTTAATAATTTGCTGTTTTATTTTTAACCATTAGCTTTTAAAACTTTAATGAAAAAACGAACTCTTGATAAACAGCAAAAGTTGGAAGAACTAGTTCACGTGCTGGTGTGCGTTCATCATATGTCTTCAATGAAAATCTTTAAGCAATTGTTGGTTCTGTGTGTGTGTGCGCGTCATCAGCACTAACTGTAAATTTGTAACGGCTGGACACTCATCACTAACCTGTCCCAGCCCAGCCCACAACATTTGTGAATATGCATTATGGCTTAAGGCTTCATTAAGTCGCCCTGTGCTATAAATTATGATACCACAGCAAACACACACACACACACACACACACACACACACATTCTCAAAAACAGCATACACAGTGTATGGTTTGCATACATACCACTGTTGAAAGCCTACAGCACAGAATCAACAGCACCAGAACCCTGTCATTATTTCTGACATCATCATAAGAAGCTCTTCACCACAGTCCAGATGTTGCTGAGAACGATGCAAAACTTTATTTAAATGAGAAAATAAGACAATAATTAAACAGTAACTAAAACAGCCAATAGGCTGAGGCAATTACATGACACAACTTAATGAATCATTTGACAATGAGGGGAAGGGCATTGTTTTAGATGATTGTTATGTGTTTAAAGGGTTCTCAAGGTTTTAAAATGATGCAAAGCATGTTTCCTCATGTAAATGGACGCAAAGCGATTTCCATATAAAAGCAATGCACCCAACACCTGCCAACATCCTTGGAATTGATGGAAATAAAAGGTCATCAAAGCACAGAATTACAAGGTGACCACCAAGGAAAAGCTAATTGCAATAAATAATGGGAAGCTGCTGTTCAGTAATTAGCAATTAAAACGTAGCATTTTGAGTGTAATAGCAGGAGATGTAGCTTATGTTTTATGCTGCATTTTGTAATTATTTAGCCCAGAAATCAGCCCAATGAATGAGCAGGTTCTAACTTTCTAACCACCTAATTTTTGCATATCAAAGTCACTTTCTTCACTAATTTACTCCAACAACAAACAGCAAAGTTCTGAAACAGAACAGTTTGGTTCTTTTAGCATACCTTTCATCTATTACATCAGGTGGCAGTCACTATTCCTTTAAACGCAGGTGGCTGGAGAAAAGATTGCAAAAAAAAAAAAAAACCAAAATACCACAATATCAGAACATTTTGTTCATGAGAACATTCACTGTGGCTTTGTCCATCAACCTTTTTCTGTCAGGCCCTCCCTACGAGCATAGAAGCACTTCATACACGCACGCACACACACACACACACACACACACACACACACACACACACACACACACACACACACACACACACACACACACACACACACACACACACAATACAGAACAATAAATGGAACATTAAACGAAGCTACAAACTCATGTAGGACGTATTCACTCCAAATACTAATAACAATATAGGGGGAACATAAACAAAAAAAATAACATGGGAGCATGAGTCGTATAGGAAATTTTAACAAGTTAAATTTTCACTGATTTGGTGCGACATGATTACAGCACTTTTCCAGTTTTTAAATCTCCTTAATGAGAAATAAAACCTTTTCAATTTATTCCAGAAACAGGGGAAAGAGGGCTTACTTCCTCTTCATTTACTACAGTAAATGTGGTTTTTATCTAATAGTATAACTATATTAATGGTATCAGAATACATTGTTTAGGTCTTAGTTTTCCATCCATCCATTTTCTGAAGACACTTTTTCCACCACAGAGGGTTGCAAGGAACTGGTGCCTAACTCCAGGGACGAGAGGCAGGGGACACCATGGTCATCAGTCTATTGCAGGGCTGGGCTTAAGGTTTCCACATAAAATAGAATATGTCCAACATCAAAAGAAGAAATATTTTGAGATTAATTCAGTCTCTAATGTTCATCCAAAATCTTTGTAAACATTGGCAAGAAAAAAAACAAATGCTCCAGAGATTCAGCATCTGATTTACAAAAGGAAATGTGTGTTGCTGCTGCAGGTGTGGGACACGCCCCCTCCCCGAGTGCCAGACAGCAGCGACTGCCACTCCAGGACCGCGAGACCATTCGTAGATCTCCATTTGGCCCTTTCATGTTTGTAATGGGTACCCCTGTTTGACCATTCAACCCCCACCCCCTGGAGCTGCCACTACAGCAGGGAGTGAATACAAGCAGATCAGGATCCGATTCGCTGGATTTCCAGGTAATGTTCTGTCAGCTAATGTGACAAAAATCTCCACCTTGCTTCCCCGCTCTGTAAACCGGTCTGGGTTGCCAGATACTCAATGTTATCCTGCACAAAAGTCTGTAAAACCCCACCCTAGCATGAATACTGACATTATTCCTAAAAAGTCCTCCCCAACACCTCACCATGCCCTCCCAGGGGGTCACGCTCCACTATTTGAGAAGTACTGCTTTAAAGTAACAGTTCACCCTCACCACCTTGTGAATGAGGTGGTGATCTGATGTGAGTTGCAGTTAAAGGGGGGTATTAAATAGTAACATCCATGTCTCATTCTTAACTTTTCATTGACACTAACTTGACTTTTTCATTCAGGATTTTTGCAATTCATTATGGAACATCATTTTAAAAGCCACCAGCTCTCTAGTCGAAGATGCAAAACAACAGACAAGCAGGGTGAAACAGAGGTGATGAAGATTCAGAAGAAAGAGGTCTTTTCTCCATTTTATACAAAAGTATGGCTCTTTTCAAAACTGAAACATGAACACAAGCTGTTCAAAAAACTATCAACACCCGAGGACCTCAGGGTCAAAGACAACTTCAGTGTTGGAAAAATAATTTTGAAGCATTAAAAAAGCCACTTAGCAAGAATGTATGTTGATTTTTTTTTTCACAATGAAAAAGGTCACCCTTTCTTGAGCGTGTATTGTCAGTGCACTGCCAGTAATTCAGGGACAGCCATTCATGTTCCAGGGACTTGATTGAAGAAAAGGAAGAGAACATGGGGAAGAAAAAATGACAAGAAATGGAAAAGTTGCACGAGTGAGACGATCAGTTGGACTGAGGCACTGATGAAGTTAGAAAATATTGTAAAGAAGGAAAATCAAGCAACGTTGTCCAGTGACCTCGTATTTACAACCGAAGCAACAGTAAGTTTGTAATGAAACTGTGGTTCAGTTGAAGAAGGCCAAAGACAGAAGACATGGCTTGTTAGACTAGCCTTAGTCTAGACATTGTGAAGACTTTAATATTCAAATTCACTTTGAATTTTTTATATCAGTTTGAAATTATAATTTAAAATCATCATTTTACATTCAGTCAAACCAGATTAAGCTTTGTATGATATACGCCCCCTTTGTCTTATAAGACTGGGATGGTCAAAGTCCATAAATGGACCACAAAATGAGAAAAAGTGCTATAATTGAAGGTCCCCAAATTTAGTTTTAAACTTAAACTTTCAACAACTATGAAAAAATCAGGTTTAAAAAAAATCATCCCCTGTGTGTAATCAATATTTGTGTAAAATATGTCAACTGAACAATGAAGTCAGAAATAGAGGAAGTGAGCTAACATTAGAGATACACAAGTTTGTTAAAGACTTTGCAGCTGGATTCACAGAACAAGATGTAAAACAATAAAAATTTAAAGTAATGAGACACTCATTTAAGCAAAGCAAAATATTATTCCAGTTAACTCTGTGTTGCTGCTTACAGCTTTACAGTGTGGTCAGTAAAACAACAGATGGAAGAAACTTCAGCTCCCTAAACCTCATTATCATTAGTGAGTCAAACAAGACATGATTAAAATACAAAACTATAAATTTACACTATGTTTCATGTAATGAATATAAAATATAGAGTGACTTTATGGTTTATATGTGAAGTGTTTTCATTTTACAGAAGGAAGTGGTTTATTTCCTTTATTTAAAAAATATATCTGAGTAATTTAACAAAAATCCTGAAACATCCTTAATTTAATGAATAACAGGTGGACTTTTAAACCTCTTAATAAGTGAAATGTTTTGTTGAACTGAAACACTTTATTTGCTGTATTTTTGCTAACATCCGTCAATATTCTTGAAATTTTTGATATTCTTCCATTTATTTTGTAGAAATTGTATTATTCCCTACCATATTGAGGCACGTTTTAACAATAAAAGAAGATAAAAACAATAAGACACAAATTTCAGACAAATAAGAACAGAATTTTGGTTAAAAATTTTTTTTTAACTGATTTCATGGTGCCCAAGTGTCATGTTCTGCCCCCTTGCGTCCAGTTTGTGCCTATGTTCATCCTCTTGTGTCCTACACTAATCCTCCACAGGTGTGTCTCGTCTCCTTGATTAGCTCCCTCCATATACAGTATATGCTGTTTAGTTCAGTCACTCCCTGTCGGTTTCTTGTGTTGTATCTCCAGCCTCATGTGTCCTGTGTCTCCTGAGTCCAGCTGCCGTTTTATGTTTTACCTCACCTGTTCCTGCCTCCATCTTCCGCATTTGGGTCCTGCACTACTTCAATCGTGACACCCAAGTGTTTTTTTTATTTTTTTTTTAAAAAGGTGGAGGAGTTTGCATAAAACAGACTTTAGCTTTGAAACTGGAACATTAATATGAAACTACTGTAGATTTTGATAAAGATAATGTGATGTTTTTTTTATATTGCCCAACTCTAACTTAAAGTTAATCTTATTCATTTTACCAAGATAACTTTAGGACTTGAGCTCCATCAGTTAAATCTTTGTTTCAACTCCCACCCACTCTAACTTCCCAAACAGCTACGACCCATTTAAATAACAGCATCTCAATATAATATTCCCCCCCCCCCCCTTCTTTTGTTGCAATTTTTGTATTTTTTATCCTGCGGTGGTTACTGCTTGGTGCCCTGCAAAGCCGTGGCCAGCAGCTTTGTCAGGATGCTAAATGGAGGGCCGTGAGTTTAAAAACTTAAAGAGGCAGTGAAATATTAGCCGATGTGGGTGAGGAATGAGTGGCTGGGAACAGCAGCGTGTCAGTGTTAAATGGTCGGACTCGGATGCATATAAGTTAGTCCAAGCATGAAGGGCAGTGGGACGCTCGCGTGGAAACGACATCTCCTCCCCTCCCTCGACTCACCCACAGAAACACATTCACATGCATACACACTCTGTCACACCCCACCCGCACAGCTTTTAAGCAAGAAGCCCATCAGAAACTTGTCATTTCCCTCATTCACTCCGACAGCCTTGAGACACAATGCAGACTTACCTCTGTGTTGTACACCCCATATATCAGAAAGATGAACAGGCCCTGCAAACACAGACAAAGAAAAAAGAAAGGGAGAGGAAAAAAGAGGAGGACAAAGTTGTTACTGTTGTTTTCTCTCTTACCCTTTTAGTAAACTAAATTAAAGGATTAAGTGGTGAGGCAAATAAATTAAAGTTCAACTTTTTAAAAATAGGGCAGCATCTGAAAATCTCAGCTTGAATTTGTTTTCCAGGCTGCCTAAAGCAGACCTACACAGGGGGGAAAAAACTCAAATTTTGTGTTGTTTGGGTAAAATTATGAAGTTTACATTTAAACACAAGTGACACAGGGTCAACATACTTGTATTTATAATCATGTGCTACAGAAACATCATGAAATAAAAGGAATGAGAAATAATATGTATTAAACACACACACACACACACACAAAGAGAGCAACCCAGGCCAGACAAATCATCAAGGAAACCATTGGAGGAAAGCAGAAAAAGAAAGAGACAGAGGGAATATAATGAAAAAAATGACAGATAAAAGAAGATATTTCATGTTCACAAAACTCACGGCTAGTACCCAGGGCCCAGGAATGCCATGCCCTTGGAGACAAAAAAGCCTCCACTTTTGGTCACAGAAAAAGAAAAGATATTTTTCATTCAAATCCATTGTGGCATCCACTGAATGTACAAACTGTGCATTCGCCTTCAGGCCATAATGTAATCCTTTAGCCTCAATGAAAACAGAGAGAACAATCTCTGAGCACTGATTGAATCGTGCCACTAAAGATGTACTGAGAAAAATGAAAAGGCAGTTAAAATCCTATAAATTTCAAGGCTGATGGACACAGTGGATGTTTTGATAAGAAAACAGCGTGTTCATCTATCTACCACACACAAAGGGAAAAAGAAACTTTCAAAAGTACATCTCACCCTTTTCACTGCCAAGTGTTTGTGCTGATATACCGTTAACAGAGGGTAAGGACACGAGCTGAATACAGGCAGACACAACCTGCTCAATGCATCAATCAAGCTGAGTTTGGAGCATCCAATTTTTGCCAGAGGGAGATCTCGATGCATCAACATTGACAACATGATTTGGGGGCTCATCCTGAGTGACCGGGTGACAATGGCTGGCGGTGACCTCTAGCCCGAGCTACTGCCCATTCACCTCCTGCTGGCTGCTGTTGTCCCCCAGGAATTGAATTGCCCTGTCTGTCGTGCTGTCATCTGACAACTCAGGACATCCATCCTGTTAAAACTGACAATTCCACTTGTCTCAACCATGCTAAAGGCAACAGGAATAACAAGGAGTCCGATATAACCTGCAGGTTTATTTCCTGCTTTCATATGCAAGTTGGAAACTATTTTATGCAACAAAGAAAGTAATCAAAAAGTGCACTATTATCACAAGATAGTATGTGCAAGAGTTTATTATTAAACTGCAATTTCAAATGTCAAGAAATACAATTACAACAAAAGATCAAATATGATACAAAGTTGTCCTGCAAAAGTTCAAAAACTTTCCACACAAGCTCAAAATAATACCATAGTGACTTAACCATAAGTGATCCATAGTGATCGGCAAGGTAAGACAGAAAGTTTTTAACATTTCTAACTTTTTCAACCTAACAGAGTTTAATCCAAGTAGGTTCACAAAAAAAGTCAAATGAACTTTATTTTCTTGATGATATTGAGCATGTCGTTCAAGGAGCTTATCAATTCAGTGTTTTCATTGTCCAGCAGGACTTGGCACCTGCCCACACTGCCAAAGGTACCAAAAGCTGCTTCGATGACTGCGATGTTACTAAGCTCTGATTGGCCAGCAATGGCCTGACCTGAACCCCATAGAGAATCTATGACAAGAGGAAGATGAGAGACACCAGAACCAACAATGCAGGTGACCTGAAGGCTGCTATCAAAGCTACTCGGGCTTCCATTGCACCTCAGCAGTGCCACAGGCTGATCGCCTCCATGCCACACTGCATTGATGCAGTAATGCATGCAAAAGGAGGCCCAACTAAGTATTGAGAGCATAGAAATGAACAGACTTTTCAGAAGACACTGAACTTTTGGTTTTCATTATCTGTGAACCATAATCATCAAAATTACAAGAAAAAAGACGTGAAGTATTTCACTCGAATCTATATGATCTATGAGTTCTACTTTCTGAAATTAGTGACAAAAATATTGACAATTTTCTCAATATTCTCATTTTTAGAACTGTACCTGTCACAGATCACATGAGGTCACATTCATGAACACACAAACAATAACCACTTACAACACATAGCCTATTGCAATGCTTTAGATTTGCAATGTTCAACTCATTGTTGCAATTTAATTATCATGTTTTTGATCATTTTCGTAATTAATCTTTTGTTGTGAGGTGAACAAAGTGAGGAGAACATGCTGTGCATATTAAGAAAAATGATCTATTAAAATCTAATTGAGTTAAAAATAAGTGGCAGCACAACAATAAAGATGGATTGTTTAAAATGTTAATTTATTAATATCACTAAAAAAACAAACACACAAGAAAATGGGGCACATTATTTAAATTTAAGTGTGCTTTTCAGCCCTGTTTCTTTTGAACTCTGTAGAAGACGTTACCAATTTATGCAAAGAACGAACGTATTTGCTATTAAAGTATCACTACGCTGTACATCAAACAGGGGAGAATATATTAATTTGCTTCCGTCTAATTAAGGAACAATTGTATGTTTAAAAGTTAACACTAACAAACACAGTGTTTTACAAAAAAATAAATAAAAAAATTACCAAAATACATATAATAAAAAACATTATTGCCCAAGGGAGATTTAAGATGCTGCAACAAGACAGAAGATAGCACTTGTTTAAACAAGCAAACGCAACCCTTCAGTTCAGATACTGAGAGTATTATCTGGGAAAGCTAAATGAACAAATCAAAGTCAGAGATTGATTTACTTTTAAGAACTCTAAGTCAAGTCAATTAAAGCAATGGATACTGTGGCTCTAACCCTGACAATGTTTACTGCTGTCTCTCATCTTTGGGAAACTTTCCTTTGCTGTCCTTGCAACTCACTCTCTGTAAAAGCATCTGTCGAGAGCATTAAATGTTTAAAGCGACCCATTAAGCACTGATTACTTTTGTATTAAAAGCTTTAATCTGTTTATTCCTATACATCATTAGTGAAAATGTTCAATTAAGCTTGTCCTTCTAAAATGTCAAAAGATGCTGAGATCTTAAATAGCAAATCTATTTACAATTACATTATTATTATTAGTTTAAATTAAATATTTAACTATATCAAGTGAGCATCAGATAAAAGCAGAAATAAGATTGAAATATTTCTTAAAACAACTGGTTAAAAGGAAAATATGAGCAACCCCTAAAACTCCACACCAGAGTATGAATCCAAACATCTATCTGTGTTATAAATTATTACAAACTCTGTGTGAACAACACCTTTCTATTTCCCCACTCTTTCACCTTTTAACACCTTTCTTTCCCATCTCCATCAACCTCCTCGATTGTGTGGAGTTAGGGAGCAGAGCGCTGGCAGGTAAAAATCTCAGGAAACAGCAAGTTTATGACATTGTCCTTGGGAAACAAATTTTCAATGTACAGATATGAAAACTATGATTAAGGGGGAAGGGCAGTGTCTTGGCAAGAAGATAGGGACTGACGGGGCGGCTTTTTCTTTTCTGCTGGAATATATTGCTTCTGTCAACTAAGTGTTCCCTTTTATAAGAGGAACGGGTAAAACGCTAAAACCAAGTGGAATGACAAGAGGTAGAGCAACTTTTTTCCTGATTCATTTCCTTTATGAAAAACAAGGCATCTGTAGCAAACATGTTTAAAGGAAATGCACATTATTTTTAAATTCAACAATGCAAAAATTATAACCAGATAAATTAAAATAAAAATAAATTAGATACAATTTTGTAAAAAGCCAACATTACTACATCAATAATAAGTTTCACTTGTCTAAACTGACGTGAAAAAACACAAAAAAGATAGACATTTCCTAAATGTCATCTTTAAGTCAAATCAACAGCTTCATCTAAGCAATTTAAGACTAAAACCTCAGCATCTTTTTCTAAAGAATTCCAGGCTGCAGTGTCAGAGCCAAAAACGTGAGCTATTTGAGCAAGCTGGACCTGCCGTCAAATATCCAAACCCAAATTCAAACACACAGAGACACTTTTCACAAATAGAGCTATCTGCATCCCCACTTGGCAAAAAAATGGGGTGGAAAAATTCTGCAGTAACACCTGGTAATCATTAAGGAAATGAGAGACAGAAGAGGTTAAAATGCTGTGATTGGAGTGAAAAGAAAAGAAATTCACACTTCGGCGCTGGGACTTGCTAATGTCTCTGACCCCTCCACGCATAAACAGTTTAATTAACATGTATACATAACTCTCACTTTAACTGCTCATGGCATGTCAAATCAAAGTGTCTGTCAAAGCTGTGAAAAAGAGAGGTGATACTTCGCAGGTCCGCAGTTCAAACCCAGCCCTGTGTAAATGCTCCAGCTGGACAGAAAAGGTAGCAGGAGGTGAAGACATGCAGGTATACGGGCAACCTGTCTGCAATGCCCAATCAATGATATGTTAGCATTGTTAGTGCAAAATCATACACAATATTTTGCTTTTTGACAGAAATGCATAAATCTGTCAAATTATTACAAATCTAGTCGTATTTCTAACTACATCTAAGTAGATATTTCATAATAATCTGGTATTTCTAAACTATTTATCTGTAAAGTTGGGCTTGGGTAAAAGTTTTATTGTTCCCAAACATAGGAATGTGAATTTGTTATGATTTGAGAGAATATTTCAGGATTCCCTGTTCCTCTTATACACACATCCAGTCAGTTGGGTTGTCAAACAGAGAAATGGACCCACAAGCCAGTCTGCCTCAACGGGATACAGAGCTAAAGAGAAAAACTAAAAGTACACACACACAGGCAGACACTGAAGCCAGGAGTAACACCAGTTCTGGTGTGTGATGGCTCAGGAGAGGAGCGAGAGTTATTAGCTTAGCCCTGAACCACCTACTTAATATAGGGGCAGGCGGTGATCGCTAACAGAGCCTGGCAGAGGTGACAGCTTTTGGCCCTGCTTGAGGAAATCCAATTGAAAAGCAGCCAAGAGGAACAACAAGCACGAAACAGATGTTGCTCGCTACCACCAGAGCAACTTGGGTACACGTAACCCAGCGGCAACAAACCGCGGCGGCGTGGCTGACACAAAGGATGCCAAAAACACAATTACTAAAAAGCCTCTTGAAATTGTAGCAACAGGTACAGCAAGTGAAAAAATTGGCCTAATAGGCACATGTTGTACCTCACTGACAAGTAACGGTCAACCCAGTTGCCAGATTTGGCTACTTAATGAAACATAATGAAAAACTAATCAGAGTCTGATTCAGGAGTCAGGTGTAACCCAGATCAGAGGGAGTTAATGAGGACAGACAGAGAGACACCTAGTACTGTTGAGGACTTAAGAGCGTGGGTGTCCCTACATCCTGAACTCTGTTTAGCTAGAGCTGAACTCTTGGCTTGGAGACATGGTAACTTAAACAATACACAGGCACTGAGGTAATCACAGCCTTTAGATTCAATAATAATTGATTAGTCACAAGATTTTTTTCTATTATCTCTAGCGACAGAATAAGGAAGAGGGGAGGAGAAAGAAACATGGGAAAGTGGGGGTGTTAAAATCAATTGTGACATATCTTTATTACCAGTCAGTGACAAATGACATCACATTTACCATTGCTCTGGCATTGTGTCAGTGTGTGTCCTATCGATTTTATATCAAACAGACAAACGTTATTGACAAAGTGCCCACAAAAAAGATGAGCACTCTTTTACTTGTTTTAATGTTTAAATAAACCAGAATGACACAGTGGAAGAGGTGGGCTGAAAATGTTAAAATTCACTTTATGTTGAAGCATTTACAGAAACCTGACCCATTTCATACAAATAGGAGCTGGTAGCTACTCTCTGAACCTCATTAAGCTGCACACATGTGGTATTATAATGGAAGAGTGGTTAAAAAAAAAGAGGAGGAAAGATTGAACTGTAAACAAACTTGCTTTTAAACAAGAAAATTTAGAATTGCGTGTCTTGGGTGCCAAGAAAAACACAGTCGTGGAAAACCGATACAAACTTTTAACACATGGGTCAAAGCCGGCATCTTTGAACTGGTGAGGGAAAGCATGCTGCTAATGCAGAGAGCTGTTTAATTAAAAAAATACTTAGGTATTCAGCTGGCTTTTTGGGGCACCCTCTTGTCAAATACAATGTGATCCTGCTGTCAATCCTCTGACAGGGAGAGCAAACTGTTAGGAAAGAACAAGTTCTGGAAAACAGCAGCTGAGTGGTTTAAAAAAAAAAATCTACCAACATGTGTGCACTGTCTGTGGCTGACACTCAGTTTGTTGCTCACTGAGCTCTCACTAATGCAACTTTTTGTTTTAAATTTATGTACAATCTAAGCTTCAAATGCAAGCTAGTTTGGCAACCATAACTCACCAGATAAATCCTAGTCAAGAAGACAACCTTCTACCCATTTCATTTCAGATTTTTCTAGATGGTGAATTTTAAGTTGAGTTAAAATGATACCTAAAAACTACATATGGCAGTGCTAATATAGCTTTAGAAGCCAGTGCACAATGATATACTCACAATAACTAAAAATAATCTCCACAAAGACTCATACAAATCTATTAAATTCATCATTTAACATTTTTCTCTTAGTTCAGTTACTAATCAGTTATGAGCTGTGTCCCCTGTAGGTGTCAGGCAGGAACATTTTACCAATTAAAGCTTTCCCAACCCAAATCCATCAGCATTATAATCCTGTTTTCATCTGGAAGAGTATTGATCTTTGTATTCTTACCTGCAAACATTTAGACTGTAGTTTTTAGATATATAAATGTATAATTATATAAAGCATGAAAACGTCCATTGAGCTACTTTTTCTAAGTGCTTTATTTTGTTAAAAATATATTTGAGCCATAAACAAGAATTTCTGCTCTAATGATTTGCCTTATAGTTGTCCTGTTTCTCAACCACTGAGAGCTGAGCTGCAGTAATGATAAAACATTTCAGAATTTACAATTTTAACATGTAAATCTGTAAATAAGAAAGTACATATATATATATACACACACACATACACACATACACACACATATATATATATATACATATATATATATATATATATATATATATACACATATATATATATATATATATATATATATATATATATATATATATATATATATATATATATATATATATATACATATAAACAAACATATATACACGGTATATTTGATAAAATTCTAATTTGAAAATTTCATTAGCAGCCGAGAAAACTAAATAGGCAAAATATTTCCATCCAGCAATTTGGAAATCTGCACAGTTTAAAGAGGATCTGAAGTAACCTTGTGTCTTTGTGTGAGTATGAATGAGTGGAATAAATGGATCTTATAAGTGGTTCTGTATAATCCCATGTCTGTGTTTCTCTGTATTCGTGTGTGTTTGTGTGTGTGTGCGTGCGTGTGTGCGTTACAGCAGCACTATAACGGCCAGATGTATCCATCATGATAAACCGGCAGACTCGGTGACTGTCACTTGCAATCACACTTCACTACGGTTCAAAGGACCTCAAAGTGAAAATGAATGGTAGTTCATCGACATGAAGACTTCATATATCTTTGTTTTTGTCTTCAATTTTGCCCTCTCACTCTCTTTTTTATTTTTTGGAAGAGAGCTGCATCTTTTCCAAACCCCACCTTTTGTTTTTAGGAGCTTCTGTTAGATATACACTGAGACAGAAAAAGATTTACAGGTGAATTTAAATAAGTAGCCCAGGGTTTCAACTAACTTTTTAAGGTTTAATTTCCTTATATTTTTAGCAAAAAAAATTTACAAAAATATACATCTAAGCTGTGGTATTATTAAAACAGCTTTGGAGTCCCTTTGTTCAGTGTTGATAATACATTTTCATTCAATAAATAAAAAAAGAAAACACTAATATGAGCACTCTTGGGAATTTTATATCATTTTTAGGGTAAATTTCAGTCAAGTCAAGCTCATCTACAGGAATTGTTTTCAGTTTGCAGGTTGAAAGTAAAAACTGAAAGACAGAATGAGCCACTAAACAAAATAATTGATTTGTATATACGATTTTATGATAAATGATAAATAACGATGCCTAATCTTTAGATAAATATACAGTAGATTATTAGAGTTAACAGAGACTAATTTGTTTGGATATAATAAGTATTTAGGGGAAAAAAGGTCAAGATTATGATTTTTGTGATAGGGAAATATGTAACCAATAAAAAGTTTAATCTATCATAATAATGTCCACAATGCAGAAGCTGCAGCATTGGTGAGGCTTGCCTTTAATCTAGTAATGAGTCAGAAATGACAGTGTGTTTGTAAAAGCTGTGAAGCTCAGGCTACAGGTCTCCCTGCTCTGGCCCGAGCTCTGTTCTCACTCTCCAAGCTGTTTGATTGGCACATGCTTTCACTTAATGAGGGATAATTACTAAGTAAAACAAGTGGGAGACCACATCTGCTCAGTGTAAGAAGAAGTCCAGGCCTGGCGCAGTCTGTCAGACGAGGCTTTCGGGATATGTGAGTGAACGCTCTACCCACCATCACTGGCTTCTCAGTCCAACACAAACCCTCCAGGACTCCTTCCTCCCAGCCCCGACGAGAAGCAGATTAATAGGAATCAGCATGTGGCTGTAAACACTCAGCGGGAAGAGTGCATATCTGTGTGTGTTGACATACATAGGAAATGACCAGGGTATCTGTCGAGGGCTGGCTAGGGGCCACAGCAGGAAGGGCAAAAGGCCAGCAGGGACGTTCAACATCCCAATCAGTGTCCTGCTGCCAGAGCTGTTGTTCTCCATCTCCAATCGCCACTCTTTTGTTTACCTTCACACAATGCTGTACTGGAATGATGGTAAAACACAGGTAGCCGCCCTGCTTCCCACACACACTGGTACACTGCTCATAAATCATCTCTGCATGGGATAAAGTGCAATTAAATGTTCTGTAAAACACCAGTCCCTGAATACAGACAGCTGTCTTAATTAAAACTAATCAACTAACTTTAAACAGGGACCTAGCTGTGTCTAATTACATTTACACTCAATCTATGAAGATAATAGTGAGAATTATAATAAAAAATGTTTTGTTGAGAGCAATGAACAAAAGAATAATATCACTTATGTGACGAGCAACAACGCCATTATTTCAGACTGATTTAATTTAAACAATCAACCAACTAAATCTAATTTTCTAATTCCTCATGTACGTATTTGATTTTGTTTTAAAAATATTATTCTTAACATACATTTTTAATATCACAATTTTGCAAATTACATACCATAAACATATTTTAAACTTTGAAAATAGTAGACCTTAGTGATCGTGCTTTTTAGTTTGATCTTATTTTATTTTGTTCTGGTAATGAACAACAACCAAACAGTTTTCTGACTTTAGAAAAACTGAAATGACTTGATGGAGAAAATCAAAGCAGCATTTATTTACTTTAGCTTTAATGAAGAACAAAGAAAACATGTAAATTTGAATCATTGAACAACTTTTTAAATCTTCCAATCCCTTCATTTTCACAGCAGCATCATCTAAGTATCTCCTTACCTCACAGCCACTAAAAGAACAACAGTGTTTTTCTTCCCTGCCCTGTTTTGACCCAGTTCTCACTAATTACCCCCAAAGTATACATCAAAGCGGGGGCAGATCTACAGATCTGCTTCGATGTGGCAAGGTAAGGAAAACCAGGACCATCTCTAACCTGGTCACTCCCAAGCTGTACCTGTTTAAGACGTTTGTGTGTATGTGCACACACATATGGCAAGTGGTGTCAGCTATTACAAAAGGCAACTTGTAAATAGAACGCTCATTGGTCCAACACGGGTATATTCTAGTGTCCTGATGCTGTCGTCAGCGTAGAGTGGGTGAGGAGGGGATGTGGGAGAGTGAGGTCATGATGTTGAGAGTCAGCTGAAGGGTTAACATGTTTTCTGACATGCAGACACACAACAGAATAGCATGGATATATAGTATATTGCATCAAAAAAAAAAAGTAAAACTCAGCTATGCAGTAAAAGAGTAATCACTCTTTCTCTAGTGCAGACTCGTCTGGGTAGAGGGGATGGTTTGCTTTCTTATGACAAAGTCGATTACTAAATTGAGCTGGCAGGTAATTCTAAGGCAAATAAACGCCAGCAGGTTTAACACAAGGAGAGGTCTTAGAGGTGGTGGTGCAATGACAGGAATTCTCTCGCCTTTTTTGACAGGAAGCCTATTATTCCCACTGCTTTATTTTCGCAGGCCAGATTTTCTTGAACTGATCTCTTCAATGGTGTTTTTTTCCCACCCAAAAGAGGAAATTGAAAAAAAAAGTTCTAAAGTCAGTTTCTCTTCATCTAACTTCAGCTCTTAGGTCTGATTTGCTGGTCTGTCTTTTCACTCTCAGACTTAATATTTACATTACATGAAAATGAGGAACGCTGATACATTTTAGCGTTATTCGAAGACTCATTTTCGGGTAATTTCACTGGTATTTTGGTCACCACCTTCACCAGAAACTTCTGCACAAAAACCTTGATGCTAATATTTAGGGTAAAGCCTCCGTCTGTAAGAAATGCTCCATTCAAGCCGATGAACAGACAGAAATGTGGGATTTTAACCCAGCTTTTTCAAACAAACAAATAAAATAAACAGAAAAGATGAAAAGACAACCGAGAGGAAAAACAAGTGCAAGTTTAAACAAAACACACTATAAATATACTACATAAAAAAGCCTTGCTTCATCCTGATTATAAGTGCCATCTCAAAGAAGCATACTGGGAGTCCACGCTGACCTTGGTTTACTGTTTGAATATTGTTTTAATGGCATGCCTGGTAAATGAGAATGCAATGCTAACCATTTGCTTTTTTTTCTTTATTCTTATCTTCTCAGGCAGTGGAGATCCAAACAATCTTGTTTATTTATTTGCTTTTTATTCCCAATTCATAACTATCTAAGACACTAATTAAAATATAGACTTCTCAATGAATCTACATAATTTTCCCTGTGACTATATTAAAAATACTTTTTTCTTATTTATATCTCTACTGAGACACTCACCCCTCATTACTCAAATCACGTCTTTTTATTGGGAAGGCCTGCTGTGGATTAAATGTACATAATAATGTGTTTCATAGAGTTCCACCATTAAACCTTCTGTCCCTTTATTAAACTGGAGTCTGCACACCCACATGCGTTTTAAGCCCCTTTCAACTTGAATTTTTCAGTTAACTGGACTATTTAAAAATGTGGATGAGTGAAAATAACTAAAAGCCTACCTGTACCTAATCCCACATTAGTCTATATAAAATAAGTGAGATTTTATTGTGCTTCATTAAACAATAAAGTTTGATGATGCATAAAAAAGCAACTATGCTTTTATAATTTTTATAGAGATTAACAGGTTGGTAAAATTAAAAAAACAAATGCCTTCATGCACAGCATGGTGCATCAGCAAAATTTTAAAGAAAGGAGGACAGAAAAAAGTGGTTTTGAATGGGCTTGTTGTGTGCAGGTCCACATCAGACTACAGGAAACTGGATCCAAGTTCTACTATTTTTATTACTCCGGTGAAATAAGTTGAAAAGAAAAACATCAAACTTTCAGTCTCATGTAAAGCTGAATGAACAAACACACAAAGCCTCTAAACTAATGTAAAATTAATAAATATATAATAATTTTAAAGGAAACATTTATGATGACGTGGCTTTTTAGGACTCATAAAAGACTAAGAAGCAACAGAAGTCACACCTGATTAATAAGTAACAGCTTTTGGACCAAACAGAAAACTACAGTTATAGATCTACACCATTTTATTCATTTAGTTTCTATGTTCAACAAGTTTAAATGTTAATTTATGAAGATTTATACACAACCCCTAAAACTTAATATATCAAAATATAATGGAGTTTCACACTCACAACACCTAAATCTAAGCTCTTTAAAAATACTATGGAAAAAATGTTAAGGATTTTACCATTTATACTTTTATAAAAATTTAGAATAGAAATAAAAATATAAAAGTCTGATTGTCAATATTTACAGATTCCTGAAAAAACTGAAATTAGGATTTTGAACTTTTTAATATTTTCTTCATAAAGTAAATGATGTGCAGCTTCTGATCTATTTTAGTAATAAAACTAATCAGTACAGCTATTTGATAGCTTAAAGTCAGTATTAAAGTTTAACAAACAATGACGTGTAAATTTATTCTAATTTATTAATGTCTTCTGTTTTTGTTTGTCCTTTTTTGGGTGACATGCAAAGTTCTGAAATGGTAGATTAGAATTCAGCAATGACATGTTAAAGCTGATTGTTTTTGCTATTGAGCAACATTTAGGCCAAACAAGGTACTACTACTAATAGTAATAATATTAACAATACGAGTTAAACAGAAAGCTAACAAATAACAAAACAATATTTCTATTTTCCCACCTGAATAATAATAGTAAACATTTAATTTGGAGCCCAGTTCAGTAAGAAGATATCCACATTTATTTCCCCAGATTGTGTTCAATTACCTGATTTAACCAAATAAAATATAATTTGTGAAAAGACTGAATTCCTGTGGAACTGATTGTGCTATAACTTTGCATTAGGCTGCATGATTGATAAAACCACAGGCTGTTGCAGCTCTAGTTGAATTTTGCAGCTAAAGACCAACTAAAGAAGAGAAACAGAAGAGGCTCTCCTTACACAATCACTTCAGATGTCATAAAAGCATTGCTTACACAACAAATCTCCCATAAGGCAAAAATCAATAAGCAGAGCAACACTCTATTGATCATATCTATATCATGGACACACTGATGTCTAAGTCTGACTGAGGGACTGTTGTATACTTTTGAGTGTGATGCATTCATTTTAATGCCTGAATTTGTGTTTTAAAGCCACGAGCTGCCTAAAAATTATACCTGTTATGTCAAATAAAAACACCTACAGACAGACTCTTATACATTTTTTAAATTATAACAAGAAAAGCTCAGAGGAAGATAAAGGATGCACAGATGTTATTTAATAAAATGGAATTTATTGTATGCATGTAAAGTATGAATTTGTCTCACAAATGAAAAGCAGTTTATTCACATTAAAAGGTGAAACCTTTTTATTTAAGTTTAGAATAATTTAACTTGATGATCTGAGTCACAAAGTCATAGTGTTATGCAAATATGGGATTATTTAAAGAGCTTTAAAGTATTTATTTTCCAAAGTTCTTTTGATTTCTGAGTAAAGCAAATTTGAACTTTTACAGTTTCATTGAATACCTGTGAAATCTCATTATGACTCGCTGGTTTGTTCATTTTCCTAAGAAGAATTAGACTTAGGCTGACGTGATGAAAGAGAAGTTAATGTGATGTGAACGAAATTCTCATTTATTTGTGCTTTACTGAACTTTAATGGGAAGGCACAGGGCTGCCCTCTACAGGAGTCAAAGCATCATAACAGGGAAGAAATGGACACATTCTTGTAAAACACCTTCAATGCAGCAAAGCCACCAAAACAGCTAAGAGAGACTTCACATAATTCAGAACAAATGTTACCCTAACATTTTCCTATCAGCTCCTTAACTCCCCTCACCTCTCTTCTGCTCTCTCCCTCTCCTCCTCCCTCTCTGAGCCTCAAAGTTATTGATAGTTTAAAGTTATGGGCTAATAATAAGATGGACACTGCACGACCAGGACCCTATTATATCCAGGTAATAGATAGTACAGGGATTTTGAATGACATTACCCAGAGATTGGATGACAAAGGGTGAAGAAATTTATGGTGTACCCAAAGAGCACCTATTCTCCTCTTCACTGTCTCTCCTGCTGATAAAAGAGCAGATGAGGCGTGACTGTATTTACGATAAAGATGTTCATAAATAAAAGAAAAATACTTGCTCAGAGCAGAAAGTTCCAATCAGGTCAAACTTTGAATGTTAGGTACATTAATATTTGCTTGCTTTTAACCTTCTTTGAGCTGCTGAGGGAAAAAAACACCCCTTCTCTTTTGTTTTCCATAAATGGACAAGTTTGTGCAGCAAATTAAAAAACATAAAATAAAGATGAGGTGATATTCCTATTCAACAGTCAATTTTACCATTAGGTCATGAAAATGTAATGCTCAGTAATTTACCGAGTTTGTGTGTTTGCTGATGCCCTGCTCAGGTAGAGTAAGAACAGAGACTGTTGTGAGACTGGAAGGAGGGGGAGGCGGGGGAGAGGGGGAGAGCTATGAAAAAGGCTTGTCAACATTATCTGTTTTATTGATTTCACAGTAAAAGCTTGCTGCTTAAGCTTTATGTTGCTTTGGCTGGTCCCATAGAAAATACAACAACAGCAAATAAAATAAAAAGCATATCCTGAAAAACTTCCTACTTATTTATGGAATTACTTATTTTATCACTTGTCTACCAGGTTCTGCATGCATCATTATTACAGTCATATAGATCTGATCATCTTTATGAGTGCTAATTAGTGGAACAATGTTCTAATCTACTCACCATGACAATAAAAGATCAATGACAGGGAAGACAGCAAGATCGTCTTCTGCATGAAATGACTGCAGCACAAGGTCTAATTAAAATATTAAAAGAATCATTCACGTAAAAGAGTAAAGGGACTAGATGGAGATGCCTCATGTAAACATTCAGGCTCTGAATGAATGACATTCAGAGACTGACTCATTTCAGTCATGCTGTTGGAAAAACCAAATATAAAGTATCTTAAAACACATTTTTTTCAATGCTGTCACTGGAATAAGGAGATGACTTTTACATTTCTGCAAAGAATCAATTATATTAATAACAAAGAGTAGACTTTAGACCTTGTTCTAAATTAGCCTCTATACCTTCCCATTTCACAATAAACTGCATTAAATAAACCTATTTCAGAAGAGATACTTAAATGAGTAAGAAAAGTAGGGTGCATTAATGAGGGCTACATTCCATTTACAAGAAGTTTTGTTTCTTGGCATTTTATCTGAAAATAAATTAAATGAAACAGACCAATCACACTCACTTCCATCCTCTATGGTTCATGACTTTTCATTCATTGGTGAAAAATCTGACATGTAATCAGAACATATTCCAAATCTATCTATATTCCATTTTATTTTCTTTATACATGACGTATTTCAAAACAGTCTGAAATAGTTATTTGCTGGGGTGCACATTTTTTAACGAGGTACTCAAGATGCTGATGTTTGGTTCCTGCCTGCTATTGAATATGTAGCATAATGACTTCTATTATTGTCTTTTAATAATTTTCATGTAATGTACTGACATAGTTGGTAAGAAAAAAGCAGAACATGTTTTAGTCAGAGTGTTGAGTTTCCTTTACTCCAGACACAAAACAGGTGCTGCTCTTGGTGGAGTGTGGTTACTGAGCCTCCATCGATCCAGACTAAGTGTTTGAGGGCTCTTTAACTCACTCCCATTCAAGGCTAGTTGCTTTGGAAAGGCACTTAATGTTGTGGACCCCCATGCATATCTGTAAATTTAGTGAAAGGTTGTAGGAGACAGATTCAAACGGGGCCTTAGCTTCACCTTGGACGCTGTCGTTTAATTCCCACCTGAGCAAATTGTTTGATTCTGCTCTCACTCACTGTTTGATTGGTTGTAAACAATCAACACTGATCACCTAAGACAGAAGCTGGGTTTCTGGCTGATAAATGCGGAGATTTTTTTAAATCTGTTGTTTGCAAAAATATAAAAAGAAATTAGATTTATATTTATTCCATATGTCATGAATGGAAGATCTTCTCATGGCTAAATCCTATGCAAAAGAGTTTAACTACAGGAACTCTGTATTTTTATATCTAATTCAGAGAAATGTTGAAGAAACATAAAACCAACAGGAGAAAGAAACAGGCAGACAAACCAAGTGGCTGCAGGTGGATGACTGAATAAACAGGTCCAGACAGAAACGTGTGTGAAACAAAAAAAAAAATCTATAAAACGTATTACCATCTGAAGCAGTGCAGCCATACAACAAGAGCCCAGTGAAACGCTGTATCTTAATTACTGTCAACATGCAAAAAAACATGTAATTAAATATGATAGAGGAAAAAAAACATTTATGGTAACTGAGGGATCTGACTTAATGATCAGAGTGTAGCTAAGTCTCCTATTGATTTTCCTGTTAAATATACAGCTCAATTAAAGATAGCACTGATTAAAGACTGGCAGAGTAGAAATGCTAGGGAGGCAGAGAAACCTGCGGCTGCCTGCTGCAGTGAGAGCTGTGTGAAATTGTCCTTCCTCATTTAAAACCAGACTAAACAAATTAACACCACAAAACATGGACTTTATGAAAACATTTTCTCTAGAATAAGTTCCATGAAGTATGCATGTCCTGGTGTACAACATGCATAGACATAAAGTAATAAAACTAATAATAATATTAAAAAAAAATTCAGATTGTTGACTTTGATAAATAACAACAAAACCTGCAAACCTCTAAATAAACGAATAAGAAAAAAATAAAAAATCTCACAAAAAATGCAAAGCCACTTTCCTTGTTAGAATACACCTATTTTACAGAAGCTCTTTTACCCCTTTCTGCATCAGCCTTGTCACAAACAAATTAAAACCTTGACAGTTTTTTGTATCCTCACCATGTATGAACAACAGAATTACATGTATAATTGAAAACCTTTTTGGTTTTTAGTGGGTGGACAAAAATAATGTTTAAAATAGTAACTTTTTATTAAGTTGATTTCAAGTTTTCTCTTATTACTCTTTATAATAACAGCTCTGTCAGTTTTTAAGACTGTGCAGGAAGAAAAAACTGGTATGAACAGTAATCTTTACAATAAAATGATTAAGTGATCAGCCACAACATTAAAACCATTTTCCTTATGTGGTCTCTTGTGTCACCAAGCCTGCTGTAAACCAGTGGTATCAGAAATGGTTTAGTTCTTATTTGCAGTGTTCCAATCTGTCTTTCCCTGAACTGATCATGATGATTTAGAGGTAATGTCTTTGGAGATCACTGCTGTGACAAGAGAAGCCACATGCTTAACCTGCTTTATGTCAAAATCTACATAAATGTCAGAACTCGATGTTTCTCACCAGAAAACCACTTGATAATTATTAACTCGTTTCTGCATCTGCTCTTTTTTCTTAAGTTTGTTTTTGAGTATTTGTGCAGTTATCTCCTTTTTTATTGTTGATCCATGCATTATTCTTGGTGCAGAGACCTTGCATTATTATAAAGGTAATTTATCACACACAAAACTTTCACATGTATGAATGCTTTATTTTTATATTCATAGACTTGTGAGCAAAAACTTATTTTTGTCAAAACACAAAACCTTGGGACAATATTTTTTTCTTTGCTTTTTTATTTAATGTAAGTGAATGCAAAAATCTAAAGTGTCTGTTCTTGTGAGCATGTGTGTGTGTGTGTGTGTACCTGTAGGGAGTTGAGGAGGATAAAGAGGTAGGCCATGACGATGGATAATGGTACTAAAACGCCACACAGCCACGTCAGTCCGAGGATCGGCAGCAACACCAACACTGCTTTCACTGCAGCCCTGTGCTCACATTTAAATACCATAAAAAATCTTTTTAGAAAAGAAAAATATACAGATTTATTTGTGCAAAGACACAAAGGAAAAGAAGAATATTTAACAAACCTAATTCATGACAGGTTTTGAAAAAGAAATCATAAACGGATTAAATTCTCACAATTTAATTTGATCTCCAATTCAACTTTAATCAAGTTAAAGACAGTTTAATTTGCAATACAGAACCAAAAGCTTGCATTGGCAAAAAAGACTGATGAGAATCATTTTAAATAACCACAAGAAGGAAACAACCTAATGAAAAGGAAGTTTTATGAAGTAGTATTGGATAATTCAAATCAGGATTGATCTGAACAGGATAAATTATTTTTTGACCAAAACCCAGCATGGAAATTTTTTGAAGTTTTTCTTTTTTTGGGCCACAAAGCCAAAACTAAGGGCAGTTGTCTGGCAGGCTGCTTGTTCCACATACATAACTATGTGAGCAGGAAGGCTCATGAGGTGACAACTTCCCACGTTCAGTCCAACTTAATTCTGTTTGGAGTGAAATTAGCTTCCTGCTCAGGTGACCGCCAAACCGCAACAGCTGTGTGTGTGTATTTGTGTGTTTGTGACAGGTCATGCAACGAGGCCTAGTTTGCTCTGCGGAGGAATGTGTTTGAGTTTCTGAGACAGCCGCCACCCACGGGTCCCAGATGGTTCAAGGCCTGCTTTGAAAACCCTTATAGAGCATCTATTGTGCACCACGGTGAGATTAAGCAGTGAAAACTATTGAGAGGATAAATATACTGTATATACTGTGTAATTTTTTATCTTGGCATCATTTAGGAAATTCTTTAACAGCATTTACGTCTGATGAAACAGCAGGAAAATGTATAAAATCAGTGCTATAAGGGCAAAGAAATGAATTTGACAACAAAGAACATAAAAATCACACAAAACAGAAAATAATAAGTAATACAATGTATTATTTCACTGATGCAAAACATATGGAATTACACATTTACATATTAAAAAATTACAATTTAAATTTATTTTATCTAATAAAAGTGTAAAAATAGTACACCAACTGGCCTGGGAGCATGCATTTTTAAAAAGAGAATACAGGTCGCCCCCTAGTGGCCTTTACCTGATTTGTTCATAGGCTTGCTCGACAGGACTCATGCCCAGGGCGAGCATGATGGACCTTCTTTTAGCTGTAGAGATGGTGATGATCACCACTCTGGTCAGTACCAAAATATTAACCTGGAAAAAACAAACAGAGGAGCACAAATATGAGAGGTGGATGTGCAGAGATGAGAAATTAGAAATGAGGTAAAAGCTGGTTGATGGTCCTAACGTAGCAGAAATTATAAAGAATATAAAAAAAATAAATTGAATCAGTGGTAACCTATTTAATAATAAAAATTTAATTAGAAAAGCAGACATGAATGAGATGTAATTTTATTTCTAACCATGATGATGAAGATGACAGGCCCGACGAAGCCCCAGATTATTCCATTCTGGACACTGAGCCAGCAGTAGTCATCAGCTGAGTATTTACTCGAGGCTGACGCCAGAGTGATGGTGACGATCAGCACCGGCAGACCTGGTGGGAACGATGGGAGCAGATTAGAACAAGATTGAACTTAAAGCATAAAAGGTTTACTATACAACTGACTTGAACTTATTTTCTATCGTGATTTAAGTCTAGTAAACTGTTTTTGTACCCCAGCCGATGAGATAGTAATATTTCATGTGATGATCCTCGTTTAGGTTGACTGCGACTACTTTGCTCCAGAGCAGCAGACCTTCCACTAGCATCCAGCTAAAGGCTGCCATGAAGAAGAGATGGAGCAGCGCAGCAACAAGTGTGCAGGCCACCTTCAGACAAACCAACACAGCCATGGAGACAAATACACAAACTGCATTGCAACAATAGGAAAATAAGCTGAAAGTTTAATGTATTTATGTTTTAGCTTTGCAAAAAAAATGTCTGAAAACAAAAATGGGTTAAACATGTGGTCATCTTTGTCACATCCTTTCATAAATTGCATCTCTTCAATGCCAAGAAAACTTAAAAACAACAAAAAAAATTTGCACAAATCTTCTTGTTTTTTCAATATATTTTGTTAATAATTTAGCTTATTTGTGCCATGACCTTTCTGTAATGATGTAGAAATAGCATTAAGACGTACAAGTGAAGTAACAAGTCTGAATTAGAAATGTGGTTTCAGTCAATAGTTTGAAAAATGACAGGTACAAGAAATCAGATGTGTTAACGGTGTACAGTACCTTGTTATGAACAGCTGAGCCACTGCAGAGCAGAATCACCTGGGCACAGATCAGAGCTATGAACAGGTTTTTATGGATGGTTGTCCTGTCAGATTTAGGAATACTGCAGGTACAGACAAGAGAAAATAATCACAAATAGAAAATATGCTGGGGGGGGTTGTATGTTTTTGAATGATTTGGGGAAGACTTCTTCATCTATTCATTGCCCAGATGCCAAAAATACTGCTTGAATTTTGTTTTAATACAAAGTTTCCAAAAATAGGGGACATTTTGAAAGTTGGTTATTTAAAACATATTGTATACAACAATAAACTTGTTAAAACAACTATTTTAGGAAAATTTCTTACAATTTAATTCAGAAGGTATTTTCTCTCATTCCTAATGCAATAACCAATTTGATGCAAACAGGAACAGATGAATGCATTTATTAGTTATTTGCAGAAAAATAAATCAACATCTTAGCTTTGAAAAGGTTGTGCAAAGCTCTGAATGCATGAAAACAAATATTTAACTATTTGAAATGTGTAACAATTTCTAACAACAAGCTTACTAAGTTAATGGACATAGCAAGTTAAATAAGTAACAGTAGTTAAAGATGAAGCAAAATAGATCCAGATGTATTTCAGTCATAATGCAACTGGATTTTTCTTTTGTAAACGGATGCATCACCTCTTGAATTAAAAAAAACCCACATGGTCATGAAAACAACACACACTGAGATTAAACCTAACACACTTTTGTTGTGAGGTGACATTAGTGACCACATTGGTCAACAATCATACAAAGTGAAGACGAAGACACCAAAGCGGACTGATGGGAAAATTGACTGAATGAGTTTCATTCTATTAGGCTCCAGTGATATCTGCATTATTACCTGACACCTGCTATAATTTTACAGCATAAAGTGAGTGTTTGGCTTGGTGCTCCTGTGCTTTGTCTGATGTCATTTGTGAATTAACATTAACATCATGCACCAGCGTGTGTGAGATAAATAGCTGTGCTCTGTGTTTTTAGGACAGTTATAAATAGTGAGTGCAGCTCCGTTCCTGCTGATTGTGATCCCTCTGTGACCATAACATTAATTAACGGCTGCAGTATGCCACCATAAACCTTTAGTGTGGACTCACATGTGGACAACAGTAATTACTGGATTAGCACAAGTCAATAGTCAATGCAGCCTTCATGGCAGGAGAGAGAATTATACATATAGAAATTATTTTCCATACCAAGAATAAAACTACCATAAATAATAATGATTTTGAAAAAAGGCATGAAGTTTATGTTTAGTGGATAAATAGATTTTATGGATAAATTTTGCGTTTGTTGTCTCGAACAGCAAAATGTCAGGTTGTATAATATTTAAAGTCAGACGAGCCGGCTACTCACTCCAGAACAGTGAAGAGCATCAAGGTCACCACCAGAGCGCACAGAGACGCACCGGAGCCGATGAATGTCAGCTTGGTCAAAATGAGCTCCTCCTCTGGACTCCACTGGAACAGGAGACAGAGGGTGATTAAGAACGGGGGGGAAAGGAGTGAAATCTTGTCTAGGAAGGAGGTTTATCTTAAAAATAGACTTCAAAAAAGAAAACGAGTGAAATAACCATCACATTTCACTGTCTTATACAGATTAGTACAAAACTGTCTTCTTGCTACATGATCGCATTATGATTCATCTCAGGTTACCTTGGATTCAAGATAATTCATCAGGACTGCAAAGTTAGTGGTGTGGTTACACAGACAGGAAGTGACACCAGCGCCAGCTAAGGTCACCGAGCAGCCATCCCTGGACCAGCTACTTGTATGAGTTTGCCTTGACAACACAAAAGCACACACACACACACACACACATAAAAACTCACTGATTTGTAAAATAAATGAAAGTTTGTTAACACAAGAGATCTCAATGGGCTGAAGTAAGCAGCAAATCTAAATGTTAGATCCAGATTATAATTAAGTGGAAGTCATGAATCCATCGACTAGTTCCTCTGCATCACTTTGGGTCAGGATGCATCTAATTCTAGCAAAATTACACAGGTGGACTAAAACCATCCTAGAAGCATGCATTATAAGAGAGTTAAAGGACAGATCCTGGTCCATTATAACATCAAGGTTCCTTACATTAGTACTGAGGCCAAGTGAGTGAAGGACTACACAGTTTATTCCTAAGGGGCTCAGGTCCAATAAACCACAACCTCTGTTTAAAAATAGAAAATGAAGAGTCATCCAGGTTTTTATGTCTTTAAGACATGCTTATAGTCAGATGAACTGAATGGATTCATCAGGCTTTATGGATAAATATAACTGAGTATCATCAGCACAACAATAAAAATGTACCCTGTGCTGTCTAATAATTTGATCCAGTAGAAGCACATATAAATATATTACATATCAGACAAACTTACATTAGACTGAAATTCCAAAAGGCACAAACAGGAGTAACTCTCTGTGGATACTCCACCTAGAGACAAACAGGTCAGCAATGATTTCTCTCTCATCTACAAAAATGATCTTGTTTCTTGGCTGATTATGTACAAAGTTTTTTTATACCACCACATTCAGGTGTTTGACAGGAAGCAACAAAAAACAAATGCTCAAAAAAAATTTGCTTAGCTGCTACTAACAAATATCTTTGATTTTTAACAAATGGGATATTTTTTAAATAAACTGAATGTACACAATATATTTTAGGAAACAAAACTGATAATGTGCCAGAATCTTGCTGTATGTATCATAAATAGGATAATTGTACTGCGTGAGACCCTAATGGACCGTACCACGTGTGAAGAAGAGAGGGCGTACTGTACGGCCACAGGGATAGTTTGACCCTTTGAGGAATCTCTGATGGCAGCAGATATGACAGAAGACGTTAGCTGACCTGGGAGACCACTGAAAAGAAAATTTAAAGCTGGTATTAACATTCAATTTTTGTTTAAACACAACAAAATCTAATCTTTGCTTTAAAAACTTTAAAACTTAATTATTTAGATGAAATTAGACCAAACAGATTTATCTTTGATATTAACTGTCTTTAATTTTACAATTAAGATTGTTTTTTTTTTTTTAAAAGATGTTCTATTATAAAATATGCATGCTTTATAAAATAAATATATTGTAAACAAGCAAAAGCTCAGTAAATAAAGGAATGTCAGGTTCAGACCAAAATGTTTCTGAGATTTTATTGTGATTTTTTATAATAGAAAACCATCCAAAAATAGAAAGCCAGCAGCTAACCTTGATCCTTTGTCTTGTTGACTCGGTGCGGTCTCTTTTGGTCCAGACAGAATTTTACTGAGATGGATGTAGTGGGTGTGAATGAACATTACCTCCTCATGTCCTGATTTGAAAGAGAGTTTAATAGGAGTTGTTGTTTGTCTTTAAAAACACATTCAAGCAACAATGCCAGCATAGAAAATAATCACCCCAAACAACAATTATTTCAACAACTGCTGCATCAATTAGCAAAGAAAAATCTGCTCTAATTTATTCAGCAGCAGACACACAATTTGCAAAAACAGTTAGCCTCTGATCGCTTTCTTCCTCTCATCCGGGTTTGGGTTGAGGGGGCAGCATCCCAAATAAAATGTAAAATTTGTATTGGTCAAATTTAAATCTACTAGTCCCACATCTACAAAGCATGTCTCCATTTCAGATGTTAACCTCTAGGGGTTTTAGTGAGAGAGCATCAGGTGTGGATGCATTTGTGTGCCTCCTACCTAGAGCGTGTATCCTCTGGAGTTCCGAGTCTGGGATAATCAACTCATCAAGACTGCTGCTGCTGTGCTGCTGAGAGCCAACTGCAGATGGTTTGAAGATTTGACTACTGCTCTCTTGAGAAAGTTTCTGCCACTTCAAGTACACAACTGAGAGCACAGGCAGCAAAAGCATGAATAAAACAGGAACCATGCATGTGTATAAAAATAATGAGGAAAAAACATGTAATGTTACCTATGTTTTTAGTAGAAAGAGTGAAGCCTCTTTGCTCTGCAGCCAGTGTGTCTGCAAGAGCTTCAGTCAGACTATCGATGCTCTTGATGATATTAAATGGTCCAACGCTGACCTGCACAAAAAGTTCAGACAATGACAAATAAGAACTCTAGAGCTGTGGGTAGATGAGCTATGAATATTTTTGCAGAATGATCACTCTAAGAGAAAATAAATAAAGTTTATCATCTCACCCCATCCTCTGTCAAACCAATCCACTGTGCAGCCATGTCTGGCTCCAGCATCAAACTGGCAAAGTTTACATAGTTTGTAGCAATGGACAACATGACCTCTGCTGAATTAGCTCCTGCAAAGGGAGCACTAGTGGCAATCCCATCAATCAGCCGGGAGAGGGAGAGGATGTTGCTGGAGGTCAGGAGGTGAGGGCCATCGGCCTCTTTTCTGTATAGGACAGCATGAGTCAGCTGCTGCAGCAAGGTCAGGTTTCTGCTCCCGGAGGCGTTGACACTGAGCTCCTTCATTACCTGTGGTAAAATATAGATCACTGCACTAACTTTTACCGGTGGAATTTATAATCTGATTAATGAATATCAATGCATTTCCTAAAGTATGCTGGGTTTAAAATAACTTAACTGCCCATCTTACCAGACTAGTTTGGGGATCTTTATTCAGATCTGTTCAAACAAGGAGACAGTACAAAGAGGACTATTAGACCAATCACACAAAATATCAATGCATCCAGTTTAAATTTCATCAAGAAAAACAAAACAGAAAAACTGTATTTTTGTAGCCAACAAAACATTATATTTTTTAAAGTTTGGAATGAACTGAAATTTAAAATTACCCTTCTTGAACTGACAAACAGCCCCCCGATACGAGTCACAGTCCTGTTGGCCATAGGTCTCCAAAACCGGATCAAAGACGCAGCAATCTTCATTAGGTGTTTTTATACTGAAGAACTCAAAGGTGACTGTTTGATTTTGCAAAGAGTTTCCATCCCAAAAGGACTCCAAAAAATCCTCTAGCGTTGACACTTGTTCTAGTGAAGGGAAAAAAGGAATTTCATTTGTTGAGAATTAAAATTTTTCTTAAATTTGTTGACAAAAATAAACTTTATTTATTCATGTACCCCACCCCTCTACCTTAAATAAAATCAAAGGGTCCTTCATTTTGTTTCAAATAACTTGGTTTTTTTTTAATTAAGAAGTATAAAATAGAAACTTCTCTAACATGAGGTTAAATTATAATACATTTTTAAGGTTTGTTGAGTTATTCACTGAAGCTTTACAGCTCTAAAATGCGAGAATTGAACTTTTAAAATAATACGTTTATGGGAGAAATTGTAAATGTTGCTACTATTAAGACGAATACATGCAATTAGTAGTTTTTAGTTACTAGAATAACAAATGTAATGACTGCAGGAATTGCCAAAGACCTGGGAAATGGTCAGTACTTCAGCAGTCACAAGACATTTTCTGTAAAATACAAAATCCTGACACATCTGCAACTCAAAGTCACTAAAAGAGAGAAAGCATGCTGCTATTTCTGCACTTTCAGATTTAGAGGGTGTGAGGTATTTGGACTCTCGCTGCTCACCGGGGACCATGATGTCAGAGAGGGAGAAGTCTATTTTCATGGGTGGGACTCAGAGTGATGTAAGTCACAAAATATTTGCAAGAAACTGTAAGAGCCCCAATACTTCCCAGTTACAACTTGGTTTCTGTATATCCTTTAAACTGGAGGGCAGGCAGCAAACAAAATCAAGGAGTTTGAAAGTGTGTAGATGTTAGTCAGCCAAAACATGTTACACTTTCAAAAAAGATTCTGTCTCGTTGTGGTTATGGTTGATCCACAGGTTAGTTATTTAACTAAACTAACTACTAAGACTTAAACCTGTTGTACACTGATGTTTACATTTTATTATTTGAAATAAAAAATTATTTTTACTGTTATTTAGAAAATATTTTTAAATGACCTCTAGTAGGATCATATGAGAGTTCTAGAATAAAACACATACAACTGATTAAATTGGCTGATGGGGCAGAAATAGAGAAGATTTGGGTTTAGTAGCATCTCCACTGTGCTCATTCCATTTCTCTCAGTCTGAATCACTTGCCAGATGGGTGGAGTTTACTGCAAGAGGCCAGCTCAGATCTTGGCATGTTACTAAAGAGTGTGTAGTAAAAAACTGTTTGAAATGGGGTCTGTTTGATTGTTTTTTCTGCATAGCAACCCCACCCAGTCCAAAGTAAAGTTGGGCTGAATCACTGAACCATTTAAATCTCAGTCTCTTCTTGTACTTTAAGAATAAATAAGCTTTGACTGTAATTTTAGCAAAACCTTTAGCTTTTTCTGACATCCACTGTTTACATCCCAGCTAATGTACCTTGACATGGGCTGTCTCTCCACAGCTTTGTAAGGGAGGTCTCCATTTCTATGGCTGCTTCATTCCACTTGAACACCAGCCCAGAAGAAATGGGTGAGCACGTCTTTTCCATGGTGAGTATCTCACTGCTGTTCAGCACCCGATTCCAAATGTGCAGCTCAGTGATGCTCCCGCAGAAAGGTTCAGCTGACCTAAAAGTGCGTCCCATCATGTCCTGCTCTTGACCGATGATAAAAAGGCCATCAGGGCCAATGCTGTTATTGCTGTTTACGCCAAAGCCCCCTGAGACCAGATCACCATTTGCATAAAGTGTCCAGTGTCCACCATCCTGGCTCCAAGAAACACACACTGAATGCCAGAGATTGTCACGTTCAAATGCCTCTTCGGAAGACCTGTGATTGCCGTGGATCAGTAGGGCCAACTGCACATGCCTGCCATGGTCCAGGTTTGCTTGGAGCTGGAACTCATTACTGTAGGATGGGATGGAATAAGAGAAGATTGTGGAATTTCCAGAGCATTTTGGAGGGAAGTGTAGCTGGGTGCAAACGGTCACAGAGTCCATGGAGGAGAACTTGTGCCGAAGGCGCGTGTGGTTCCTCTTCAAGTTTCCAGGGAACTCCAGAATCAGGGACTTGGAGGAACCTTTAGTTTCACCTCACATAGGGCAAAGAAAGTAACAATAAAGGAAAGAGCTCAGTATAAATCTTGGGAAAATAAGGAAGAAACTGATACAGTTGTAAACAACTATAAAGTCAGATTTACCTAAGTGAGTGGGCTTAAGAAATGAAAACCAACTGCTATTTAAAAGAAGAATGATTCTTTGTACGTAAATCAAAGTTGCAACAAATAAAATGCTGAACCTACTTGTTGGAGGTTTCAAGATTTTCCTGGCAATCCACACAGGCTGGGAGATGTTCAGGGATTTTAGAAAATTGGCTAGACCTCGGTTCTCTGCTGGGCTGGAGACGATGGCTAAGGCGCCGGAGCGCTGCTTACACAGTTCCTCCGCAGTCTTCCATTGGAGGTGATCGGGAACATGCTCATAGTAAGAGTCCTCATAGGTCCAAGTTCTGGCTTCCAATGTATAAGCTGCTAAACAAAAAAGAAAACATGGAAAAATTCATCAACTTCCTTTTAATTTGATTTGGATATTCCTAGAATCTTCAAATAATAATTATTGTGGGATTTGGTGCAATTACACATCACAAACTTTGTAATATTTTATCAATGAGAACTGGAAAACAGACTGACATTTAAATTAAATTATTATACTGTCAATTTATGGATGATAAAAGTGAATGACACCGCAGGAGTTTATGTCAGCCATCAACAGAAGGATGATGAGAATTTTCCGAGTCCTTCCAGTTCTCCTATAGTTGAGTGCCTCCAAAACCTCTGCCAGAACTCTATTCATTTTTTAATGCACATATTTCAAACATGCATTAAATGGGTGGAAAAATTACAGAGAAAGCCACAATCCAAATAATGATGTCAACTTTAAAAACATCTGTGAGAAATCCCTTACTCAGAGCTAGACCTACCATCTCAAATGCTCTTAGATCCATTTTAGCAGGTTTAGATTAGTTTTCCACTAATCAAGGGTTCTAATGTGTAACAGGCTGACTTAATTTCAAACTAAACATGTATCTGTTTGTGTTTTTGTCCATTTTTATGTGTTCTTATTTGCTCTAAAGAAAAAAATCTTGTTCAGCAAATAAGTTGTGGTTTGCAGTCAAAAGTGCTAATCTTGTTAGCTAACATAACAAGCAAACTCTATTAATACAACAATTTGTATGGCAGCTGAAAGTACTTTCTTATAACTACTTACTATTTTGTTTGGAGTAAGGCTTCTGCATGTGTACAATCTATGTTAGCTCACTAAAACTTTGTACAGATAAAGAGCAGTAGACTGAATTTGGCACAGGTGCCCAAAAAGTCACCTGAAATTAAAGCAGCACTCCGGAGGATTTCAGCAAGAGAGCAGTTTTTGAATCTAGCGTCCAAAGGCTCCTCCTCAAAACATCTCGACACGCGCGTCCGGTCGCGTGTGCGCGCGTGCACGCGGCGCATATACTTCGGACATGAGCTGTACAGCTCAATGTGTAGGGTTTAATCACTCACAGTTCACAATCTTATTCCAACAACACTACGAGGGTCTGAAGAGTCCTCTCTGTCCCTGCTGCTTCTGATATTAGCTCTGTTAGCAGAGAGCTGCTGCTGGACTCTGAAGCTGAACTTGACTCGGCCCTGGATGAACTTTATGACCAAAATAAACGCATAATCCTGTCAAGCCTTGCCATTCTGTGAGGTGAAAGGTTTAAAAATAAAAATAAATCCGTCTTTAGCTGGAGAATGGGTAGGTTTTTAGTAGAAATGAGCCGTGAATCCTCAGTGAATGGCTGAGACGGCATTGAAACACACGGAGCGTCCTGTACGACAGCGCCCCCTACTGGTACAGGTTTGGTCGATGCGCGTGCATGTTCAGACAATGCAGAAATTTGAATTTCATTGGCTGAAAAATGTCGGCGGCAAGAAATAATGGAAAGGGGTCTCTAGGAGGAAGGAGGGTCTTCATCAGAATGACAGATGTTGTGGAACTCAACCCATAGATCATAGTTTAGCCCTGAAATATCATTTAAAACATTTAGAAAACTTTGATACAGAGAAAAATGCTCCAGAGTGCCGCTTTAATTTTACCTGAAAAATATCACTTAAAATTCCTACAGATACAAAATATCACAAAAAGTGGTACAAAAGCATGATGAAATATGTAAAAACTTCTTAAAGAGAGCTTAAGAAATGCTATAAAGGAACAAACTATCAGATTTGACCCCCTTTTGCTTTCAGAAGTGCTGTAATTCATTATGTCATAGATTCAATATGATGACAGAAACATTCATCAGAGGCTCTGATCCATAATGACATGCCAGCATCACACAGTTGTTGCAGAGTCAGCTGAACATCCATGATGCAAATCTCCTGTTCCACCACAACCCAAAAGTTCTGGACTGGATTGAGATCTGGTGACTGTGGACGTTGTTGGAGTCCAATGACATGATCCTGCTAGAAGTAGCCATCAGAAGATGCTTCTACTGTGGTCATAACAGGGTGGATATGGTCAGCAACAACACTCAAGTAGGCTGTGGAGTTTAAACGATGTTCACTAAGAGCTCCAAAGTGGGCTACTTGCCTTTCATTCATCTACCATAAAAAGAACCTGTCTGCCCATTCTCCTCTGACATCAATAAGACATTTTCGTCCACACAGCTGCCTCTCACTGGATATTTCCTCTTTTTTAGACAATTCTCTGTAACCCTAGAGAGGTTTGTGGGTGAAAATCCCAATAGATCAGCAACTTCTGAAATACTCAGACCAGCCTATCTGCTACCGACAACCACGCCATATTCAAAGTCACTTTAACTCTCTTTCTTCCTCATTCTGTCATCTTCAAAACATCTAGATGTCTTACTACATTGAGTTGCCACCATGTGATTGGCTGAGTTAGACTTGTGTGTCAACAAGCTCTTACTCTCATGTAACATGCTCATGTCAGTTATCTTGTTCGCTCTTGCTTCTGCAATCTCAGGAAAATTGCTAAGTTGAGTTCCATCGTGTCATGCGCTGAACAGAAAACCATATCCATGCTTTAATTTCTTCACATCTGGACTACTGCAACTCGCTCTTCTTTACCTGTCTTAACATAATTTCTAGAATCGGTTACAGGTGGATCAGAATGTTTGTGCCAGTCTTCTGACTAAAAAGACACCCACCCTACATGGACAAGCATCAACATACATCAGTAAACTTTTACACTCCCAGCAGGTCCCTTAGGTCCAGTGATCAAAGCCTCCTGGTTGTGCAGCGTGCAAGGCTAAAGACTAAACACAGCGACTCAGTGGTAAAGCAGCTCAAAACCCACCTTTTCAAACTGGCTTTTAAGTGAACTGAGTCCTTTTCATCAGTTATTTACTCTAAAGTTTATTTTCCTACTTGTATTTATATTGTCAAATATCTGTATTTGTGTCTAACTTGTCTGCGATTTAAAATTTGAAAGGTGCTATATAAAAAAACATATACTAATTGAACAAGTACACCTAATAAAGTGAGTTGTTTATAAGACATTTTAAATTAAATATCACCACAGTGGAATTATGCCACAGTGACACAATAAATAACAATTCACACAAAACAGAAACAAAGCTGTAAAGTCACAACAATGATAAAATAACTAGAAATTAAAACAATAACTTTGTCTTTATCGTCTCTGTAGTTTAATTAGCTTAACAGATTGATTCTACTGGATGTTTAAAGGAAAAACATTTGATAAAATCAACACTTTTACTGAGTTTAAGAGGATAAAATGACTTACCTGCTTTAATGCTGCGAACACAAACCTGAAACACAAAGTTTAATTCAGTAGTGAAGCTAATGATGCTAACTGTAAACCTAATTAACTAAAAGGTGAGAACACCTGCGTCTCCTACACTTTTCTTTTGTTCTTAACAAAACGCATAACCCAGAAACTTAACTGAGAGAATTAACCAGAATCACTCCGCAGAAAACGAAATAAAGAGAAAAAGTAAACGCAGGGAACGAAAACTATAATTAAGGTTTTATTTTTATTTCATCAAGCTAGAAAGGCGGTTATCACCCTAAACCTCCGCAAAAACCTAAAAGCCACGAATGAAACTTAAAATACTTACAAGTAAACTTAGACTGGAGAGAAATAACCAGTGCATCCTGTAAAGACACATTGTTAGGTGGCAGTGAAATGGGAGTAAATAAATCCGAGCTCCTCGCTTATTTGAGCGGATTTTTACCTGATTTATTTGTCCGTCTTCTCATTTCAGTCGAGTCGTGTCCGTGAACGCAACATTCATTCCCTCCTGTGGGTGGTTTAGTTTTAAACCCACTAAGTTTAGTAAAGTGTTGTCCTTAGTGTGGAGGAGCGTGCTGACTCCGGAGCATGGAGCATGAAGAGGAGGAGTGGGTGTAACCTTCAGCCTGCAGCAGCAGAGGGTGGGTAAAATATGGTTCAGGGACCCCAGGGAACTCAGACTGGGCTCTAATGGTCTGGTTTGGGTTTGTACAATTACTTAATACATGTATTTACTGTAGATAAAAACATTCAAGTGTTTGGTGAGAACAGCTGGTTTATTAAAGTACACATTATATAATGCATAGTTCTTAACTGTGATAGTATAATATGGAGTATAATATTTCAAGTGCATGAAAAGAAACAAGTGAACCTTTAACAAAGCATGTGAGTTTATTTTAATTGTGCAAGTAGATAAATTATTTCAGCATTTCAGTTTTAAAAGGGTATACAAGTACGACAGTTTGTTTACCTACAAATAAAAGAAGACCTAAAATATACAGGTTTTTCCTGAGTGCAAAATGATTATGTGTTGTGTTCAAGCAAACATGAAATGAACTTTAAAATGCCATATAAAAATAAAACATGTACAGAAAAGAATGAAAAAAAGACATGTTAATTTTGCATAACAGCCTACCTAAGCTGCTAGAGGTGATATGTGTTAAAATAAATGAACAAAAAAATGCAGTCAATCTTTTTTCCCTTTGCTTACAGCCGATTACTCCTTACAGTGTTTATACACCAACAGTTACCTAAAATGTACACTCTGGTGAGCTTGCTTTAGCTCACGCGTCAACAGAACAAAGCATGAAACTCCATCATGTCAACATCAGCCTACATCAACTTCGAAGCAAAGCAGTTTTCTTGTTGTCTAGAAAAACCTCTTTTTATAGGTAAATATTAAAAGTTACACCCAGTGTGGGCTTTCACCGCTCGGCACACCCGGAGCAAGCGGGTACACAGTCTTACTCACAACTCGACTTCTGACTCTTTCTTTGGTAAAGAAGTCATTTTCTATACTTTTCTCAGAGTCAGTTGAAATTCTGCTCTCATCTGCCACCTGATGGCTCCAGGAAGAAGAGGACAGGGACTGCAGGGCAGAGTGGAGCTCGTCTCGTGCAGAGATCACAGTCTGAAGACAGGGAAGCTGCAGGGACAGGGTATCTGCTCCCTCCTTGGACGGGCCGATGATTAACTGGTCAACAGCTTTGGCAGACGAGGAGATCAGCTCTCTGCAACTGCTGAGGTCAGAGACTTTACCTGGAGGGAGAAAATAATTCAATTTAACAGAAAAACTTTTTAAGTCGGGCCAATTTTGATGCGAGACAGTTCCCAAAAAGCAGAAAGTCTGAGATCAAAAACTTCTGATTCCTGTTCTGATTTGGAGACCGCAATCAATCACTCCTAAACAAAAAAAAAGACAAAACATTTTATTCCTACAGTGATCTTATTGAATGAACCCTGTTCACCAGTTGTTTTCTATTTTAATCTTAATACTACAGTCATGGTGCTCTTGTAGCCAATAAAACTAAAGTCAGGATCTGAAATGTTTCTCACCCGTTTAGTATTAAAATCAAAAGGAGGTTAATTTTTAGATTTTCAGCTCAACAATCGTCTTCTACAGTATATCTTTATTAAACAGGTTAAACCAATGCTAAGGTGTACTGGCCCTGATCTGGTACTTGTTTAACCAAAACTTTTAAATAAAAGACTACTGGTTTTCCTCTGGTTAGTAGCTGCTAGTATTGACTCCTAATTCCTGCAATTCAGGGACAATTAAAGAATAAGTCAGACAAATTGAGATTCAGTTAATTTCCCAAACTATGTGGAAGTCCAGCGTTTTACCTCGCAAGGCTGCAGACAAACAGGAATACAGCTGTTGGACTGCCTGGGTCAGCTGGAACAGTTTGGCTGATGTAGTCCTCAGTCTCTGTAAACGAGCAGCAGACACCTCCTCCTCCTCCAGCTCCTGCACCTCCTCTAGGTTAGATTCTCTCTCCTGCTTGAAAACATAACAAACAGCAAACTATTAGCATGAAATGTAAATTAACACTGACACACATATTTGCTTCTTTACCCTCTGCTATAAAAAATATTTAATAGCAACAAAAAAATAAAAGATCACCAAATTGAGAAATTTTGTGACGCTTTCTTAAAAAATATTCAAAAATTGCAACTAATTGGTCAGTTTGGAGAGCCTGCAGCAGCAAAAGGCCATAACGCTGCTTTATTTAGCTTCAGTGTGAAATCAAAACGCTACTGCACCTATAGGCCCCATTACTGGTAGACACAAAGATGCTGCCACTTTGTGTGGCTAAGATAACTTCAAACAAGCCTGTTAGCTGTGACTTACGCCTCTTCATTCAGCACATTCATTACGTGAACGATCATCGAGGGACGAGTGCAGGGAGATAAGCTTTCACAGCGCCAAGCTTTACAGGAGCAATAAAAGCTGAGTGGCATCTTTAACGGGGTTGTTACATGACTGAGGAATCGTTTTGGCGGAACACACGTTCTTTGTTTCAGTCCTCGTTTAGCCAAAATTTTATGTTACGTTGCTAAAACTCACCGAAATATGACACTGAATGTAGCTCTGCAGGGCACGGGCCAGAGCGAGAGCTCTGGATTTTAGGTTCTGCAGAACCTGTAAGCAGAAATTACACAAAGAAAACAATTGTGACAGGAAGACAAACAGTTGATTAAATTCAGAATGTTTTAAGTGAAATTAAACTGATATCTTACTGGGTTTCTGGGATAGGCCAGCTGAGCCTCTCTCAGCATCTCTCTGGTGATGACGAGGTTCTCCTCCAAGAGAGAAACGACTCCCTTACTGGTTCCTTTCAGCAGACATGGCATCATCGATTTCTGAAAAGACAAAGTTAGAAAAGACAATTTGCATTTTCAAATATTATTTTTGATGCCCCTCAAAAGGTCTGTTCTAAGAGCTACAAAACACAGGGGAAAACATGCACATCAATAACGTTAAACAATCATTTCCTTCTGGTTTAGACCCCTGTAGGCAGCTAAATAATCTAAGACTGAATTTTAGGTTTTCAGCTTACAAACTGAAAACAACGCAGACATTCCATTGTCTCTATTTTTTGTTATTAAATTAATTAAATCACAGCCCAGAATGTAAGAGACCAATGAGTTATTTTAGGGGTTGGTCTTGTATATTTAGACAAACCAGCTAGCTCTCCTGTTTGTAGAACAAGCACTTTATTCTGAAGCCACATTTCATGATATCCTTCTTGCATGAAGATCCACACAGCTTAGTGATGCTATATGATATATATAATTAAAAGCAGAGCTTTAAGGGAGCTGATGCAGTAACATTGTGGCCTACCTTGCATGTGGGCTGAGAGCCAAGCCCCGTGATGTTCAATGTCACGTCTGTCACCACAGCCAGGTGACCAAGAGCAAACAGCGCAGCATCTAGGCTCCGGCTGCTCCTCCTGCGTGCTTCTAACACCATGGATGTGATCTCAGACTCACAACCCTGGAAGAAGCATTTTATCAAAACACCCAATATCAAGTCAGAATAAACAAACTGGTGGAATTTAAATTGATTCATAGGTGAATCAATGTGAACCAGCACAAGTCGGCAAAATCTGAAGGGTCAGTAAATAAATTAAAATGGTGGAAAACATTAAAAATCAGGATTGAGAGGTGAAAATTGTCTGTTTAGGTGCTGAGACTTGTAAGGAATTTAGATTTCTTTCCATAAATTCATGTTCTGCGAGGGGCTCAAGGCTGAGAATTCCCTCAGCTTCATAGTCTGAGCTCAAACAGCTCAGAGCCAAGACCCGTCAATCAACTCTGCATTTTGATAAGCCATCTTCCAAACTACACCTAATTGTGACCATTTTGTCAGGTTTGCTCTCTTTTCAACTCTTATAAAAATTGAAATTGCCAAGAAAACTTCAGTATCCAATCACTGTGTGTGTGTGTGTGTGTGTGTGTGTTTACCTGAATAAGCATCAGGAAGAATCCTCCCATCTTCTTAACCTGGCTTGTGAGCTCTTCAGCGAGGGTGTAGAACGAGCCTGAGGGTTTGACGCTGGCCAACCACTGCATGGTAACAAACACTGCACTCTCTGTGGCTGTGGTGGCCTTGACCAGCTCAGTTTGAGCCAACAAATTACAAGAAAACACTACAGGAGAGAAAAACAAAAATAAAATAAAGGTTGATCCAAAATAAACTGTACAAAATAACTGAATGAATCAGTAACAAAGATTTAAACTTCAATAACAGTTTGAAGTCTCACCGTTGTCCTGACTGTCGTCATCCAGACCTTCAAACAGGTCAGAGATGGTTTGGACCGCCTCGTGTAGCCGACTCAGATCAGAGATCAGTCTATCCGCCAGGCTCTCTTCTGTCCCACTGCAGCTGCGCAGACGAGCCATCGATTGGCCAATCAGCTCCTTGCAGATGCCAGAAATGGCGGGATCTGTGGTACTGGTGCGAGTGGAGGGAGGTTTGACGGCTCCCATCAACCCTGGGGTCAAAAAACATTTGTGTTCATAATGATGGTTTCATCCAAACATTTTAAAACTGAACTACCTCATTAGATTTATAATCCAAGTCCTAAAAGGTTTAAATAAGTGACTGAAGCTCCTTACCCGCTGACTGTGACGAGCTGGTGAGGCTCTGGATCGGATGGACCCGGATCTCATAAAGACGCCCAGAGATTCTCTTGCTCTTTAGGAGACTCCTGCTCCTGGAGTCCATCCAAACACAAGCTTCAGACGTTGTTCATAGTTTTGTTTCTCCAGACATTTAATATTATTAAGTAGAATTTATGTCCACAAGACCAAATACCATTAAACAACCTGCAACTAAAGTTATTTCTGCAGTCGTTAAATCAAACGTTAACCCTTTCTTTGCAATACCTCTTGCAAAGGAGTCACCACCAATCCAGAGGTGGAAAGGTGAATAAACAGTAGTGATTATGGTAATGAAGTATATATGCATCAGTTTAATGGAGTCAAAAAAACATACAACAGGACCATAGACTGTGCAATATTTCATTTGGACTGGATCTGGTGCTGATTTGGGCACCGACAGGAGTTTTAGCCAAAAACAACAAAACGGTGAGAGGAAAAAAGTTAAGGGGTTCTGCATTTACAACAAGTTTTCTGTGTGTGAGAGAGAAACATGAACCTTTCACTCCCTTTCCAAATGTCTTTTTTGGCTTTTGTGAACATGAGATGAATAAACTGAGGAAATACAAAAAGGTGGAAAATATTAAGTTGGCACGAAAGAAAAAAAAAAAAGTAACAACTCAGTGTCAAAAATATGTGCCAGGTTGTAAATTGCACTGTGGGAAACTGGGAGGACCTTGTGAAAATAACCAAATTCTTCTAAACTTTACATTTTCCATTTACAGTACAGCTTTTTTTAAACTTGCACATTAAAAAACACAAGAATGGCTGATTCAGAGCAAACCATCAGAAAGACACTCGTGTTTCTGACAGCTTTTCTTCTAACTTTTCATAAACTGACCAGAAACACCAACCGACTCCTGAAACTTTAAAGCACCATAAATAAAATATACTAAAAGACGGGCTGAGTGATGGGTAGAGGAGCTGGATAATTACCTTCGACGAGAAAAGGAGGAGGAAGAGGAGGCCGATATATCTTGCTCCCACTCATCACCAGGGTCATAAAACACATCGTCATCTTTAGAGGTGGAATCTCCCTGCAGAGAGTAAAGCACTGCTGACAAGCCCGGTCGCACTTACTAAACTTAATGAGAAAAGCGCAGCAAAGTGAGGCAGCGATCTTCTGCCGGGCATAAAACAAGCCATTCTGGACGGTAAATAAGGTCAAACGGCAGGGAAATTGGCAATTAAGTGGAGGTGATGGCAGCTTCTGAATATGCAGAACGAGGAAGAGAGACGCAGGCTGTCTGCATGTTTTACTCAACACACATTGTGTATAATCTTATTTTAAAAACTGCTACCATTACAAAACTGGAAACAAAACAAACCTGCTCAAGCTCCCTCATGGAAACCATGTTGTTCTGGAACTTTTCCAGGCTCCAGAAGGTGGACATCCCCAGCTTTGTGTTCTGAACTCGCACCTGTAGCTGCTGAGGGTCCTCACATTCAGAGCTCTCGTGTCTAAAACAGAACAAAGTTACACGACAGTTCGCTAATCTGAATTTTAAAAAAACAAGCCAAATATTTTAAATACTTCCTAAAATCCACCTAAAACTTCCCCACATTTGTGGATTAAAGCTAAATTTCCAAAATCTTTAAAAAAAAAGAAAAAAAAAAGAATCCTATATATTCTCTCCCCCCCTTTTCTTCTCTCCCACCTGCTGAAGACTGTGTGTTTCTTCAGTTTAACACTGATTTTATTGGCCTCTTCAATCATCAAGGATAGTTTCATGGCACCCCACTGTGGAGAGGCTGCAACACAGAAATAAAACATCTGGCATCAATGAGCATCATTTTAAGGGATTTCCTTGAATGTACACAAGTTAGAGAAAAATAAAAAACATATCAATCCAGTATAATTAGTCTTGGATGCACATACAGACACATTGTAAGAAGGTTTATAAATTAAAACTCACCTTTTTGGGGAGTTTTATTCACCCTGTGAGCTTTTCTCTTCTGCATCTCCTCTAGCTCTCTACTGATCTTCATCTTTTCTGCCTCGAGGGCCTCAACAATCTTCGCTTGGCACACTTGACGTTCCTCCATAGCCTACAGTGAGTCAGAGCAACATAAATACCACCAAAAACCACCAAGCTAAACTATTAGAGGACTCAAAACGACCCAGTGGTTAAAAGTAAGACCATGAGTCTGAATGTTTAAGCTTCAGTCGTTTGTTTCCTGAAATCAGAAATCATATGAAAATACACTAGTATTGGTTAGAAACGTGCTGTGTTCTACTGTGTTAGAGTGCAAGCTAACCGAGATAAGATCAGATAAAAAATTCAGACCGGATCAAAGAGTGGAAGAGTGTTACAGACAGACGGCATGTTTCTTCAAAACAGGCAGATTTTTTTTCAAACTGATCCTCTGTAACCAACTTAAAACAGGACCAAAAAAATGATAATAAAAAATATATTTTTGAATTATGTAAAATAATGAAATTGTCCTGACTTGTGCCTCCACGTGGAGACGGAGGCGTTTCTTGTGAGTGTCCACCTCCCTCTCCAACTCCTTCTTGGCCACTTTGAGCTCCTCCATCTGGCTCGCCACCTTCTGCTGGTTTAACTCCTGCTGATGCTTCCACTCATTTTCCTCATCCTGCAAAAATAATTCATAAAAACACATTACTAATAATGATGGCAGATACTGAAAGAGGCAAGTTTGAGGAAATGCAGAGGTTCCAGCAGATTAACGGTTTTAGTATAGGTAACTAAATTCCACTTTTGTGAATATTTTGCCTTTTTGGGAATCTGAAAGGACATTGACCTCAAAGTTATTTAAACTAAATAAACCATCAGCAGTATAAACATGCTAAAATTACAGATCTAAGAATGAAGAATGGACACATTTAATGAATCCTAAATGATCCTGACAAGTAATACAATTAAATTTAAAAAACAAATACAAAGGTAGAAAGAGGTTAAACGTTACCAGTTCTTTCTCCAGGGCCTGGATTCTATTTTCATAAAGAGCTTTCTGGTCAGAAAGCTCCTTCTGAGCCACTTCTTTAGCCATCTGAATCCCCTGCATCATCTCCTCTTTAGCCTTTAAATGAGCTTCTTCAATCTCTGCCTCCAGTCTGAAAAGCACAACAAATAAATTCACATTTTTATTGATTATTTGCAAACAAAATAAAATGCATTCCCCTTCGGAAAGTCTCCCAACACCTACTTTGCTCTTTGAGCTGACAGGAGTTCATTTTTGGCAAACTCAAAGTCTTTATGGCCGTCACCTGCACTTGTCCAGCATGATACTCGCTTTCCAGACTGGACCTCTGCTGGGTGATTAAAGCGGAAGTAGTGGTCCCCACCAAGGATGACCCTGTCACCCTGAACAACACATAGACAAAGGTAAGAAGTCACGCTGATTTATGAAACCATTTGGGCTGCGGAGTTTGATTTGCAACGAGTCAAAAGATAAAGCTTGAGTTATGACAAGCAACTTTTTACTGTTTACTTACATGATGCAGGACAGTGGCGTCAGAGATGAGGTTCCCGTTAACAAAGGTCTTAGCGTTGTCCACGGGAGTGACGCTGACAGTATTGTGGATGTTGGATATGACACTTTAAGGAAAAAATAAAACTAATTTAATTTAATTCAGAGCACAGAGAAAAATCAAACTATTACTTTAAGGTTTCTGAAAGTCTTGTTTTCAAATGCATTCTGGAATTCTGGTGTTTTGTTCTCACCAGTGCTGGTCAGAGATGAGGGCACCGGTGAGCTGGATGTCATGACTGGAGCCTGGTTTGAGTTTGCCCACTGTGGTTCTGCCCTCTTTGATCATGTAGAGAAGCATCTCGGACAGCTGAGGATCCTCGTTCAGGTTCACCAGGTTGGGAAGACGGTTGTCCACTTTGAACGTCACACCTGCTTTCTGATCGGGCAGAGAGAGAAGTTTTAGAGATTTCCCTTCAGGCACGAATTCTAACAAACAATTCATGTCAGAGTTTGTTACTTAATCTTTTAGAATGAACAAGGAAGAATAACGTTATGGTTGCACTAAAAAAAGTATTTAAATTAACATTATTGTACAAAGTGAGCTAAAAAGGGCATGTTGATACCTGCAGCTCTTTGGTTTCTTCACGTTTACGGATTTCTGCCTGCTCAAGTTTTTCTCTCCATGCCCTGATGGAAAAGAAAACAGTAAAAATCTCTTATGAGCATAGTTAGTTACATAAACCTTTACAGACATGTGCATAAACCATAAAAAATACTCTATATTGCTTCTTTTTATGTATTTAAATCAACTACATATTTCTGTTGACTTCCTTTAACCCATAAATCACTGTCCGTTTCAGAATGCCGTTTAAAACACAAATATGTCGTGTTTGAGTTAATATAAAGGCGCTGACCGGTTGGCCTCCATCATCTCCCTCTCCTGCTGAGAGAGTTTGTTCTTCAGGGTGGTGATCTCCTGCTGGAACAGCCTGACTCTCTGCGGCTCGACGCCCTGGGAGCTCGTCTGGGCCGCTCGCAGTTTCTCCACCTCTGCCTTCAGCTCTGACAAGCACAAAAAGATCACCCAAACTGCTTTAAAGCACACTTTAATGATGTAGTTGTAAGTGAACAGTGAGATAAAGTCACATTAAAGAGCCGAGAAGCTCTGACTTTGAAAAAGGCCAAAGAATTATTCAGATTTTGTCCGTTTTATGAGATGAATTACTACGTGATTTTGACTCACACTGACTGGTGAAGTTAGATGAACCTACAGCAAGAGCTCCCCTTAGTGCTAAAACCATCAAACAGCACTTCGGTCATCTTATAAAAGTTAATACTTCAATGACAGTTGGCTGGCATGTGTGAGTGATGGTGCATAAATATGGACAGGGGTCAAGTTTAAAGTCATGCTTTCTTTTTATCTGCAAAGAGCAAAGATGTAGTGATGGATGAATGTGTAGACAGAAGTAGGAAGAAAGCAAACCAGACAAAGACTTTCCAAGGAAAAAGAAATGTAACCAGAACAGACGAAAACTTGGAAACAAAGGGTGACCAAGTCAGCAAAAACCTACAGAGCAAAAACGTCTACATGTATAAATGAGGTTACACAGGACACTCTTATAGCCGTTTGATGTGCACCTGAGCATCTACGGGCCTCTCAAAGATAAAAATGATTCACCCTAGTTATCTACGTCCACACACACACACAGCCATCCAACAGACAGTGTGTGTTTGTGTGTGTGTCGGAATTACTAAATCCAGAAAAAGGCAACAACTCAAACATTTTGAATGTCAGACCTCTGATGAGCTTAGCACTGGTGTCTTCATTGACTTTGGCCACGTTGATGATGGTACGCGCCTGCTGAGCGTAGCGCAGCGTGCTCAGGCTCTCCTCCACGTTGCTGCCCGCCGGGCTCACAGTCGCAATCATGGCCGTCTTAGAGTTTCCGCCGAGGCTCTCCTTCAACAACCTGCAGGAGAAAACAAAAACAAGACTTGATCAGAGAAAAAGTCATTTCTGTTCTTTAAATAAATATATTTTTTTAATAAATAATTCCAGCTACTATGGTCTAATTTGAAAACTCTGGGAATAATTATTGTATTATTACCAAGTGAGAACAGACTCTCTGTACGGTATGAAGACCTTCTTCCTGCTCAGTGCCTGTTCTGATAAGGCAGAGATGACCTTTCCAAGCGTTAGCAGGGATTTGTTGATGCTAGCGCCCTCCTGTAATGACATGAAACGAGTGAATGAATGAAAAACTGAGCAGAAGCATTGACTTTTGAGCAGGATTCAGTAACATTAGAGTGTGTGTGTGTTTGTGTGTGTACCCTGAGTCTTTCTCCACTGGTCTGAGCAGAGTTACAGCGCTCACTGCCGGCAAGATCCACCAAGTTGATCCTGCTGGTGATGCTGTGGTCATGTTCCTCTCCCTCCACGAACTCAGTCTGAACACATAAATATTCAGCTAAAAACACAACAAAATAAAGAGTAAATGTGTAAATATATGCAAACAGTCATACCTTAGTCTGAGTCATAACCAGGGTGAAGACAGAGTGAGATCTGGAGCTCTTGTCATTCATCCCTGTTGCTGCTGTAGCTCTCTGTTTGTTACCAAGCTCCAGCCAGCCCTAAAAAACACAAAATCACATCACAAACTAGGACAGATTCATGTGAAATGTATCTTTAAGACCTGTAATGCTCAGTACTTATCTACCTTTTGAGCATTTTGATATGTTATTAATCAAAGCATCATGAGAGGATTGACAGTCACTCACCTTAATGTCACTGTAGGAGCTCACCACATTCCTGGCAAGAAGTGACAAAAAGAGTGAGTCTGTTAAACATGTTCAGAAATGATTTTCTTGCTTTAATGAAGCAAAAATGAGTAAAAATTGTTCTTACGCAGAGAGTTCAGCAACATAAGGACCATGAACTGGATGCTCCCTCACCCTCAGCTGAAAGGCAAATTTCATCTAGACTCAAAATTCCATATAAATTGTTGACCAATACAGTTTTTATTTAATTGTTAAAAGCTTTTTAGAGTGAATTTCCTTTTTTAGAAGCTACTGACCGGCATCCTCCTCTGGTTCGGCTCCTCTCTGGTCACCAGCAGGTCATGGATCTTCTCATTATACACCTCAAAGTAGCTCATCTCTACATGACACTTAACCTAAAACGTAAAAACATTTTTTAAAAAAGGATTTGAATTAGTTATACAATCTGATTTGATAAAAGAAAAAAGTTCATGTACACATTTAGGTTATTTTTAATGATTGGATTTGTTTGTTCTAGAAAAACCATGGAGCCTTAGGCTTGAATTTAAAATGTCTTGTTGTGTTACCTCTTCGTTTTCCATGGAGGCCAGTTTCAAGAACAGCTCCATGCAGAAACGTGGGATGACCCCTGCCTCTTCCTCAAAGCCCATCATCCTGCATAGCCATTAAAAACAAGTCAAAGTGACAGAATTTCAAAAATCAAACTTCCAGAGCACTCATGGAGAGAAACTGATGAACTGATGGCAAAAATACTCACGTGTATGATTTGCCAGATCCTGTTTGTCCATAAGCAAACAAGCAGGTGTTAAAGCCTTCAAAGGCCCTCAGCAGCAGAGGTTTGGCCAGTGTCTCATACACAGTCTTCTGGCTGGCAAAGGCAGGGTCACCGTGGTCCACAGAGCAGAAAGAGAAGTCATATGTGAAGGAGTAGCTCTGTTTGGACTCTGGATGCTGGACAACAGTCTCCTGACCCTTCATGAAGATGACCTGCGAAGCCTTCTCGGTTTGCTCCCTGTAATAAAGCAGGAACCATTTCAGAAGGTTCTAAGTTCTTTTGGAATTCTGTATATTTGAGCATCTCTTTAAACTAAAAACACATGATCTACAATTAAAGTTTCTCTAACAAAACCACATTGACACATTCAGACTAATTTCTATTTGAAGTGGATCAGGTTGTGGTGTGTGAGCTGTTTGTTTTAGACATCCAGAGCAGATCTGATCACTAACCTGACACTGAAAGGACGGACTCGGACAGCCACAGTCACTGCACTGTTTTCCATCTTAAATGACTCCCTCAGAGCCTCGCCGTGATGGGTGGACTCAGTGGATGATCTCAGCTTTACTTCTGCTTTGGGGTTTGAGGTGTTCGTCTTCCTCTCCTGCACAGTGTGGGGCTTGTTCACACCTGGTAAGGCCTTGCTGACCCGAGGAGTTGGCACTGGTTTGGTCTCTTCAGCTGGTTGTGTTCTGGATTTGGACCTTTCCAGACTTAAAGACTTGACTAGCGCCGCTTTTGGGGCATCTTTATTTGCCAGTTTTTCGAAAAGGTCTCTCTTGGCGGAGATTTTCTCAAATTGGGTCGTTTTGGTGGGGGTTTTAAAGGTCTGAGCACGGTCCTCCAGCTGCCTGGCTGTGGAGGAAAAGAAAGAGGGCGTCTTGCTTTGCGTCAACTTCCCCACATGAGCTGCAGCTTTTGTCTTCGGGGTAGTTTCTTTTAAACTCGTGGATCTAAATAAACCAGGAGTCCTGCCGTTTGGCTCACCGAGGACTTTAGGTGTTGTTTGGTTGGTACCGCTGACCCCACGCTGCGAACGACCGCTTTTATCCATCATAGAAGGAGTCCTGGTCCTGCGCTGCAGGGTCAGTCTCTTCTGCGGGACTGGGGTGGTGTTCTGGCTGCTTTCAGTCACCGTAGCTTCACCTGTTTCGGTCCCAGTCTTCCTCCTCGACCTCCTTTGTAAAGTGAGTCGGCCTCTGTAAGGAGTCTGCTGCCCGCTGCCGCTTTTTGACAACGCAGGGATGACGTAAGTCCTGTTTACCTGACGACTTCTGTCAGATAACCTGCTATCTTCACGCGCAGATTCTGCGCTTGATACATCACTTTTCACTGAAGTTGTAGACTTTAGTTCTGATGAGCGCTCTCTCCCGGGTGTCCTGGACGTCGAGGCTGACATTAAATAGTCATAATACGCTGTGTGCTTCCTCGCTTGTACACTAAAGATCGACATGATGCTAATAATAGTCCAAACTCTGATGGAAGTAGCTACGACGACAACCGAACATTACATGAAACTAAAAACAAGTTAAACCAAGGCGAGTACGACCTAACAGGTTAGTTAGGTGTAAAATTAACTCCATTTGGATAAAATAATAGCTACACACTCATAACTGAGCTACTTATGTTTGTTATTGTTTGTCTCCTTCGCTTCCGTCTTCGCCCGCTTCAATTTTCAAATCGGCTCCGTCGGTGGCTGCTGATTGGCTAAACTCCCCAAAAGCATTACGTCACGTTCAGAGGACATGCAATTATAACAAACTACCGCTAGATGGTAGCACAAGTACAGTAATAATGTCATCAAATTTCCACAAAAGCAAAAAGCTCACTTGTTCCAATTTAAGAAAATTAAATAAAACTACAATTTCAACCATAACTGATGAGGAAGGCTTGAAATACTTCCATTGATGGGTGCAAATGAGAACCTAGTTAACTATTTTCATATTTAAAAATAGAAAAACACTTCCTCTACAAACATTTGTCCTGTGATTAAGTTTAAGGGTTATACAAGATAAATCTTGTTTGTATTCTTACAAAACAATCTGTCACAATACACAAAACCCATATCTTTATTTTCTTTTTATCAAACATTAAACAAACTTAACATTTATCTTTTACTCAATAAACAGAGAACTCTGCTGAAGGCTACTGACTACTTCTTGCGACGATCATGCTTCTTTATGATATCCAAAAGGTTGTTTTTGGTAACCAGTGTATCGTCAAATCCAGTCTTAGTTTTCTGTTTTTCTCTCCTCTGCTGTTCATGAAGGTGGGGTGAGTTTAAGAGCTGCGGGGGCAGAATGGACCCAGTGGGTTTGACCCTGTTCACCACCCCCAAGAATAGTCGTTTGTTGTTGTTATTGAGGAAAGTGATGGCTGTTCCCCTGTGTCCCAGCCTGCCTGCTCTGCCTACCTGGAAGCAAATAAAAGATACACCAATAATTAGTCTAATTAAAGGTAAAAAGGAGCGTTTTAGTATTGATTTCTGTGAAAAGGCTTATGAGCAAGTTCTTGCGATGCCTGTAACCAACAGAAATAAGTGGTTTAGTACTGTTTGACCAACCTGGTGGACATACTCATCCATCGTGTTTGGCATGTCAAAGTTAACCACCAATCTGACGTTGACGAGGTCCAGTCCTCTACCCAGCACCCCTGTACTGATCACCACTTCAAAGTTTCCATCAAGAAGTCCCTGTAGGAACAGAGCAAATATAAGATTATACAGTGACTTCACACTGCTAAAAATAGACAAAACTGTTATAAGGCACCTGATTATATACTTTTTCCATCAAAATTCTCCAGTGCATAATCTGTAAACCACTAGTCTCACCTTGAGAATACGGTTGCGTTCCATCTGGCTCTTGTCAGAGTGAATTGCCACTGTAGTAAGGCCTGTCACCTTGGCAACCGCCTCACAAAGCAAATCAGCACCCTGTTTACAATCTACAAACACTACGACTGGAGGCTGGTACAGTTTACTGTCCTAGAAAAACAAAAACAACAAAGAAGAAAATAGAGATTATTTTATTCCTTCATACAAATATTGCTGGATATTTCACCATGTTAGTGATCAACAACAAAAAAACAAATGAAGTTCCATTAAATGATTGCTGACTCTTTAGTAAGCAGCACTCACTTTTAGGAAAAAATAACATACAGTGGGGCAAAAAAGTATTTGGTCAGCCACCGATTGTGCAAGTTCTCCCACTTAAAATGATGGCAGAGGTCAGTAATTTTCATCATAGGTACACTTCAACTGTGAGAGACAGAATGTAAAAAAAAATCCACGAATTCACATGGTAGGATTTTTAAAGAATTTCTTTGTAAATTAGGGTGGAAAATAAGTATTTGGTCACTTCAAACAAGGAAAATCTCTGGCTCTCACAGACCTGTAACGTCTTCTTTAAGAAGCTTTTCTGTCCTCCACTCGTTACCTGTATTAATGGCACCTGTTTGAACTCATTATCTGTATAAAAGACACCTGTCCACAGCCTCAAACAGTCAGACTCCAAACTCCACTATGGCCAAGACCAAAGAGCTTTCGAAGGACACCAGGAAAAGAATTGTAGACCTGCACCAGACTGGGAAGAGTGAATCTACAATAGGCAAGCAGCTTGGTGTGAAAAAATCAACTGTGGGAGCAATTATCAGAAAATGGAAGACATACAAGACCACTGATAATCTCCCTCGATCTGGGGCTCCACGCAAGATCTCATCCCGTGGGGTCAAAATGATCATGAGAACGGTGAGCAAAAATCCCAGAACCACACGGGGGGACCTGGTGAATGACCTGCAGAGAGCTGGGACCAAAGTAACAAAGGTCACCATCAGTAACACACTACAACGGCAGGGAATCAAATCCTGCAGTGCCAGACGTGTTCCGCTGCTGAAGCCAGTGCATGTCCAGGCCCGTCTGAAGTTTGCCAGAGAGCACATGGATGATACAGCAGAGGACTGGGAGAATGTCATGTGGTCAGATGAAACCAAAGTAGAACTTTTTGGTCTAAACTCAACTCGTCGTGTTTGGAGGAAGAAGAATACTGAGTTGCATCCCAAGAACACCATACCTACTGTGAAGCATGGGGGGGGAAACATCATGCTTTGGGGCTGTTTTTCTGCTAAGGGGACAGGACGACTGATCCGTGTTAAGGAAAGAATGAATGGGGCCATGTATCGTGAGATTTTGAGCCAAAACCTCCTTCCATCAGTGAGAGCTTTGAAGATGAAACGTGGCTGGGTCTTCCAACATGACAATGATCCCAAACACACTGCCCGGGCAACAAAGGAGTGGCTCCGTAAGAAGCATTTGAAAGTCCTGGAGTGGCCTAGCCAGTCTCCAGACCTCAACCCCATAGAAAATCTGTGGAGGGAGTTGAAAGTCCGTGTTGCTCGGCGACAGCCCCAAAACATCACTGCTCTCGAGAAGATCTGCATGGAGGAATGGGCCAAAATACCAGCTACTGTGTGTGCAAACCTGGTAAAGACCTATAGTAATCGTTTGACCTCTGTTATTGCCAACAAAGGTTATGTTACAAAGTATTGAGTGTAATTTTTGTTATTGAAGATGTGTATAAG
>SSNR01000017.1:3778049-3807157 GCA_006937965.1 Callopanchax toddi
AAAAAAACATGCAGCATCTGTGATAATCATCCAGCCGATCTCAGCTCATCTGTCCATGACAAAAGTTCCACATAAAAATACTGCTACATGAGCGGGGAATTCCGAATCGGCTAGTTCACACGTGTGCTGCTACAGTAAGGTTTAAACCTCGACAAAAACAATTCCATTCTTCGTCAAACTATACAGTAACACAATAAAACATTTTAGCAATGTATTAACTAGAAACCTGTACAACATTTCACCCTCTATAACAACATTCAGATGATAAATTAACAGGAGCTCCATGAAAAACTTACCTTCCTCCATAACAGCTCCAAGCAGACTGGGGAGGAAGGAAGTGATGTCGCAGTATATGACCGCCAAAATAAAAGAAACCTTTTCAAAATAACTATAAATATATGTTTAAAACAATAAAAACAATCTTACAATGAAAATGAAACATGAGAACATTGAAAAAAAATAATTTTAAGTAAATTAAAAACAAGGAAACAAATAAAGAAACTTTAGTGAGGGATTCTTGGTGGAATGCATTATATTTTTCTTCCATTCTACACTATGATTTATGAGTTTATTCTTTTCCGTTTTATTTCAATGTTACAACTCCCCTTAAAACGAGTATGCTTTATGAAACGTGGTAATCCTTAAGATTATGTTCACATAACAGAGAAAATTATTATGAACATAACCCTTTTACATGATTCCAGAACAATAAACTTTTTAGTCAGTATTTGACACCCTTTAATCATTTTGGTCATACAAAATTTAGTCAATAAGTAGCTGTGAACAAAACTAAACAACAAGAAGTGTCAAAAGTTCGACGGACTACGAAGGTAACTTTGCGCATGCGCATTGCGCAGTAAAGGTGTAGGTCTGTGAGCCCCCAGTTGCGGCAGGGAAAACCGCATCTGAAGGTTCCACAGGAATGAGTAGAAAACATCCTGAGTGTTTGTTTTTTCTGTATTACATGAGTATGACAGAGAGAAGCTTCCTGCTTCCAAACTAGTTCCAAACTCTGGAGACATGGCTGTTTTTATTCCAGCTAAAGAGCGGCTTTTCTTCTCAAATCCTCGACAACCTGGCTCGGTCTGACGGAGTCCATTTCAGCTGAGCGGAATGGATTGAAAACACCTAGACCAGCGACCCATTGTGTCAGCGAGACCGAAAAAGCGACAAAAGCAAGGCCAGACTGACATTTTTATAACTGAGAAACCTCTTCGGTTTACAGCGGAGTGTTGTTTGTTTTTGTAGCGGGATGCTTTCTCGCTGCTGTGTTGCTTCCTAAGGTTTGACTACGTTACGGCTGAGAATATGGGAGAAGTCCAGGACGAGAGGGATGCTAAGAAGACCTTCGTTTCTCCAGCAGTAAAGTCTTATGAGCATTATGACTTCTCCCGAGCCAAAATCTGTTGTAGCCTCAGATGGCTGGTGGCCAAAGCCTACGGGACAGGTAGGCACAATATTATAAATACTGTACTTAGTAAAAAATATTATTGTGGATATTTACAGTAAATGTCCCATCTGTTAAAGACAAGATCTCATAACCCACAATTTATTGAAACAATGCTATTGATCTTCCATGTTGATGATTTATATTCAGGTGTTGTAATGTATTTTCACTAATTTTCCAATGTTTTTTTTTTCTTATATTAGACATATATGTAGAGAATGCTTTCTTTCCATTCATTGACCTGCAGATTGGCTTGTTTAAATGTTTTTCATGTAAAGACATAATCCTTTTAATATGCTAAACATCTCCACAACAAAAATAAACAAGTAAAAGCTGATTCATTTGTGTTTATCTCTTTGAATGAAACCTACTTATCAATACTCAGCTGAGATGATTGGATATAGTGGGTGACAAAATTACATGACAATCATCAGTTGATTTTTAATCAGAACGGGCATTTTTGCAATGCATTGTTTATAATTATTTACTATAAGGAGCACATTTTTCTATAAAACATTTAAAAATATAGATTAGGATTATAAAGTGATGCATAAATATGGTACAACAATAACTGCTTTCCAATTCATAGCATCCTGTAATAACAGGTGAAATGTTAGGTTTTTATTTTAATATGGATCCAGTTTATAACCTCATAAGACTTCATTCAGCAGCAGAAAATCTGCCACAGTAAACACGAAGTGAGCGGCCTTTCTGCTTGTTTAATTCTCTCACTTCTCTTTCATTAAATAATGAATCAGAATTCCTTTTATTGTGCATATTGTGCACTCCTCCTCCTGTTCATCTCATCCCCGCTCAGTTTCCTCGCTGCTGTTTTGTAACAACCCTGCAAACATGAGATTCCTTGCAGACCTTCTGTGTGTTTTCAATCCGGTCTGAATGAAATGGGTCGATTCCAAAAATACAGCCTTCCAGGGGGAGCAGGAGGGAGGGAAAGAAGAGGGAGTGAGCAGGCTCATCTCCAGATCCCTGCCTACGCTGCTCTGAATTCTTCACATGCATTTAGTCTCATTACAGTAATACAGGAGTGCATCGAGAATATGCAGTCAAGTTTATGCAAGATGCAAGCCTGCTACCACACAGCATGCTAAAACCATCCTAATACACTGGTTTCTGAGCAGAGTTTAGCTGCATTTTCAGGATTTGCTTTAGATGTTGTCATTTTAATCTGTTATTCATAGTATTGTGATTTAATAAGTAGCTTAAAAAAGGGACTTAGCTAATTGCTCTGTTTTCAACCACAAGTTTATTGAATTTCTAAGAATTCAGGAGGACACTGGTTTTATTTATTAGTAGAGTATCACACTGCAGTGGAGTTTGCTGAGGTGATGAACACACACACACACACACACACACACACACACTCATGCAGCCACTCTTTGATGATACAGGCAGTGAGAGGAAGGGTGTTCCCAGTGAGTTGGAAGCTTCAGAGATAAAAACAAAATGAATCGATCGGGCTCTACTCCTCCTGCCGTTGCTATAGCAACACAAAGATCTATCCACACATTTCTATGTCAAGATATTTTCAAACCATAGCATTTTCAAAGAAAGGGTGCTGTTAACAGGAAACAATAAATTTGGCGTAAATCTGGCAAGTGAACCTAAATTGTCACTTTTTTCAATTCTAGGCTGCACCAAGTTGTGAAATGCAGAAATAATTTAATAGAACGTATGTTTCCTGTCCTCTGTCCACAGACAGCATCCCCACAGACCTAAAGGATCCCTTCTACACTGACCAGTATGAGCAGGAGCACCTGAAGCCCCCTGTGGCCAGCCTCCTGCTGTCAGCTGACCTCTACTGCAGGGCCGGCAGCCTCATCCTGAAGAGCGATGCCGCCAAGCCGCTGCTGGGCCACGACGCCGTCATCCAAGCCCTAGCTCAGCGTGGGCTGTACGTCACCGACCAGGAGAGGCTGGTCACCGAGAGGGACCTACGAAAGAGGCCGCTCCAAATGGTGAGGACACACAATCCTGTATTTGACGCTGGTCACGTGTCAAACAGAGATAACTGCTTTTGCTTAGGAATTTAGGCGAGTCACATCCACATATCTTTCCTCATTCTATGATGTCATCAAAGCATGTCTTTTTTTTAAACTGGCATGAACATAATTCACATTCCTTTATTTTAAACCACAAGAATCACTGGTGTAAAGCCTGCATTGTTTTGACAGCAGGCTAAAGATTCAAGCCTGCTATTAAACGACACATGCTGACCCTGACCTCCAGGTCTCTGTCTGTTTGACCTGCTGCAGGATTATTTGACTCCTCTCTATTTGACTGCGTCGGAGACGAGACCGTTTTCAGGCTGCCTGGTGCGTCAGAATGAGGTCCCCTCATTATTTTAGGGCAAAATCTCTGTAGGATGTTTTACTGGTTCAGTGAATAGCAATTGAGAGACGATTAACTCGCAGTGAGCCTGCAGTCTGTTTGTGGATCCTTGCTGTTTTTAATTTCCCTTCTATGTAAATTCAGATTGTATTTAAGTTTTGTTGGGGTTTACATTCAAACCACTTGTTTTGTAAAGATAATACATCGTGCATGACCTCCTACAGTCTTTTTTTTTTTTTACTTCTCTGAGTTTTACAGCTACATTTGTGACTTTGAGCTAAAAGAGGAATCACACTTGAAGCAGAACCAGCAGAATCATGACTGAATGGTTAGCAAGAGATCAGCAGAGTGTGTTTGTGACAGAGGAGTGTTCTTTTGTTAATGTGAAAATGAACTGATAGAAGAGTGTGAAACTGTCCTTTATTTTGATTTTTTTGTTGTTTTTTTTAAGTTGCGTCATTCATTCCTTGTAACCCATTTGTCCTTTCTATTCATCCTCATTCTACAAGTCTTTATTTGCTTTTTTCCTCTTTAGTTTTCTTGCATTTCCTCATCATCCTCCTTTTTATACCAAAAAGCCTCAAGATTTTAGTGTTTTATCAGTCAGACTTGTTTATATTTCAAGCTTTCATAAATTTCTTCTGTAAAGATGTATTTTTACAAATTTCACAGTTACATCAATGTTGTTTGTATTTCTGAAGCACCTTTTAGAAAATCTTCACCCTTTATTACTGTTAAATCTTCACCACAGTTTTATTAATATTTAGGAATAGTATCGGTATGCGTAGCAGTGATCAGTTTGCTGTGATACCTGCAGCACGTCAGAGCTTAGAGAGGAATCATCAATTATTTAAGAGTTTGTGTCAAGATCCGACCTAACCGACAAGGTGACGGTCCTCGCTGCTCTTCTGTGAGAGTGGGTGAGAAGAAGCATAAAACAGAACACCCGAGTTGGAAGACTTACAAAGGACGAGTCTGTTTTAAGAGGTAGCCATTGTTCCCTTAAAGAACAGAACCTGCTGTTTCCTGTGAGCTGCTCCAGTAACGTCGTTACATTTTGCTTTGTGGCATTTTAAGCCGAGCATCCTTTTCTACCTCAGCGGTTTGTGTTTGAATGAATAAGCAACTTTAGTCGATGTTTAAGGTCGGTGAGAGGAAGGGTCTGATGGTGATGGTGTCTGACGCGTGTCATAACTCTGCACACAATCTGCATATTATTTTCTGACATTTTCACTGGGCCGATAAATCCGGTTTTTGCTTAACGGGGTTATTTTCCTGTTTCCTCTCGCTTTTTCGTCACCGCTCTGCCCACTCATCCTTCTGTCTTCTGCCATGTGACGGGCCTCGACACGTGAAAACAGAATTCAAACTGCAGTTGCCGCCCACTCGGACGCCCACGCACATTCTGTATTCCAGGCTCTGTCCTCCACCTGAAGTGCTCAAAGGGAACGATGAAGGGGTGCGAAGGTGGGCTGACAGTCTGAATGTATTATTCTAGCATCAAGCTTTGATTCCCACTGGAAACATCCCTTCTGTGAAGAAATATTTTTTAACTGAAATGATCCTAAAGCTTCATGTGTGTGAGAGAGATTCAATCAGAACATTTCTGTAAGTGTGTTGATGATGAAACACATTTAACCCTAGTATCTGGATGAATGTTCACACCAATTCTTACCACGATGAATTAATAACCCAGCAGAAAGCCAGTCTGTTGCCATGGTGAAAATGTAAGGTCTAATAAGATCTTTGTACATGCATGAATATCTGATTTGTGTGTGTGTGCGTGCGTGTGTGTGTGTTTAATATAATTTATCTCTGTAAAGATGCTCAGAAGAGCTCTTTGCATCAGTAAAACTAGTGGAAGTACAAACAGGGGTTGACATTTATATTTTACATACAACCACAGTTTGGTCATCAGGATAAAGAGCAGATCCTCTGTGGTTAATTGTCTTGCTTTAGTGCAGCTCTGTAGTAATAATAATTCTCCATGATCACTGTTCATTTTCACTCTGCCAACCTCGGCACATTACCACCACAAAGAGACAGAGAGCCGGTTTGCAGTACATGATACAGAGAAGAGCTGTAGGTTAAACGCTGGTTTGTTTGGGTTTTTTCTTAATATGTTCAGAAAACTCTACTGTAAATCACAAAGTTGTAAATCCTACACCATCTTTATTAAAGCTGCACTCGTTGATTTGGTAAACAATGTAGTTTTTAACTTTTTTTAATGCCTCTTAACAACGTTCTAACATAGTATAGCTATGAATATATTGTGGAGATTAAAAAAACACAAAAATCAATAAAGTGGTTGTCCCGCAGTTCTCTAAAAATGTCAGCCAATTCTATCGTTCGGACCGAAGGCAAACCATGACCTGCAGCTTTTGTTGAGTAGTTTTACAACACGCACGAGGATCAGTACTTTCAGAGAGACTTTACCCTCACCTGGTAAAAGATGGACTGCTTACTGCAGGTCAGGTGAAAGGTCCTAGCTCACGTTTCTCAGGATGGATCAAGACAACATCTGTAATGATGTGGATGTTAAACTGGTCTGTTGTGAGCTAAACTGGACAGCAAATATTTAGATTTACTGATCAGTCTATGTTCTAACCCTGAGCTATAATCATGAGGAGCTCCAACATCCAGAACGGACTTGAAGAAGAGCCAGCTGACGTAGTTAGGGAGGTGTTTCGGGCAGGTGGGAGCCCCAGGACACGCTTATCTCTAGGTTGACCTGGAGACTCATTGGGATCCCACCAGAGGAGCTGGCAGTCTGGACTTCTCTATAGGGCTGCTGCCCCTGACCCAGACCTGGATCTCACAATAACTCAATTTAGAAGCACCTATCTGAAATAAAACATGTATATTAATAAAACAATTTAGGATTTTTCTTTAACATAACTAATACCAGTAACTCTAGTACAGCTGTTGTTGTACGTGTAAATTACTAATTGAATGTTTCATGTGAGGAGTTTATTAATGACTGGATGGTTACAGGCTGATACTGATGTGGTGAAGATGAATCCAACAAGTCACAGCTTTAATATTTAATACATCAAGTGCTGCTGTACGCTCCTCATGTATAAATCTGACTGTCGTGCTTGTGTGCTGTAAGTTGTACACTCTACAATCCCTTAATGGCTAAAAAAACATGCTCCAAAGGTGTATTCTCCCTGATCTACATCCACAGTAAGTCCACAACAGGACAGTAGATGAAAAGCCTGCTCACAGACTATTATTCAATCCTTTTTTTTAATAAACTGAACATATTTAAATCCCAGCCAAATCTTTCAGTGCTGAGAAATAATGAAGTCACCCATGTGCATGCCAGATATTAGTGTTACCACATGACAGACTGATTTATCAACCCGTGTTTAGCATGGATGAATAAGGAAAATACACTTTCGCTTTGTTATTATCTCTCTTTCGCTGCCTACATCACAACCCCTATCGGGCAGGCGCTTCGTTTCCATGGTTACGCTCCAGCAGGCAGAGGAGCTGTGTCGGTGGTGGGGGTGCTCGTGCCTGCATATGTTTTCTTCGTGTGTATTTGCGCTTACTGGCTGTTTGTGCACCATGCAGAGGAGGGGGTAGCCGTGAACACCACCAGGCCGAGAAGGAGGATGCTGAAATGATGGATTCATCCAAGCAGGCAGATGGTATTTCAAAGGCTCTCACACAAAGACTCGTCTCGTTCTTACTCGTCAACATGCAAAAAGCTAGTATGAGCTCTAAGCAGAAATCTCCACGTCACTGTTGATTCAGACTGTATGAGGTTGGATTCATTTTTGAAGGGTTTGATAACAAAAAACAAGCTGAAGCAGCGCGGGATGACCATCCAAGGGCTTTGTGCCCTCATCAGGCTCAGTCAATGTCAGTATGTTGTTAAGGATGTCAGCAGTGACTCCAGGCAGCACAGTATGGATGGATAAGCAACTGGGACTTTACAGTAATGCTGCCATGTGATGTCCTAAGAGCTGCATGATTTTATGTTTTATCACAATTAGATTATGTTGCAGGGTCAACATGTTGATGTTTTTGATTATTTTATAATAATGCATGTGTTGTGTCCAGATAAACAATGTCTTCTTGAGGGATGTGTTTTCAATCTCAATTGGATTTTTGTGGCAATTATTTTAGCATTATTGCTCCATTTATATATTTGCAGCATGTTTAAGCAGTGACAAGACCACAAATATTGCTTTAGTATTTCATTGTTTTTAATGCATACATTGACCTAATACCTAATCATTTAGTGCAAGCATTTCATGCATATGAATGTGCAAAAGCATGCTGGGAAAAATAAGTAATTGCAGAAATATCAGATTTTTAATGCATTAGGTGAAGTACTTTATCTTCCCATAAACTATTAAGCCTATAAACTGTGTAAAAGTGTCTTTAAAAGTTAAAGCAGACATCTTGTGACTAATGATTCCCTTTGCTTCAGGTCCTGCAAGCTGTGGATTACAGTTCACTAATGCAGCAGTAATTAATTCCTATTTAAAATGCATTTGATGCATGATTTAGCAGCTTTCTTTGTTACATAAAAACAGGCTGAACCTTTTCTAGAACACAGAGAATGTGTAGAACATTGGTGTGAAACTAGAAGACAGATGCATGATCTTTAAAGGAGGCTTCATAAAATCAGGCAATGCAGCAGATCGTGTGTTCTGCTTTGTTGCAGAGCCAGGTTTAGGGCGCTTGCAGTAAAATGGAAACTAGAGGCCTTTTTCTGACAGAATAGTGCTACAGTGCTGCAGAGAGGACCCCCTTTGAGAAGCTACCTTCCTTTGCCGGTTTAATGCTGACTAATCAAAGGCTGCATAGCGCTGTAATCTTGCATGCTTTTTAAATTCTGTGTTCTGACACCAGGTGAGACAGCCAGGTGTGTGATTATGAGAATAATTTCATTTCAAAACCAAACACTATATAATCCATACCCACATGTAAATCCTTTCCATTTCTCAAAGCTGGTGTTTTGGATGTCTGAAACTCACATTTTTACAATTTAAATTCAAAATCTGAACTAATAAGTACAAAAAAAGGAGGAAATAAAATTTGCATTTTCATGCTGAAATGTTTTTTCTAAATTTAAACTGCAGTTCTTTGCTCCATTAGCTTGGTAAAATGCAGTATTACCTGCTTTCCTGTGCTGACAGAACTGGTTCAGTCTTGATATGTCATGTATCCTAAAGTTTTTGAACTTTATTATATTTGAAGCGTTCTACTTTTTCTTACTGTGCGTGCAAAGTACATAAATTAAAAAAGTGCATGTGCATATGAAAAGTTGAAACCTCACTCAGAGGATGTTTTTTAATTTATTGTGGTGACCTCTAAAAGAGATGGCGGCACCGCTGAGTGGTTTTCCGTGTTGCAGTTGACCTGTAGTTACCTGAATGCTGGATAGATCCAATATTATTCTGCAGCTTTAACGTCCACGAGCAGGCTGCATTTCTACACTATATTGCCCTCAAGCTGATATTAAATTACATTGTGCTTTTTCTGTGCCCGTCTATTTATTCTGATGGGTGTTTCTTTATTGTAAACAATCATTTTGGTTCCATAAAAACACACCCAGGCTGATTATGGTGAGTTTCTGCAACAAAATCAAGTCGGTGCTTGCTGGTCTTGAGGATTTCACAGACTTTTCACAAATCTTCTCCTCGGTTATGTGGAAGATGCATGTAATGTGGACATTCTTATGATAATCTAAGGCAGGTAAGGCTTTAACAGTGGAGCAGACACATTCCTGTGAAAGAAAATCCATCACAGAGCCTCTTTGCTGGGTCATATTTGCAGTTCTTTTGTGTGAGGCTCGTCAATCCTTTGTGGAGGATTTCCAGTTTTTGCTTTTTCACCGTGAAACCATATTAAGGATGAGCAGCATTCACCTATTTTTCCCCAGAGAGACGGCTAAGTAGCAGTACAATGAGAACAGGCGATTGACCGTGAAGCAGCACCTGTACCTTCAGAGAAATCTGTCTGAAATGTGTTGATTCAATCAGTTTAGATGAAAAAGTACAAATGTCTGTCGTGATTTCTGAATGAATGGATGTGTTATTTATCAAATAGTGATAAATAAACCAAAGATCATGAGGCAGATTCATCCTAAACCTTACCAAGTATTTGATCTTTGCTTGAATTAATGCAACTGCAGCTCTAAGGTGCATGTAAATGCAACTAGAGGAATATGAGGTTAAATCATGCTGAAGGGAAGCATGTGCACTGAAAACCTAAAGGTTAGGCTGTTTTCTGTTAAATCTCATGAACTAAGGAACACTTTATTGTAAATTTCAGGGCTAAAAGAAATGCTGGCCTATTTTTTCTGCATTTAAATGATTTTTTTCTTCTTCTTTTATCCTGTACATCCATCCTCTCACTAAGCTTAAACCTTTTAAGTGTTCAGCAAAATGTCATCAGACCATCAGTTGTTGCAATCATTTTAAATACCTAGTTCTTAGTGTTAGGATGTTTGTATTCCAGAAAGCCTCAGAATCTGAGCCCGTAGTCCTTCTCTGACCCATCCTCCCACAATTTATCCTGTTGTCATTCAACACAATTAGAGGCTGTAGGTCTGTGCTTTAGTTGACAAGATTAACAGTCTCTTGTCATTTTATCCCATCAGACCAGAGTGGAATCAGATCAATATCCTCAAATTATTCATCAGATGGAAGACGGGGAATCTCTCTCATCCTTTGGCCTTTTTTAATATCAGAGTTGCAGGATGTGAATTGTTTTGTTGTGGAAAACTGGAACAATTTGTATGTATTTTTTGAAATCTAATAACGGGATCGCTCTGTGTGTGTGTGTGTGTGTGTGTGTGTGTGTGTGTGTGTGTGTGTGTGTGTGTGTGTGTGTGTGTGTGTGTGTGTGTGTGTGTGTGTGTGTGTGTGTGTGTGTGTGTGTGTCTGTCTGTCTGTCTGTCTGTGTCTGTGTGTGTGTGTGTGTGTGTGTGTCTGTCTGTCTCTCTCTCTCTCTCTCTCTCTCTCTCTCTCTCTCTCTCTCTCTCTCTCTCTCTCTCTCTCTCTCTCTCTCTCTCTCTCTCTCTCTCTCTCTCTCTCTCTCTCTCTCATTATGTTTGGACAGGCTAAATGAAGGCCAGAGGAAACAACTTGGCAGTGTATTATTAAATGCAGTTGCTTTGCTGCTCTAGTGCCAAATTAGAGATAGAGGAAATTAAACATTACGCTAATGAGATTTCACAGTGTGGATTCATGTCAGAGCTCCAAATGCTCTTACGTTTGATCATTTAAACTTATTTAATAGATTTTTGTAGCTGGGGGAGAACAAGTCAGTTGCATATTTTTATTTCTAGTGTCTGACTTGTTTTTTTCCTGTTGTTATTCTTGAAATAACGTCTTACAGTTTGTCATGCAGCATATAAAAATGTTCCACACCTTTAACTAATTAAAGTCAATAAAATTAAATAATTAATTAAATTTATGTTTGAAGATTTTAAAATTAGGACCTTTTGGATTTTTGAAGACTATTGAGACGAGCTGTATTGATGACATCATGGACTCTGTTGACCATGCCACTTTGTGGATTATATTTAGCAGATTATAAGATACTGTGTTCTGTCTCAGCTGATCTGACGGGTCTCCAGTAAGCAACATCAGAGCTAATCATTTTCAGCTTCTAATCTTTGTTTTCTTTTCCAGACTGCCCACCTGGCAATGATTGACACCCTGATGATGGCGTACACCGTGGAGACTGTAAGTGCTGAAAAAGTGACGGCCTGCGTTCATCAGTATTCACCCTGTAATGGTGAGGAGGAAACCCTGTATGACACGGAGGACGCAGTCACCGTGTGGATGAACAAGGTTTGTTCTATGTGTGTTAATAACCTAAAAACAATGAAAGTAAAATAATTTGTGTTATGACAATAATTAAATAATCTCACGATGGAGAGATCAAACAGATGCAAACCAAATACTGTTTTCATTAAGCAGACATTTCCACAACTATGTCTCATTAATCTTTAAAATGAGTAGTTTATTTGTTGATTGTTATTTTTAGTATGATGTGTAAGTGGTTGCTTACATGGGCTGCATGCACAGATGGCTGCTGTGATGTACATTAGAACAGATTCCAGTATGTTTACATTCTTCTAGCTGAAGCATTGAGCTGCTGCCAGATCTGAGCTTCACACACACACACACTCACTCTCACACACACACACACACACTCACACACACACACTCACACTCTGAGCTTCACACAGACAGAAGGAGTGGTCTTGGTCTCCAACGGGACAGACAGATGGTGCTCTGTTGGAATACATCGCACTTCAAAAATTAGCAGCTTTCACATCCTCTTTCACTTGGTCGGCCTATTGCTGCTGAAATAGATTCAAAGAGACCAAAGCGTCTTGATTTTTGGTAAATACATACATTTTTGTGCTTTCTGCAAAAGACAATTGACTATATAAGTCACTCTTTGCATTAGTCTTGTGAGTTTTTAGATGTGTACATGGATCTGATGATGTTTGAATTCTTCCTTTCAGGTAAATGAATATCTGAAAGAGATTGTGGCTCAGGAGCAGAAGAAGAAGGAGACACAGAGTTCAGAGCAGACTGGGAATCCTCGGGTGAGTGCTTTATTTAAAAAAAAAAAAAAAAGGGTTAGGGTTTACTCTCCCAGCTGTAGCATCTTACAGATCTTCACAAATGTGATGGACAGTTTCATAAAAACTAAGAAATAAAATCCTTCAAACCACAGTATTTGCCTTTTAACTGACTGTCCTAAACCTCTATCTCAGTAATATCTGGGTCTAGCTTCCTTTCAGCTGTTTAAACTCATCAACAAATCAGATATTAACCAGACTTAAGTATATTTTCTCTAAACATTTATTTATTCTGGCAAGTTGTTTCACCAGAGTGTCGTCGCTATCCAGTCGAATTAAACAAGCGGTCGTTTAGTGCAGGATGACCCCTCCTTCAGGGTAGCAGTTCTGTTGTGTAACTGACTTATAATCAGCACTTATTTTTAATGCTGTAGGTCGGACATCCCGGTGTGACCTGTGAGCGTTTGAGTAATACCTAAAGTAATGTCTGAATACTCTCCTTTAGACATGTTGTTTGCAGTAAATAATTCTCTGATCTAATAAATAATGCATCCTTTTGCTGGAGGAAAAAGATTAACTAACAAAACAACACATTCAATTTAAACAACTCTCATGTGACTGAGAGGGTTTACACTCACAGACACACACTAATGCTTCTGAGCGCTTATTGAAATTAGGATTTGTGATTATAATTGAGTGTATTTATTATAATAAGGAATGGGTATGCAACTGTTTTATAAGTACAATTCTTAAAATTTCTAAACAAAAGCTCTAATTTCTGCATCAGATTTCTAGTAAAGTGTGAAATGGATTAGTAAATGCCTAATGCAAATTCACCATTCACTAAAAGTTTCTCCAAACCTTTTTGAAGTTCTCTCTCTTGTTTCAGAAGCAATTTAAGGAATTCTATAAAAGTTATCGACCATCTTGGAACAAGGTGGTGCAAAAGCTTCCATCTTTATGACTCCACTACATAGATACCGCAGTCCTTTATTGGAACTTTATTGTGGCAATTCATTTTTTGACGGCAATAAAAATTGGATTATACGTTCGCCACTGAAGCCTCTGTGTGTGTGTGGAGGTAATAAGTGTCTTCTTGGCTTTCCTCACAGTCGAGCTGTGTTTATTGTTGAGCAGCAGTGAGGATCAAAACTGTCTCTGCAGCGTCGTTCTAACAAACCTGACAGAGCAAAATTATAAAAGAGGAGGAGGAGTGGATGGATGGTGTCACTCATGGACTCCCCTTCATGTTTACCCTTCATGCTTTGTTTTTGCTGCATTAAACATCAACAGTTTTCAGGACTGAACTGAAGTGACCTTTATTATGCAGGTGATTTTTTAATATATATATTTCATTGACCTGTGAAAGTTGCGTACATCCTGGCAAAATCTAGATGTGTGGTTTCGAAGTGTGAGACGAAAAATGAAAAAACACTCAGCTGAACAAGAAGAGGAGCGTGTTATCTCCACCCAGAAAGGCCCCAGCTGAGATCTGAACCAGTTATAGTGTAAAGTGTGCAGCCTGTGTCATATGAGATGAAATGAAAGTCTGCTTCTGTTCCTAACTGGATGCTTTCCTAAAAGCTGCATATTATTTTTTGCAAAAAGTCAAGTTGCATCAATCAACAATTACTACCTCTGTTACTTGTCTGTTAAAATGTTTTGAGATCAACATTTATCTGAAGTTAAAATGATGTCCTGGCCTTTTTTTTTGCCTACAGAAATGAAGAGCAGCACTTAGTGTGTTTCCTAGGTCTGCACAGCGGTTGATGTTGATCTGAGCAGTCAGTGTGCAGACACAGCACTGCATGCCTCAGCCATCCCTCACAAACTCACACTTTAACTCATTAAATTCCTCATGATATTGAAGAGAAATCATTATGACTGAGTGAGAACACGTCCCCTTGTTTGGACCACAAGCTAAGGAGTCGACCTTTCAGTAAAGACATCGTAAACCTCTGGCCAGCTCACACACAGTGTTTGTGTGTGTTTCTGTTCTCATCATGGCTGAATCTTTTGTTTAAGCCTGCCAGAAATCCCATTTAAACTGCTGAGAAAGTCACAGACACTGGAGGCTGTTGAACATATTCAGATGAGCTGATTCATGCATTAATTAGTGCATCTCAGCATCAATTTTATTTTTATAGCACATTAAAATTAACAAAGTAAACCTGAAAGACAAAAGAAGCAACAAAAATGAGCTGAAACAGATACGATTTACATTTATTACAGCATAATGTTTCAAACATTTTATGAAAACCATTTGAGTCACTCTATCAGGACTGATGGGGCAAAATGTTTAGGATTCCAGACTCTTCTGTGTGTTTTTAAATATTAATTGAGGTGTCTCTACTTCCCTGTGATAGCACTCAATTTGGATTAAATATCCATGAATTTGCTGAAATGCAACTTTAAAGTGTTATGTAGAAATATGCATCTAATATGAAATAATAATAATAATAATAATAATAATGGCTAAACTCTCCTTCTAGCTGGTTCTCTACAAACAGAAAAAGTATTTCTTTGATTACCAAAGTGACAAAAAGTTGTTTATTTACAAAGTTCTGTTTGAAAGGATCACAGAATTCTTACCTGCTGGCAGGTGTTTTTTTTTTTTTTTTCATCAGTACAAAATAATGGAAATCTTGACTAAAATGGGACTAACATGCAAAAAACCAAAGATAGTAAACTGCTGTTTTTATTTCATCTCCAGCATCATTATGTATCCGTCCTCTATCTCTCATCACTCCCTCCCTTCTGTCTTTGCTCTGTCTGCAGTATGAGTCACACAAGCACTCTGTCTGAGACAGAAAGAGACACACACTCTCCAAGGACAACACTGGATCTCACCAGGACAACAGTGACTTTATTTTTATAATTACTTGTAGGGGTGAGGAACTGAAAAGCCAGAGTTAGGATGGAGAAGGATTTTTAAATGTTGCTAACAGCTGAGTTGAAGCTCAATGAACGAGTGTAGATGAGAGAATAAACTGGTGGAAAGAGGAGGATTAGAGTGTGTGTGTGTTTGTATAAACATTTAAAAAGTGTGTGTGTTCTGTAAGGAGATAAAAGATTAAAGCCTTACCTCTCCCCGGGGGTTTGATTGGTGGGCACACACTTTAACCCGTTTTATCCTTCAGTCTTAAATCATCACTTTGATGCAGATGGTTCTTCTTCCATCAGCTCTTTTTAAGACAGCAGGGTGTAGTTTTCTAGTCAGGTAACCATAGTAGGTTTAAATGAACTGGACTTCATTTGAGCCTACTAAAATCGCCAAGATCAGCATATTTTCTAGTCAGGATGACGTGAAAGTAAAGTTTCACGTTCACATGTGTGAGCCAGCTGTGATCAAGTCATTAAAACAGGTCATTTTACATGTAATCCTGAGTTTATGTGCAGAAGTTTAGTTCAAAATAGAAGTAGATTTAAAAATAAGAGATCAAATAATTCACCTAATTAGATGATGCATGCATGTGAGACCAACCTGTCACCAGCCAATAGATAAACAGATCTACCACTTAATCATTGATGAGATTACACCAGGTGTTTTCCAGTGATCACGGCTGTGACGTTAATCAAATCAGAGGAATCCAAGGCCACTGCTATTCGTGGGTTCTCTACTTTGAGCGTTTTGTGTTTATTTTGAAGGATTTATTACACAGAGGCTCTATTTTCTCACGTCGCTGCTTTCCTTTGAAGCTGAGGAATTGTCAGCCCCTTTGAGTGGCACGAACATTTTAGGTCTTAGATGCCTTTTAGGTAGAATGAGAATTAGTTGTTAACTGAAGCAATCCTCCTCTGAAAGCAGCTTATTGTCACAGGACAGCTGACAGTGTGACATCTATCCTCTGAGTTTGTCGTTGGGATTTTTATTTTTGCTTTTGACTCATTTTTTGAAACTTAGCAGCAAAAACTGAACAGTCTATTTATTTTCTTCACTATGCACTTTATACATTTCTTTGACAAATAATAAATAAACAGCATGGAGATACAAAATCAGGAGTGAATCAGGATGTAAACAACAGTCAGATGACTCTGCTCTGTAAAGGCAAAAACTCTGGTTTGAGTGGCAAACTGTATATTTATTTCTATTTTTCTATGAAGCATCAAAAACTTCCCGTTTAGTTTTGACATTTCAGCTTTTGGGCCAAAAAGAAATGTGGAAATTGAGGACCGATTCCAATTTTTGACATTTCTGAACCACTTGTTTGATGTGGCTAAAACGTATAATGTCATCATCCAGATGCGTCAGTTTAATGATTTTTCATCACATTGCAGCAAATGTCGGTGTACTTTCACACACTTTTCTTCTTTTCCTTTTGATATCAGTGTGTGTTCTTGTAATTCTAATGGCTTTACTAACTAATCTCACTAAAACGTGTTTGCTTTTTCCTTTGCTGTGCTGCTGCAGTCTCCAACCAAGTGGTACATGAAGCTTGTGCCTGTAAGTCAGCGAACGGGCTTCACCTTTTCATCCGTGTTCATAGTGGTGTTCCTCCATCTTGACATACTTTGTTGTTTTTTTTTTGCTTTGATTGTCAGAATAGCTTTATTAGTTGTCAACCTGTGACTTCACATCATTAAAACATGCAGTTTTTCTCCATTTTCATCTGTTTTAATAACATGCTTTCCTATATTTGCTGTTGTAAATAGCTTCATTATTCTTTTGATTTATCACTGGGAAAATTATCTGATGACTATTCACATTCCTGTTCAGGTGAAACTATTTACTGCTAAAGCTGCACGTCTCTTCATTCCTGTGTAAATCTAATGAATCCACACAGCACTCTGAGTATTATTACTCTCTGAAGAGTTTATATGTAGTAAAAAAAAAAAGCTGTGGTGAGGGATATTTTGTATATATTATAAGAAGTAAAATCAGTTTAGGTCTGGTCCAACAGCGACCGCAGAAGGAAGCTGGGTGCAGCTGCACAAAGCACTTTGGTTTATCGTTTCGTTTCATGTCATCCAGGCTCGCTATCGGAAGGAGCAGGCCTCCACCCAGCCGACTCCTTGGATCCCCCCGGTGGACAACCTGCTGAAAGACGGCACCAACGGATCGGCGCTAGGCGCACTGCTGCACTTCTACTGCCCTCAGCTGCTACCGCTGGACGGTAAGGAAACAGACCTGTAGGGAGACGGGTGGTGGCGTGATTATTCTAATGCCAAGACAAACCTGAGTAGTTTTTTTTTTATCCTGTATAATTTTTAACCAAAAAATCTACAGGTTAGGAGATAGATAGATTCACTCAGTAGTTCAAAGGTCAGCCGCAAACATCAGATTGATCACATCACATTCCTTAAAGTGAACCAAACAGACAAGCAAATCAAATACTTCTGTTAATTCTTAACTTTAAAAAGAGATCACAGAGCAACAACTTTAACTGGTAGTGGAGGTGGGAAGCTTTAGACTCCTCATGATTTGATCTATGATTCAGGAAAAATGATGCATCTTTCTCCCCCCTCACCTCCCCCCTGTGTGAACTCTTGGTACAATAACAGAATTCATGCAGGTGCTTGAAATCCTTGAAAATGTTTAGTATTTTCAAGGGTGTGAAAGTGCTTGCATTTAACATAAAGTGCTTGAAAATGTAACTGATTTTGTTTGATCAAACATCACTATTAAGACCTGTCAGTCAGTACACTTTTACTGTTGCAGACACACGTGACTTCAAAGTCTGTAGGTGAAGCCAGACAGACAGATGGTGATGAGTATTTCCTTTCTCTCCTACCCAAAAAATGATCCCTGAAGTATTTATAATAAAAAAATAAGACTGTCAGCAGTTTGTTTGTTACTAGCCAGAGCTCCAGAGTGAGATCATTTTGGTGCATGCATATAAAAAACTTTTTTCCTAGGTCACACTCAATCTCTGCCCTCATTGGTTTTGTCATCATCCGCCATCATAACTCAGTCTCTACCGCTCCAGGTAATACACTCAACCCTGGCCAAGCAGCAGAGGAGATGTTACTGGTAACAGCACATTTTGATAGTTCCTTAAAATTAAGAATCATCATCCACTTCATCCCTCTGTGATCCAAAACAATCAGCTTAGTTGAGCGCACTGATGAGCATGAAAACCTTCCATCCCTGTGATCATTCTGACTCTGGTGGCTCTCTCTGCTCCCCCAGACGTCTGTCTGAAAGAGAACATGAGTCTGGCTGACCGACTCTACAACCTACAGCTCATACAGGACTTCTGTAAGGACAACCTGAGCAACTGCTGCCACTTCAGCCTGGAGGACATGCTCTACGCCTCCTCCACCATCAAGGTACAGCTCAGACCAGCTCTTCTCATAGTAGTACCGTCTTCTAAACACGCTCTAAAAAACACCTGATGATGTCAGTCTTGGCATTCCCTAACAAATCCCATATGTGGTGTTCAGTCAGAAAGCTGAATGAGACATGAGCAGGACTTTGGGTTAGTGAGTCATGCTGTGGAAAAACCTCTCACTACAAACTGTCTCCACAAACCACAGGCTTGGAGAGCTGCACTCATTGTGTGTGTGTTTCCATTACTAGTATGCTTTAATTGACTTTCCATTCATAGTTGTTTTTTTTTTGCTTTTCTTCTGATTTTTAGCTATTCTTTCTATGTTTGTTGTCTGATATTTTTTTCTTCCTGGTGTTTCTTGTTATACTTTCTGATACTTCTGTCTCTCTTGCTCTTATTTAACAAATTCCTCATTACTGTCAGCCAACAGTTTTCAGTTTTTTTGTAAAATTCTTGGTTTATCATGAGATGCTGCAGAGCTGCATTTATCCCAGAAACAGCTTGTGTTCTTCTGCATTCAGCTCACTTCTTGTCCTACTTTTCTTTCTTTTCTTCAGCAATAAAAACAACCATTTAACCAATAAAAGCATGAAAATAGACAGTTGCCATAGATTTAGGATCAAATCCTAACATCCTTCTGTTTTTCTGGATGTTTGCTGTAACTTTTCCTCCCTGCTGCATGTTTTGTTCTCGTTGCCCCATCAGCATCTTTTTTCCATTCCCTGAGAGCTGTATGAGCTGATGTGTCTGGATGGATGAGTCTGTCTCTGGCTCGCTGTCACTAACACGTCCTCGGTTACAGGAGTGTTGCTCTAAACAATTCAGGTCACTGAAAGGACAAACTTCACTCTAAACTGAATAGCCTTTAGTGTGAAACAGTAAGTTTATGTATTTGAACACATGGGAATGAGAAAGACTGAAACATAAAGACTCATAAATCATGAATAATAATGAATAATAGCAGTCTTAAAATCACAAATTTAACAGAAAAACAAAAGATTGAGTTCTGTGAAGCTGCCAGCAGCAGGATTGTGCTGACAGTGATTTCTGGAGAGATAAAACCGTCCAAGCAGCGTAGAGTTATTGCCTGAGAGAAGTCGTTAAAGTCAGAACTGCAAACAGAACCCGGTAGATTCAGTAACCTTGACCCACATTCCAGGCAGCCATCAGCGGTTCTGTGCTGTGGCTCGTCGCACTAATGGAGACCTTATTATAGAGACTGAGACGGGGAGAGGGGAGGCAACGTGAGAGAGGCGTTGATGTAGAAGAAAATGGGAACGCGTGAAGGAAACAAAATGTGAAACAATTAGAGAGAAGACGGAGGATACCAGAGAGGTCCAGTCAATTAAACATCCCAGCTAAATGTTTGTTTAGTTTAAAGTACTCCTGTTATTATTATTCTGTCAAATCTGGTTATTGGTGAGTGGATTAGAAGGTTTTTCTGTACTGAATTCACTGCACAAACAAATTTCTAACAAGGTTTTAAAGCCTTGTTTTTAGACATTTTTACTTATTTTTGTGTGGAAAAAATTTTGCTTACCCCATTGGCAGATTTTTGTGCACAAATCTAGAAATTTTGACCATATTTAAGAAGATTTGGCTTATTTCAAGTAAGGCTGTAAGAATATATTTTCTTTTCAGACAAAAATAAGTTAAAACGCCTAAAAACAAGGCTAATTTACCTTCTTAGAAATCAGTTTTTGCAGCGATAAAAGTCAACCAACCAATCCAGTCTCACAAAGGTAATGCAAAGTCTAAGACTTGGTTCTAAATTTGACCAAATCATGTCAAATACAAGACAAGTAAAGTATGTAAAAAAAAAAAAAACCCCAAAAACAAATGTGTTTCTGTCACTTTTTACAGCAGTTTGCCTATTTGATAAAGATATCACTCCACATCATGTTCATCTTACCTTAGTCAGACACAATGCACTACTCTTCAGAACCCAACCCCCCAAAAACCATTAATACCAGACCATTAGGGCTGTTCTTTTCTAATGGGCGTGGGCAAGTAAATCATGTCAACCCACTCCCATTCAGTGACTCTACTTTTAATTATTTCACAGCAAATCTAAATGACCATCTGTGGCTCCAAAAAGCCTTTAATATTTGAGGTTTTGTTAGCTTTCTTATATTTTAACATGAAAGCAGGACTCCTTGCACATTGAGGATTTATCTACCAAGAAGTGACTTTTAAATAATGATTGGGGGGGGGTTTGTTGTAGAGAGATAAAATGTTTAAGAGTTATAATCAGCAAATAGTTTGTTTGTTTTTTGCATTAGAAACCATTTGCTTTCCTATCATGAACATTTGTTGTCTTGTGTTTGTGTGTAATTCTGTTAGGAACTCTGGGTTTTTTCAGCCCGTAGCTGACAGCAGCTTGAAAAACTTGGCAGAAAATCAAAGAGTTGGGTTTCCAGATTTGCACGATTCTGTCTGTCTGTCTGGCTGCTGGACCCAGATCCTTTAATCAACCTCCTGGCCCAGTGACTGTTGGGATTAACTGACCCCTGAATGTTGACCTTTCCTCCTGCAGGAAAATAATGATTTCATTCGGAGAGTGCATCTGAGTGACCTGCTATTGGCAATTTTATGGTTTCAAGCGTCACACACCACCCATGCTTTTGGGTGTTTCACCATGATTGTGTGTGTGGTTTAGGTACACGTCAATCCCTGCAGAGTGGATTAGCTCCCACCCCCACCCACCATATCACCCTCAACTCTAGGCTCTCCTGTAATCACCAATCAGGCTCCTGTCTTTATCTCAAGAGTCCACACTCAGATTTCCACACAGTAGAATCTGGCAGCAGAGCTGCAGACCTAGTGGGTGGTGGATCTAGTCAATGGGGAGATTGGTGGGACTGGTTGTTTTAGGATGTGTTGAGCAATAACTCCTACACCTGGTGTGTCAGTAGTAGAGAGGGGAACAGATGGTTGGACTGTCACAAGCCTGGGCGGTTTGGATCTTTCCTGTCTTTTCCTTTTTAATGCTTTTTGTTATTATCATTATTCATTGTACCGCTGAAGAACTGCTTTACATCCTGAACACATCTAAAGGTAACCAGTGCTGCTTGACTTTGTTTGTTGTTAATTCTGGAGCTGAAGAGTCTTAAAAATGACCTTTTATGTTAAACCAATATTCTTTGTTGTTTTGCACATCTACAATAGAACCTGTAATAGCAGCCCTGCACACAAAACCTAGTGAAAATGATGGAAAGCTGCAGTAACAACCACAGTAGGCCAGTGTCAGTAGTGTTAATTGCCTCTGTGCCTCCTGGTGTGCTTTGTGGCTGTTGTTTAAGTCCTCATGAGGTGCATGCATGATGTGTGTGTCCTGGCTTTTGCTTTGGCGGAGCAAAATGTTGCTGATGAGGCGAATTGAGTGTCTTTGGAGCCGAGCCATGCACCCGCTGCCTTTGTCTGGGGACCACGGACTGAGGGTGGGGAGGGGGGGTGTTTCCTCAAGGTCGTTCCTGCCTCACTTCACTCACTTTGCATGATTTAAAAGCATTTGTCTGATATTAAATCTTAATATATGGTTTATGTATGTCTACATTTAATATAACGTCTTTTTTGACATATTATTAAAAAAGGAATCAACTCTTTACCTCGTCCAGCCTTTTGAGACAAAGATAAACATCACCGTTGTTTGAATATTTTACAAAAACTTAATTCATTGACCATCTGGTTCAGTATAAATATAGATTAATGCTTAAAATAAAATCAAATAAATAAAAGCAGTAAATAAATACATAAAAGTAACAGACTGTCAAATAGTTTAAAATACATATAGAGATTTTATCTTATGTTTCCAATACAAAGATGTAAAGCTGTGTTTTGGGGGTTTCTGACTATTTTCACAATTATGTTTTTTGCAATGCTAACATTGTGCAAGTAGCTTATTAATGGAGCAAAAAAGTAAAAATAATAATACTGATTACATGTTCTGGTTTATTTCCTTTTATCTAAGTCACCTGTAATTTCAATCTTATGAGGACATCTTATAAAAGCCTGATTATTATATTTATGATTCAAACTGGAAAATGCAAGTTGGTGTAAACAGTGACACCTGGTGGAAAAATTGATGCAGTACATCTGCAAGGCTGTTATCTATAAATGTGTTTTGAATATAATTCATTCTCATGTTGTTAATGTTTTTGCTGTTTTCCTCGTCAGAGTAACTACTTGGTGTTCATGGCGGAGCTGTTTTGGTGGTTTGAGGTGGTCAAGCCATCTTTTGTAAAACCTCGAATGTTGGACATCGAAGGCACAGGCAAGTATCTATTTATTACCATAGGTTTATTATTTTTCCTGAAATACAAAATGGACCTATATGTTGTATAATAATGACTGAACACAGTTTGATCATCTGTGTCGTTCATGTTCCTTCAGAGTCTTCATCCTTGTTGAAGAATATGCCAGCCATCCCCATCTCCAAGGCAACCAAGAGAAGTTTCATGGAAAGACCTCCAAGTCCTGAACGACCCAGGTAGGTTATAACGTTTCAAGTGTGTGTAAAATTAAGTGAAACTGTATACTATGTTTTTAGTTGTTGAGGTTTTTTTAATGTACATTCTCTCATTTTTCTAGCTTGCCCCTTCGACCCCAACCCCGAAATTCGGGTCAGTATTTATTTTCTCAACAAGGAAAATTGTAGTTTCACATAGAAATCCAAATCTGATGATTTGCATTGTTTGTTTTTTTTTTAACTTTGCTTATTTGTGTCATTCAGGAGAGATCAAGAGATCAACCTCAATGTCTTTTGTTGATGGCAACCTTGGCACATGGCCCAAGGAGAAAAGGTTGGTCAAGCTATTGTAATTTGGTTATTTAGGATTAATTAAGATTGTGAAATTGCAAGACTTTTTCACAATAGTAAAACCTGTCTATTAAACTGTAGGTATGTGTTGTGTTTCTGTTAAGGTCTGGGCCTTATGGAGTGTCTTTTGACATCCCCTTTGACAAAGAAGACTATGCTCCTGCTCTGCTTTCCTCCACTCGTGGCATGGTCAGATCTGTCAGCACTGATGATGGTTCTGGTTTCAAGGTCCACCACATGCCTCGTGGAATGAAGCGTAACCTGTCCTTCCAGCCGGTGAATGGTCAGAGCGTTGGTATTGAGGAGGAAGGCTGTCCAGACAGCCTTGCAGGCATGGAGCCCAGCAGGCGGCCGTTCCCTAATGGACATGGAGGTGTCACAGGAACAGCTCCTTCTTTAGAAGAAGCCCTCCACATCGTCCACAGCCCAAATCGACCTCCTGTAGAGGGCATCAACAATGGTTTCTTCTTACACAGTCAAGGCCATGGAGCTGGTGTTGGTGGCTTGGAACCGGTGTCAGAGTTGGACTCCAAAGAACCTTTGAGCACCACAGACACTGCAGAGGTTGACACTAGCATCCACATTCGAACAGAAGACATGCTAGATGAAGACTCCTCTCTGAAGGACTGTTCAGTGAACATGGACCTTGATGTGGACACGCCAAGTCCTGGTGCAAGCAGTCAGGGGAAATCCCCTTCAGGACTGAAATTGACCAGCTTTGCTGAACAGAAGATGAGGAAGCTCAGTCCATCTGTGGCAGATTCAGGCAGAGGCAGCAGCAGCTCCATGAAGACAACTCCAGAAGGCTCAGAGTTTGGCCTTCCGTTATCCGTCTCCTGGGCACCAACCCCTGACCAAAGCCCCATCCATCAACAAACCACACCTCCTGTAACCATTCAGGCTTCACCCAAACCTGTCCAGCTCCCACCCAGTGACCCTGCTCAAGTCATGGCTACAGAGATGGTCCAGCTGAGGATGAGGCTCGAGGAGAAACGGAAAGCCATTGAAGCACAGAAGAAGAAAGTGGAGGCTGCTTTTACGAGGCATCGGCAAAAGATGGGCCACTCGGTGTTCCTAAACGTGGTCAAGAGGATAGCTGATGGGGCTGCAAGCGGGGAGGAGTGTGTGAAAGCTGACGGAGAAGGAAAGTCAGAAACAAGTCCAGTGTTTAAATTTGGAAGGAGCAAGGCAGACACGCCAGATGGGGCAGAGCAAAACAGCACACCATCCTGTTGGCAAAAGACACCAGGTGCAGGTGAGGAAGGTGGGCAAAGCCATGCTCAACTAACGGAATTGGATCTTGCAGAATATACACGTTCTATTGAGAAGCTCAACCATTCTTTAGCTTTCCTTCAGTCTGAGATGCAGCGATTATCTCAGCAGCAGGAGGTAATCATGGCCATGAGGGAACAACAACACCAGCAGGCATGGGTCATACCTCCTCCCCACACAAACCCCTCACCACAAAAACACCCTCGATCTGTTATCCGATCTTCAGGGCCCTCTTCTCCTGCCGACTCGCCTCGCTCCACCCATCGCTCTCCAACCAGCATCAAACGTAAATCTGCCTCCTTCCACTCACGGAATCCTCGCACCGCACGACCCAACGAGCTCAAGTTGGCCCCGTACAGTCGAGTCCTGACCGCCCCTCAGTCTGTCGACAGCATCCCAAGACTTCGTCGGTTTTCTCCTTGTCAACCTCTAGCAAGTTCTTTCATTTACATGGGGGAGAAGCCAGCAGCTGCTAATCCAGACACCATAGATGGGGATAATACCAAGGAGATGGAATCTGTCCTGTCTCCAGAGAGAGAGCTGGCAAATATATGTGCAGGCAACTCGCCCCCCAGCTCCCCCGACCGGCAGGCCAAGAAAGAACAAACTGAAGTGGATACAGACAGCCAAGAAACAGAGGCAAAGGTTTCTCACATGGAAACAGAAGACCAGCAGGATGGTGTTCTGAAGTCATTGAGAGAATTAAAACCTACAATAGAGTCATCATTCCCTGAGGTTCTGGCCCATCCTGTGGTAGAAACCTTCACAGTGACACTCACAGGGATCCCTCCTAAGCTAGAAACTTCTGTTCAAGCCAAAAGTAGTCTGATTGAGGTTCCTCTATCCGTCGTGAACCCGGTGGAGGATGTGACCATCGACGATGGTTTGGAGATGGACCAGGGCAACACGGAGAGCTTGGATGAGGAACAAAAAATGTGCCATGGTTTCTTCTTCAAGGTAATTCCTCGAACCATCACGAGCTGTTTATTTACATGAGTTATCCCAACAAATTACACATGAAATCCAAAGGGACTCAACATATCTGAATAAAAAAATCTAAGATAGAAAAGCACAGCTTATGAAGTCTGGGGTGTGCACATCACTGGCTACCTTTAAATGTGTTGGTGAAGAAAAGTATATGTGCACCAGGGAAGCCATGTTTGTTTTCTTTAAGAGAGATTCTAGCTCCACACATAAAATGATTAATGGCTCAGGAAACATGTTGTCTGAGGACGACATCCTCTTCCCATTATAGTCCATAAAACAGTTGTTAGCTTCTGTCTGGGCTTCGATGTAGGTCAGAAAACTGGGGCTACTGTGAATAATTCAGACACAGCTGTGGAAATGTGGAGTTGGAGATGGGTTGACTTGATTTTAAAGCTTATGGGAGAAATGTTAACTTAAGAAAACTGTTTTTACATAAAAGATGAATAATGTATTTTTGTGATTTCACTAATTTGTTTGTTCACAGTAGGGTTGACCTCATTTTTATTCTCTTCCTATAGTTTTATAGTTATTGCTTATGCAAATGGTGGGGATGCGTGAACAGTATATTAATAAATAGTCCTTTTGAGGAAAATAAAATAAGTGATTTGTAATGTATAAGTATAACTGAGACTTACTTACTTTTTTTTTTGCATAATAAATTTCCTGTCATCTAGAAATAATGCAAGAGTGCTGTGTTTGTAAAATCATATTTGCTTCACCCTGCAAGGTGCAATATTAAAAAAAGTATTAGTGTTCCACATTAGATTGCATGAGATCTGATTAAATACAATCACATTAAAATAAATATGAAATGTATATTACTCTCTTAATGTTGACCAGGTTTCAGTCCTATTAAAAAATATATAACTTCCTTTGGTTTTCATCAGGAGGATGGAAAAGCAGAGGAGAACATGGCACAGAAGAGGGCTGTGCTGCTTGAGAAAAGGATGAGGAGAGAAAAGGAGAGCCAGCTGAGGAAGGTTCAGCTGGAAGCTGGGCTGGAGCAGAAGAAAGAGGAAGCCCGGTATGCACACAGTCTTTTGTTCACTTTTTATTTAGTGGTATTGTCTTCCTGTCATATCCTCATTATGTTTCTCTTTAATCTTGTGAAAGTTTTTTTATTTGAGTTTTTCTTGCAGGGTTATTTTTAATAAATGAAAAAAAAAAAAACCTGCAACTCCACTAATCAAATATTAAAGACTCATTTTTTAAGGCCCTCATTCAAAGTCATTTTTGGGTCCAAAACGACCTAGAAAATGTTTAATCCTGTCCTTTTCCCAGAATCCATTAACTAAAAGCCCAGTTTTTCTTAATGCTCTCATGATTCTCCTTCATCTTCAGACTGAAAGCGGAGGAGGAGCGAATCAGGAAGGAGGAGGATAAGGCCAGGAAGGAGTTCATCAAGCAAGAGTACCTCAGGAGGAAGCAGCTGAAGCTGATGGAGGACATGGACACCATCATCAAGCCGAGAGCAGCCGGTGGGGCCAAGCAGAGACGAGGCCGACCCAAGTCCATCCATCGTGACAGCATAGACTCCCCAAAGACTCCCATCAGAGCTCCCACAGGTAACCATGGAAACAGAGGTCACGGCCATCCCATCTGTCAAATCACTGTCCTGCTCTGCTTTGTGCCACCTAAACACTTAAGTTCCTTCTTTTGAATACAAATATTGAATTATTTAGACAATTATTGATTAGCACAGATCATTTAATGTAACGTGTTGAAGGAGCACAAACTCAGAGTCTTGTGCTGTATCCATTCATAGTGTTTGTGTAATTGTGTCGTGCCACGTTTTGTCGTCTCACATCCAGGTTCACGGCAACGTGTCTTTTCAGTCTCCAGCTTGTCCCTCGCCTCCCTCAACCTGGGCGACAGCGTTCACTCTGAGAAGAGAGCGCCAAGGTGAGACGCTTTTTTAAGTCTAAGTGAAAGTGACACATGCAAAACCCAGTAGAGCAGGGTTTCTGCGCGGTGGTAAAAGGTAGTAAAAGGTAGTAAATGAAATGTGCTCAAATTAAGGCCCTTAAAAGGTAGTAAATTACTGCATTTGGTAGTAAAAAAATTCCGACTTGGTAGTAAATTTCTGTCACAAAATTAAAATATTTTAACCTTCCCCATTCGCTTAACTAAAAACGTCTTTTTATCGTGCTGACAGGACAGCAGAACCCTGAACGCTGTTGATAGCCTTGCACATGCGCACAACAGCTTTATTGTGCATGCGTGGTGTCAGGATAACTCATGTAGAAGCTAGCAAGTAGCACCGCAAACAATGGGGAAAATGTAAGTTTTCCAAACTTTGGCTCGACGACCCATTATCTAAAGGCTGGCTAAACCAGTCATGGGTAATGATCGAGAGGCTTTTTGTCAGGTGTGCCGAAAAACTATTAATTTGACGTGGAATGGGGGTGGCCATCGTCCGGCTTTAGGACGGACTGTCCGGTTTTCAGGAGGCGTGTCCGCCGTCCGGCGAGCCCTTGAGACGGACGCCAGATTTTGGCTGAATTATTTTTCTTCACATGGTCCGGAGTCTCTGGTCCAGAGAAACAAATTGTGAAAAAAAAAAGAAAAAAAAAAAACCCGGAGAGCTCTGCTCAGCGTGTGTGAGGTAACTCGGGGTGCTCTCCGCACTCAGCTGTGCCCCGGACACGCCTCCTCCTGGACCAGATAGAGAGCTCACGCTGCAGCTGAAACCTGAACCATGAAACAGGTCGACCAGAAACCGCGGAGCGGAGAAAAAAAAACGGAGACCTCAGAGCTGTGCCATGTCGCGCCTGCGCCGTTATTTTGATTAAAAATCATTGTGATCACTCACATGGGGACCGCCACAGCGCGTCCCAGAAACGCGAGTCCACGCCACGGCACTAATTAAGATGCTCACCAGTTTAACTCCAGGGGGTCCAGGGTGGAGAAGCACAGAATGAGGAGATAAATCCCCACTAATAATCACACCTGTGGTCTCTAATGACAAATGTAATGCGCCTAAAGTAAGCAAATCTGGTGATCAACAAGTAAAACTTTGTTTTTATTTTACAAAAAGAGCACTAAAGATCATCAGTAATAGATCCCTCTAACCTGTTATTTATCAAATATAAAATACTGACATGATTTAGTTGACTTGAAAATATTACAATGTCCAAAGATAGTACCAACTAATATTCAGAAAATTTTTCAAGAAAAAGTTGGTAGTTATAATTTGAAAGGAAGTGAAGTTTGTAAAAAGCCTAAATTTAGAACCAAAAAGAACTGAATATTTCTGTAAATGGGGTAAAATAATATAACAACCTTGGCAAAGAAATAAAAGAATCAAAATCATTAATATATTTAAAACTGTATCAAACTGAGGGGTAAGGAATATCATTTTGTTTTATAAAAATGGACAGAAAATATTTTTTTAAAGTC
>SSNR01000017.1:3807819-3841257 GCA_006937965.1 Callopanchax toddi
GCTGCGTGATGCATTGGTAGTAAAAAATGTTTTGAGGTAGTAAAAAAGGTAGTAAAAGGTAGTAAATTCAGTTCTAGGTTTCCTGTATAAACCCTGTAGAGGTGTTAGAATTTAGCATGGTGTTTGAATTGTTTTTCTTATTTCATTGTATAATAAACAGATTTATTGTCAAAGAAAAGATGAACAGCAATATTTATTTGGCTAAGTACAAAAACAGCCTGCAGTTTTCACACCACATTTATGCTGTGAGTAATTAGTGTTTAAACCTGGATCAGCTGCTCTAAGAATTCCAGCTACTAAGCCACTGTAAATGAGCATTACCCACTGGCATAATAAGCAGACCATATGCACTGAATTTCACGGGGCGTAAAGCGGGTGCTAATGATGCGTGTTTGGATGTTTGCTGATAAATGTGACTTAGGTTGGAAATCTACATGAACTGCTCTCCTCAGATCTAACATGTTCTCTTTCAATTATCCCCTTCTCACTACAATCTTCCTGCTGTTTCACATCAGGAGCTCTAGTTTAGCTTCTAGCAGTCTCTTCTACTTTCTGAGCTCTCCTAAACTGAGAAGGAGGTTAGTTTTTCTGTTTGTTTTTTGGGTGGTTAAACCTTGAGGCACTCCATGCTACCCAGAAGCCAATCCTGCACTGAAACCCTTTTCCCATCACGGGGTTTATTATGGATTGATTGAGCATTTCTAGTAAAGGAGACCTATGTTCTTTACTATGCACAACGCACTGGTCAAATGTTATCTTCTGATTCAGGGTAATCGAGGTTCTCTAAGAACTTGGTGAGGCGTCTCATCTTAGAGCACTTCACAGCCTCTACGCACAAAAGATTTACTTCAGAAAATGACTGGAAATGCTTCATAATTTGGCGATTTGGGGAGAAGTGTGACATGCATGTAGGCTGTGAAGTGATTAAAGATGAGATACTTTGTGAGTTTTGTTAGCTTTTTTTCACCTTTTTGCTTTCCTGCCCTTTATTTCACAACTTAACAAAATAAAGTCGAAACGTTTAGAAACTCACCCTGCATCAAACACCATGTTATCAAGTCATTACTCCAATATAGCACATAATAAATCCTCGTTTTAAATGACTAATAACAGTTGTTCTTTGCATATAGTATCTAATTTTTGCAAAACTTTCAAATTGCAAAAAAATGACTTGTTAATGTGGGTCTTTTCATTCACTGAAAGCACTGATAATCAGGCTAAGTTTGGCTTTAGTTGCTCTTATTCTGTAATTTTCTTTACTTTTACATAATGACACAGGCGATGTTGTGTATATGTGTGTGTGTGTGCACATCCTGGAGACAAAGTGCTCTCCTAGTCTGGGTATAAAAGAGCAAGTAAAAGCCAAGCTGCACTATATCTGATCAAGCCCTTTTCTTGTCCTTGAACACACCACGCTGCACCCCCTGCTTGCAGGCTTTGCTGCTTCACTGGTTTCTGTACAAAGTCTTTGCTTTTGATGACCAAACATAAGTTTTTACTAGATGTTCAGGATTAACACACGTGAAGTGAGCTTAATGGTGTGCATGTGTGTGTGTGTATTTTAGACCAGATTCTGCAGATGGCTTCCTGTCTCCGAGTCGCTCCAGCAGCAGGAATGGAGAAAAGGACTGGGAGAATGCATCCACCACCTCATCTGTTACATCCAACACAGAGTATACTGGTGGGTCAGATTAATGCATGGTTCCTACTCAGGTTTTTCATCATTCGTGGTCTGAATGCATTCACATTTCTTTGTCTTAGTAACTGATGGCGCAGAAGTCCTCATACATGATTTATCTAAAGAGAGTAAAAATAGGGAGGCAGGTCTGTGGCGTAACTGGAGTGGTTGCTACGGCAACAGTCTCCTCCTAATATTCTTTGTTTTTTAGGACCAAGGCTGTACAAAGAGCCCAGTGCCAAATCTAACAAGCACATCATCCAGAACGCTCTGGCCCACTGCTGCCTCGCTGGCAAGGTCAATGAAGGGCAAAAGAACAAGATCCTGGAGGTAACACAGAAAAAAAACAGATTTAAAGTAAGAGTGGTAATGTCTCAAAATAAAGAGGAGGCCATGCAAGATTCCTGAAATAAACTTTGTTTTTGTTTTTTTACCTCAACAGGAAATAGAGAAATCAGAGGCCAACAACTTCCTGGTTCTGTTCCGGGATTCCGGCTGCCAATTCCGATCTCTCTACACGTACTGCCCCGAGTCGGAGGAGATCATCAGGCTGGCTGGTATCGGCCCCAAGAGCATCACTCGCAAGATGATCGACGGGCTCTACAAGTACAACTCGGACAAGAAGCAGTTCAGTCAGATACCCGCTAAAACCATGTCGGCCAGCGTGGACGCCGTGACCATCCACAACCACCTCTGGCAAACCAAGAAACCAGCCACCCCTAAAAAAGTTGTGCCTGCGCTGTCCTAATGGAACTTGATATTCCCACTGAACCCCACCCCTCCTCCTCCTCCTCTTAGTCTCCATCTCAGTTTGCACTTCACTGTACATATCCATAAAGATTCAAACACCTGCAATGCCAGTTTAATGAATGCATATAAGTGTTTCTCCTCACAGCATTCCTGTTCTTGTTTATCCTGCACACTAATGACAGGACTTAAAAGATTATGATCAACTGGAATGTATGACACTGTTAAAAATGATGTGATCATGTGTTTTTAGAGGTTGACCTGTCTGAGTCTGTTTATAAAGGCATGTGTGGGAGTTGTTTCTGTTTTTTTAATGTGCCAAACGTCAAAAAGAAGACAGTATGAATGCTAGGACATTTAACTCGGTACACTGAATGTTTTCAGCTCGCGTGCAAATTGAGTTTGTATTTTCCCGTTGATGTATGGCCTTATGCACATTTTATTTCTTTGTGTGACTGAGTGCAATGAAGTGATTGTAAAGCAGAAGACTTTTTTTTTTAGTGTTTGGAAGGATTTTGCTTTTCTTCATGTTTGTGAGTAAAACAGTTTGTATATTAGGATACGTGGAACTTCAAAGGGCCAAAAAGCTAATTGCATACAGCTAGCGTTAGCCACACGATTCATGTGTGCTCAGCTCTACAAAGCCAAGCGGTTTCAGCTTTTTCAGAACCCCATGTGAGGAGGTGATGTTAGAAGAATGCAGGACATCACAGCAGATGACTGGATCTCCACTTGCAGCACTACAATGAACAAAGTGTTAATGGATTTCTAATGAACAGATATTCTGTGGATTTGATCATTCTTGTTATAAGCTCCTTGTACTCTGTTGCATTTAGGTTGTGTAGATTTGGAGGAAGATTTAACCTGCAGGTTTGTTTGGGATGATTCAGGTTGAGAATCAGTGTTTTAGCAGCTGTGTCACAGCAGGTTTGTGAACAAAATGCCTCAATATTATTTAATCCATTTTAAGAATGCTACCATGTAGGATCTTTGCCGTATATAAAGATGACGTACAATCACTTTCACCTGCTGTTATGGACTAATGTGACTGGAATTCAAGGAGTAGTGACACCTTTTTCTCTTAAATTCATCAAGTCTTAAGGTGCATCTACAAGGCATCAAATTGCAGGAAGCAGAGATACACTAGATTTCTGATACACTAGATCACTGATTTAAATCGAAGTTAAATGATGCACCACAATTCATAAAAACACATCTGCTGCTTTATTGTAACACGAGTTAATACACAAGTTGTGTGCATTGGCAGCACCTTTGTTTCTCTGTTCTAAATGCAACTCGATTTAAATATGTCAGCATCAGGGCAGTTTAACTTGGGTTTCCATAGATTTATTTTAAATTATTGTTTTTGGAAATTCCTGTAATATTTCAAAGCAGATTCAGAGATGTGGATCCTTACTGCTGCATACGGGTAGAGACCCGCCGTCCGGTCTCATTGGTGTCAGTATCATTCTAATTTTGCTACCGAGTGTCAACACCACGGAATCTGCTGACATGGTGCTTTATTATTTTATTTGGGGGGGGGGGGGTATTTATGACCTCAAGGGAGGATGTTTTTGAAAATAAAATCCAGTCAAGAAGGATTCATCTACAGGGAGCTCAGTCTGCAGTTTCATTTGGCTGTTTTAAGGCCAAAGTAAAAAAAACAAACTTAGGTGTAAAGATGCTGTATGTTGTGTTTGTGAGCTTTCCGTTCACTGATTCCTTCGTTTTGTTTGTCAGATGCTGTGCCGTCATTCAACATACTGCAGAACATGTAGGTTTATTTTTGCATTGGTTTTATTTTTGTCTTTGCATTTAATAAATGAAAGCATGGCCTCAGCATGTATGTGGTGTCTTTAAATATGTTTCCAAAAGAGTTGAATGTTACAGACTTGCAATGCCTTATGGGAGGCATGAAATCAAATAATTAATTAAAGGGAAAATAACAGGTTTTATGAAATAATCCATCCATAATCAAGAATTTTGAATATTTTAATAAACAGGTTTATGTAAAATGTCATCTTTTTAATTATTTTGTCAAAAAAGATGCCAAAGAGGCATATGCTGATCAGAATTATGCAATGTTCATCGTGATTGGCTTAATCAGTAACTGACAGGTAACTGGAGAGAAGTGGATACTGTAACCACTGACCATTAATCTGACAGAAAAAGGATATTTAGTAGATGTCAGTCTTGTTAAGGAAAAGACTGAAATAATTTGATTGTGTTCTGTATTAAATAGCACAAAATCAAATTTAACAAATACATTATTAATTCTAGAGGGAAGTTAGATGTTGAATGATTCTTCAAGTCGTTGTATCATAGATCTCTGTTTCCTAAAGAAGTCCATCTGTCCCTTCTTGTAAGCAGCTTTGTCTCCAGTCCAGGTAAACACCGAGGTATTTTCCTCCACTTACAGAAAAAGTGTTCTCCTAAAATCTACAATCTTTATTTGGTTCACACTCAGAATTAGATGATCGTTGCCGTCATTTCTCAGTGGTCCACCAGCTCTGATACATCAACACAATAACTACAGGACTCTGACTGGTGCGTTTTTTTATTTTTCAATTTTCCGAATTTCCTTTTAAGAGCTGTCACATTGCGCTGCTGTAGGTGTGACCACTGGGTGTCATCGCGTCAGTTGATTGGTGGTTTACGTCTGCGTCCGTCCGCATGGCAACCGTGAGCTGTGTACATGAAATCCAGGCAGAGAGGCGCTTTGAATTCTTTTCTGCTCATTTAACCACCATTTCCCTCCTGCTCCTTCGAGGACGTCGCGTCTAGAGGCTGCAGAGGCTGACTGACAGGTGAGGGTACGGCTGCGTTTGGCTCGCTGTCAACAATAAACATCTGTCTGCCGTGGGTTGGAGTCAGAAGTGAGCGCAGATGAAGTCCTGCTCGTGTTGAAGCGCTGAGGATGTCACATCCAGGAGCGGTGGATGCTGGGTGGAGGGACCGGTGGACTGGGCGGTGTCACCGCCGCCTGGAGTCTCATCTCACCGAGCAGAAACACTCCGTCGTGTCGCTGATACCTGCGATGCTGCAACGTTTAACCATTTATTCACCAGCGATGCAGATTAAAACATTTATCACTGCAACTTTATCGATAGCGGTGCACTATATGAGTCCTATTCAAACAGATATGCATAGATCAGGTATACTGAAGTGGGTTTTTAGTGGAAAGTTGATGAACAATATGTTTGCCTGTTGTAGATCTATGAACGGCCTCGGTTTGGAGAAACACAGATTAGGTCTGGTTGAAATGCGGACAGCTAGTCACAGGATTTGACCTTTAAACATATAAAATCATTATTGTTAATTCACACAGTTTTATAAACAAACCAGTTGTAAATCTTCCAACAGAGTTACCCGCTTTGACCTCTCTATGGTTATTATGGTTTGCAGATTGGTCCATTTACGTCAGTTACAATAAGGGGTGTGTTTTGTTCATGTGCCTTGGGCAAATCACATATTTGTGAAAGGCACCATTTTTATGAACGAACTATATGTATGGAGTGATATATGCTGCAGTATAGTCAACTTTTATCAAGAAAACAAGACAAGAATAAACCTCATCCTACTCGTAGTTACACCAGCATGATAGTCAGTGAATTATCCTGCCAGAACCTACAACTGTAACAAAATAAAAGATGTTATAACATTTATTTTCTTTCCTTTTTATTCCTTTGGGTTAAAGTTTAAACAATCAGTAACTACAGTTGTTCTATTTGTATTTGCATTCAGTGTCTTATTTTTGCTATGTTTTTGTTTGTTATCTGTTTCTATCAGTAGACCATGTGATTCACTTTGGACCATAGAGACTTCACGCTGAGCAGCAACATAGCACAGGTAAAGAGCTGCTGAACAGACTGAGTTCTCTAAATAAATATTACCCCATACTTTCACCCTGTTTTGTTTTCCAGTCAGTTGCAAGCTGTCACCACACATCTGTAACCATGACAGCAGAGGAGACCATCAACATCAAGGAGGTGGAGGTGATCAAGCTGATGCTGGACTTCCTGAGCTCCAGGAGGCTGCACATCAGCATGCTGGCGTTGGAGAAGGAGAGCGGGGTCATAAATGGGCTCTACTCTGACGACATGCTCTTCCTCAGGTAGGCCTGTCAGGTATTTATTCGAGTTTTATCAGAGAAGTGTGATGGAGCTGACTGTACCGCTGTAACTGTTATCAGGCAGCTCATTCTGGACGGCCAGTGGGAGGAGGTGATGCAGTTTATTCAGCCTTTAGAAGGAATGGACAAGTTTGACAGGAAAAGGTCAAATCCACATGAAGTGACCTCATGTTTATTACCATTCTATATAAATAGAAAACATTTTGAAGTCTGTAGTTATGCGTTTTTGTATTTTTAAGGTTTCGTTACATCATCTTGAAGCAGAAGTTTCTGGAGGCTTTGTGTGTGAACAACGCCATGTCAGCCACCGAGGATCCTCATAATGTATGTAGAGAGTTAGTTAACAAGTACAGTTCTGTAAAGAAGAACTTTATTCATGAATTTCCTCCCCGCTACAGCTGGAGCTCACCATGCACGAGGCAGTCAAGTGCCTCCACAGTCTGGAGGAATTCTGCCCGACCAAAGAAGACTACAGCACGTTGTGTCTCCTCCTCACCCTGCCCCGCCTCACCCACCACGCTGAGTTCAAAGACTGGAACCCGAGCACGGCGCGCGTCCACTGCTTCGAGGAGGCGTGTGCTATGGTTGCTGAGTTCATCCCTGCAGACAGGAAGCTGAGCGAGGCAGGCTTCAGGGCGAGCGGAAATCGCCTCTTCCAGCTGCTCATCAAAGGGATCCTTTATGAGTGCTGCGTAGAATTCTGTCAGGTATCAGAGTGTATGGTTCAAAACACTCCAATCTAATGCTACTGATTCAAACAAGTTTTAAAGAACAGTAAGAAAACACAAGTTTAACTATCTTTGTGTTTTCAGAGTAAAGCAACGGGTGAGGAGATCAGAGAGGGTGAGGTGGTGCTCGGCGTGGATTTGCTCTGTGGGAACGGCTGCGACGAGCTCGACCTGTCGTTGCTCTCCTGGCTGCAGAACCTCTCCTCGAGTGCTTTCACCTGCGCCTTCGAGCAGAAGACCCTCAACATCCACGTGGACCGCCTGGTGAAGCCCAGCAAGGCCGGACATGCAAACCTCCTCACTCCACTGATCAACCGCCTGTCCCCGTGCCCCACCTCACCCTTTCACCAGAGACCTCACTCAGCTGACACCTACATGTCCAGATCCCTCAACCCAGCGCTGGACGGCCTGTCCCATGGTCTGGCAGCGCAGGACAAGAGGGGCATGGAGGCCAACGTGAAATCCGCTCTCAGCCGCAGCCTCGTGGAGAATAACGTCCATCAGCAGGATGATTCACCTGAGAGGTGAAGGATAAGAATCAGGCCAAATGAGTTTGATTGTGTTTGGAGATCTGGGTTAGTGGGACTGAAATCCACAAGAGCCTTGATAGATATTAAATTCTAAACAGTTAGGCTTTTTTTTTATCATTGGAAGATCTGTTATCAGGGGCGCCGTAAAGGGGGGGAAGGTTAGGAAGATTCTAAGGGCCCACGACTTTTAGGGGGCCCAAAAAAGTCTCTAAAAAAAAAATTTTTTTTTTAAGTTTAAAAATCACAAGTACCTTACTTCTCGGTATTTTGTTAAAATTAAGACATTAAACAAACAATCCTTTTGTCTTCATAAACTGTATATCAGAGGTCACTACTTTATTTATTTAAAAAAATGATTTGAAACCCCCCCTCACATCGGCATGAAATGGTACAGTCCACCCGAATCACGTCTCTTCGGCTGAAGGAAACACGGAGCAGGAGCAGACCAACCTCCAGTCAGAACCTCCGTGTTTGTCCTGTCAGCTCCGGGAAGCTGTATAACCGTCGGTGTCACTTCTCTCTTCTTCACTCAAAGTGATTGCCAGGACAGGTTGTCAATAAAGACAACAGACGCGCGTGAAAACAGCTGCGGGTTTTTTGTTTTTTTAAAGCGCGTGAGCTCCGATCCAGTGCAGCTCAGGTGTTCACGCTGTAACCAGTCAGCGCTTCACCCGCTACACCGCCCCTCCTCCTACCTGAACCAAGCAAACCGAACCCGAAGCAGGTCGACCAGAACCGGAGGGTTAGTCCAGGTCCAGACTGGAGAGGGACAGGAATAAGAACTGAATGAGGAGGTAAATCCTCAGATAATCACATGTTCTCTAATAAAAATGTGAATGCATCTAAATAAAATAAGTAATAAGTACCAGTACTTAATTTGGGGATCGACATGTAACATTTAAACACAACGGTTGTTTATTTTACAAAAGAGAGCATTAAAAATCATCAGTAACATTAGATCCGTATTTTATCCTGATCAAATCTATTTTCCTTATTAAAAATGAAGATTTCCACAATAGCTAAAATTATATTCTTAGGAGAAACTCTCCCTTTAAATACCTATAATTTAACTGTTACTAGTTAAATGACTTATTTTAATTGGATAAAAACACTATTCCAGCTGTCAGTAATGTATTTAAATATCTGAACATACAGTACATTAAAAAAGCTAGTACTGTTTTCATTTCTGATAGGTAGATCTTCAGTCTTCTTAAGAACAATCAGGTTCTTGACATTTGTTTTCAAATAGTTGATGTCACTTATTTAATTCCTCTTATCCATAAATAAAGCTCTTTAGCCTGAAATAGTCCACTTATAATGACATCATTAGTACAGTTAAATTATAACTACTTAAAATGGTATGAATTCAATTTGAGCTCCACCATGTTTATTCCAGACAGGAAGAATAGATTAGTGGAGGTTGTTCTTCAAACCCAATAATACACATGAATGGGAAATGTGACTAAATTTGTCCTAAGAATTACATTGAAGTTATCTGAAGTGTTCAGAGTGGATAGCAGAATGGTATTATCTGGAATATTACATTTTATGATTTTACTTGGAACAGCAGATTTTTAGATATCTGAATACATATCAGTCTGAATAATAAATGTTAAAGTGACCACCTTAGTTTAAGCATTTGGTTTCAGTTCAAATCAGTTCAGTTGTTGGATTTCCTTAAATAGAATTTCTACTAGTAACAAAATACCTGTGAATATCTGTATTTTCTATTTGGCTAGTAATAATACTATTTGGACTAGAAAAAAATTACATTAATATTATATAAAACAGGATTAACAAAGAGGTGAGGTTTTTAATTAAATGTTTAAAAGGTTAAATTATTCAGATTCAGTCCAGCGCCACCTGCTGGTATTCTCATTATCAATGAGAATAAAAGAAACACACATTCAGCATTTGATTAGGAGTTAAGATATACTGTTGAATCAGTTCTTCAGTAGTGGGTACTTTTTGTAGTATTTGTACCAGTTCCCTACTTCAGTAGTTCAGCTACAGCCAGACTGTGTTACTTTACGACAAACTAAAACTTTTCCTGTCATTTCAGTGGAAGATGCTGCAGTCAGTCATTCAGTGACATCATTGTAAAACAACCAGTACTAACAGGACTGAACTTTACCTGGTTACCAGTAGAGAACTGGTAGAGCTTTGACTAGTTAAGGGTTGAACAGCTGATTGTCTAATGAGTTCCTTCCAGAACTGGAGACAGGCAGACCATTATCATGACTTTGAACTATGGAGTTTGTCACTGTATTCACATCTTTAGTTCTGACATGAAACCACTGCAGGTCATTGTACTTCCCTGATTTGTTTTCCTAAGTCTTTTCTCTAAGATCTGAATAGTCCAGCTGATGGTGCAGAGAACACAGCTGCTTAAAATGAAGACTTCCTGTTGAATCTGACTCTGAAATAGTTATTGAGTTCAGTTTTTATTACTGTAGGTAAAATAGGTGTTTAACAACTTGTTAAATGCGCCAGAGTGCAGAAAATAGCGTCTACGCCAAAGATTTTTTTCTTTGGGGAAGTGTCCCCCCCACATTTTTTTTGCTTCTGACGCCCCTGAATCAAACACTAAAAACCACATTTATCTGTCAGGACTTCAGCAGAGTTTTGCTTTTCTTTAACCTGACAGCTGTTTTCAGAGACTCATCATGTTTTAAATAGTTTTATGGCTGAAACCTGCTGATATGTTCACCTGACTGACCCAAATCCTCCATGACTCAAAGTTACTGTCAATAAAGGATTTGTTGTTTTTTTTATACAGGTGACAAGATTAAAGCATTAATATATTTTTCTCCACATAATTTACCTTAAAAATACTTCATTTCCCACATACCCCCAAATACTAGTTTCACCTAAACATGCTGCAAAGAAGCCAGCATGCTGTGAGTGGATAATGACATTAAACAGAACTATTACAAATAAATATAAAATGTTATTTTTGTGGTAAAAACATTTTTCCACACAATGATGATTAGATGAATCAGTAACAACTTACAGTCTGTGTTGATGCTGGGCAGGTTGAAATGTTATTTAGACTGTTAATGTTACAGAAATTACTGTGAGATTATTATTACTGTGAAGAGCCTTTTTAAAGGAACTAAAGAAAACCTTCCACTAAATACCTTGAAATCAGATGTTTTGATGCTGACTGAATTATGGGATGTCTCATAAGGGTCTGTTTATGTAGCTTTTAGAACAAAAATCCCAGTGATTTTCAAAGAATTCACCAGAGAGGAAAATGAAACAAAATCTGATCATTTTAATTAACAAACATGATACGATAACCTTGAACACAATAAAAGATCAAACCTAGTGTTGATGATGGAGAATAACAGCCAATATCTCATATATATTATATATATTTAAAAAAATGTTCTCCCTACACATCAGGGAGGGCGGAGCCCCAGCACCCCCTATGGAGCCGCCACAGGGCCAACTTGATATTTTTTCATGGGGCCCAAAATCCCTGGCGGCCCCCCTGTCTGTTATTGCTAGTCTAATTTCATATTGCTCCTTGACAATGGTGCATTCATGGACCTGTGAAAATAAAGTTGGGTTTTTTGAGGCAGTGGTTTAAATCAGCTCAGGTGGGATTTGACTAATTTGATATCAAGATTTGAGGTTGTCTCTGGCTCCACCAGCTGGATGTTGTTAATGTCTACAACAAAGTCAAGTTGCTGTAATGTTCTCAACAGGAAAGTATCTTGCAGTAAAATGACCTAAAACATGGAGTATCTACTTTCCATCCTTTTGTAATCTACTTTATCTGAAAACTGTTGAAATAGACTGACTTAAATTTACCATATGATGTAATTTCCTGTGTTTAGGAAGCTCCCACAGGGGCTGGTGGATGGGCCCACCACCAAACGGACCCCTCTGACTCCTGGAAAAGACGGAGGGCCACCCAGCAGCACAGAAACACAGGAGGTAATAAGAACTGTCTGAGCAAGCATTTGTTTATCTGAGCTTGTATTTCATAATGACTATAATCTTAATCGTAAGACTTCAGTAATAAAAAGCCAGACTTTTGATCTCCTGAGTCAATCCAAGGGGAGATTGAGTTTGTCTGGATGTATTGTTGTCAGATGAACTCTCCTGATCTCATGAACTACTTGGTCTCAGTTGCTCCACAGCATCATAAATCTTCTCTGAATCCTCCCACATGGGACACTCCTGTATCATAGGTGATGTAGATCATGGACACTAGAAGCACGTAATCTGATTTGATGTGTGGTCATTCCCAGGATGCCCTGCTGCTTCCATCATCTCTCATCTTTATGCATCCTGTCGCCCATCTAATGCAGCAAAGCACTTTGAGATGAGATATTTTTTTTGTGCGTGCGCGTGCACGTGTTTGAAATGTGGCGAGAGGCATAAAGGGAAATAAAAGTGTAGACCGGGAGGATGCGATGAGGGCCTTGAACACTTGTTTATAGGATGGATGATGGAGGACAAGGCCTTGGAAGTTGAAAAGTTGTTAGTAGTGGCTCTTTAAAAAAAAAAGTTTTACAAGGGATGATGAATATCCCGCCAGGGTCCACAGGGCCTTCTGTAACGTGGTAGATGATATCAAATGCACTTTTAGGGTTTCTAGTAATTCTTCAAAAACGCTGTCATGTCATGCTGACTCAAAGTCTGTGTGTGCCCAGCGTCGTGGCTCCACGGAGCACATCCAGGAGTATTACAGGCAGCGTCTCCGTGTGCAGCAGCACTTGGAACAGAAGCAGCAGCAGAGGCAGCTCTATCAGCAGATGCTGCTGGAGGGAGGCGTCAAACCGCAAGATGTAGACCAACACAACCTCACCGAGGCCTTCCTCAGCAGGTGAGAACGCCGTACTGAATGAATCAGTGAGGAGGAACTCTCCAGCAGTGAAACAGGAGAGCGTGTCTTTGGTCTAGATCCATCCAGAAGTTGGAGGAGATGAACGTTGGCATTGATCACAAAGGAGATGAAGTTATGACGCATCTGGGCCAGCAGTGGAACGGAGTGACGGGAGACGACAGCACCTCAAGTCCGAGGATGACAAATGATCGCCGCAACCTAGAAAAAGGACCAATGAGCGACAAAACAGGTGTAGTCGGCAGCAGCACCCAGATCAGCTCTGGAAACCATGGATTGTCTTCACTCAATGAATCCTCAGTTCCTAAAAGTCGGAGGTAAGATGTTTTGTATTTAGGTCAGAACTTTTAGTTATTTTTAAAAGCTTAATGAGGACTATACTGTCCTGCTTTTAATTAGAATTAAAACTAGAAAACTCATTTTTTGGATGCAAAATTTCATGTACAATATATGGAAGTTAATAACCAACCTGTACATTGTTGTTACCAGTGCTGAAAGGATCAGAACCTCTGACGATTCTGGGTCCTCTACAACACGAAACACACACGAGGTGAATCCCATCCAGCCCTTTTACCTTTATACATCATTATTTTTGATAATTTGCATGAACTCATACCATATTTTAGCATCTTCAAATACCTAAATACACTCATCACAAGAGTAAAGGTTTATTTTGCTGAACTTGCACAGACAGGAAAGTCCAAAACACAGTTTGTGAGGGTGAACCAGCTGGAGGACACGCAGGCGGTGCGAGCTGTGGCGTTTCATCCATCCGGAGCTCTTTATGCAGTCGGGTCCAACTCTAAAACCCTGAGAGTGTGTGCCTACCCAGAAACACTGAACACCAGGTAGACACCCTACAGCTGCCTGGTGAAAGAAGATACTGATTATAATAATTAACTGAGAAAACAGAAAATATCAAAGTTTAGTTTATAAGAAGGTTGATCAAAATATTAAACATGTAGTTTTAGATTTGGGTTAGTAATGCGACTGGTTTTTCCCTTCAGTGGTTCTGGTGCAGTCAAGCAGCCGGTGGTGCGTTTCAGACGGAACAAGCATCACAAGGGTTCCATCTACTGTGTGGCGTGGAGCCACTGTGGACAGCTGCTGGCTACTGGCTCCAACGATAAATATGTTAAGGTGCTGCCTTTCAATGCAGACACCTGCAATGCCACAGGTACTGCTGGTTTAGGTCTGTGTGTATTTTTGTGCAAGCTAAAAGCCTGTAGCGTTATAGAGCTTCATCTCTCTCCCTCTGATTGAGGCCCTGACCTGGAGTTCAGCATGCACGATGGCACCATAAGGGACCTGGCCTTCATGGAGGGCCCAGAGAGTGGAGGATCCATCTTGATCAGCGCCGGGGCTGGAGACTGCAACATCTACACCACCGACTGCCAGAGAGGACAAGGCCTTCACGCCCTGAGTGGACACACAGGTATGTCGGTTTTTCGGCTGCATGACATTGTTGGATTTTTAAAAAAAGCTGTTAAGCTACAATAAAGTAAAGCAAGATGGTAAAAACGAAATAAATTGTATTTGAACAGGTCACATTCTGACTCTGTACACATGGGGAGGCTGGATGATCGCTTCGGGCTCACAGGACAAGACGGTCCGATTCTGGGACCTGCGGGTGCCCAGCTGTGTCCGAGTGGTGGGCACCACGCTGCACGGATCAGGTGAGTCAGATCCTGACTCAGCTGCCACGCTGCAAAAGGATATAGCGTCATTGTGTTTACTAGGCTGAGTGCTCAACTGCCCGAACGACTCATTTGCAGGGACATTTCACATTATTAAAGGGATATTTCAGGCATTTTGAAGTGGCGTACCCAAAAATTAGATGCTAATTTCTCACCAATCTGCAGCAGTGTCTCTCTCAATTTTGGCTGTCCATGAGAATTACTTTGATCAGAGGAATTCTTCCTGTTCCTAGAGACATGCTTGCTTTGAGTAATGTTACCAGTGGGTATGAGCCTTACTGTAGGGACGGGGAATAAAATGTTAACTTTTTAGACAAATCAGTCATCTCAGTTGGATGAAGGCATCGGCTCTTTAAATTCCACAGGAAGTGCTGTTGCTTCAGTGGCTGTGGATCCCAGCGGCCGCCTGTTGGCCACCGGACAGGAGGACAGCACCTGCATGTTGTACGACATCAGAGGAGGACGCATCGTCCAGACCTGCCGCCCCCACAGCAGTGACATCCGCTCGGTGCGCTTCTCACCTGGAGCCCATCATCTCCTCACCGGTTCCTACGACAACAAAATTATCATCAGCGACCTTCAAGGTACCATGATGCTCCCGAGTCACGCTCACCTCGTTTTATGGACACGATGTAATGTTCTTGCTTTACTTTGACCCTAGGTGACCTGACAAAACCCCTTCCCCAGACACTGGCTGGGGAGCACTGGGACAAGGTGATCCAGTGTAGGTGGCACCCACATGACCGAACGTTCCTGTCCTCGTCAGCTGATCGAACGGTGGTCCTCTGGGCTCCGAGCCCCTAAAAGTCAAACAGAATGAGAGCACATTGTCTACTTGCATCCCTGCATAGAACCACAAACTGCTGTCAGGTGTGTGTCTGCTGATGTACACACACATCGCACCGCTCAGTTTAAATTCTGTGTATAGAAACTGCAGGACATCTATTTTTGAGGCACTTAAGAGATGGCAGAGTGTGTGTTTGAGTGCTGTTGTGTGTGTCTTTGTATGTGTGTGGCACTCTGTGTATTTGGCTTTACAGTTCCACTAAAGTTAAAAGGAAAAAGATCAGAATATGTACTGTTTGGGATCAATGTGACTTGTAATCATATAGGATGTATTTGCCTATCTTTTAAGCTTGTGATTTTTTGTAAATTGAAGATATGAGTGTGTAACGACACCAAAATGGTAGATAACACTATTGTTCTAAGACACAGGTGAGTTCACTGCAAGCACGTGTTCAAGTAAGCGTAGCTCCTCCCCCACAACACGCAGATTCTAGTCAGCTATCATCTAAACATGATGAAAAACACAAGTTTACTATTTTTTTACTCCTTAAACAGCTTATATTTCCTGTAGAGAGTGAGGATCAGACTCCATGTTGAGTTATGCATATCATAACGTGCCTTTTTGTAACATTTGTAAAGATTTTTGGACGTTTGACTTTTTATTTGGGTATTTTCTCATATGCCTTGCCAAATGTAAAGTTTGTAAATGTCACTTATGCAAAAAGGATCAGTAGCATTTGTGTGCACTTACATGTATGAAACAAAGACTTCTCTGTTAGGATGAAAAGACTTTTTATTATTTAGTTCTGTGCTTTAAGGTTCTACTAATCCACTGAAGTTTGGTGTTTCAGCAGCCAGTAAAGTAATAAGCAGTCTGTCTAAACTATTCATCCACGTTTTTCTGCAAACAGAACATCTTTTTTATGAGTTTAACAATCTACAGGCGGTGCTCTAAAGTTTTTGTTTTTTTCTGCAAAAATTTGAGATTAAAAGCAAGTTTTTTTCAGAAAACAGTGAAAAGTTGAAAGAATCTATAAAAACAGAACAATTGATATACAATTAAATGATTTAGTAGGGAATCTGCAAGCCTATTGAATGTGAAACCACAAATACTTCAAGTGACTTTACTTCATCCTGCAAATCAGCTTGAAGGAGACATCAAGTCCATACCATGATACTACCAACTCCATCCATCCATTTTCTTAAACCGCTTCATCCTCCACAGAGGGTCGCGGGGAGCTGATACCAACTCTTTTTGAAAAATCATTAATTTAACTTTTCTCATTTAAATGGCACCATTTGTTCTGTCCACTAAGAGAAAATAATCTCACAGCTTTTCATCTTGACACAATTAGTTTTCTAAAGCTGCTAAAAAGTTTAAAATGTTGCATTCAGCAGAAACTCTTGAGGTTTACAGACTTTTTTCCAATTGTTGGATCATTTTCTTTGATAAATACATTGAAAAGTCACATGATTTGTCTGAGTTACTAAATTGTGTGGGGAAAACTGGCCAGTTTCAATGTCTTTTTACTCACAAATAAGGACAATTTACACATTGTCAATCACTGCAGCTTTATTTATAAAAACATTGTTTTTGTAATATAAAATTGTCCCAAATTTGAAAGAAACTGCCACCAGAACAAAGTGAAGATGCACAAAACAACAACAACAACAACAAAACTGCACCTCTCACAATTTTTTAATGTGCTTTTGTTTTGAGTGTCCCATAATATTCAGTGTTAGTGTCCAGCTGTGAGGTTAAATGATGTTTATGCACCAATTTGTCACAGACGACAGAAACACAACCAGTTCATTGTGGTCTAAGATGTTTAAATGATAAAAAAAAAGTTGCTGTCTCACACATCATTTTGCTTTTGAATAAAATATTTCAAAGGGCACTTTAGAAATAAAAGATAAAATAAAGAGATGAGTTGAAAAATTAAATGTATTTGTATTTTTCTGTGTGCACCATTACATTTAATGGGATGTAAAAGCATTAAACCTGCAGGTTCATCCTTTTTTAATGTGTCCCCCCCCCCCCACACCCCTCTCAAACCACAAGACATTTGGGATGCATGACTTCTTCCCAGAAAACCTCCATCAATGGCATGACCTAATTGCAAGGTCCAAGAACTTTCAGCTAATTGTTACAGAAGGAGAAAAATATGAAGCGCGAGAGAGAGAGACAGTGCAATTGATAGAGGGATGGAGGTCACAGCAGAGGGGGGGGGATTTACTTTCACTCACATGCTGCGCTCGATCATTCCCCCCTTTTGTGTCGTGGACAATGAGAGACAGAGGTACGGTGCTTAAAAAGGATAGACACACCGTCACAGGCAGCGATCCTGTAGAGAGACCGGCCAATCTAAAGGTAAATACATTTTTTAAATCCTAGATTTACACAAAACATGTATTTCCTGTAGGTGAAAAGGCTTTAAAGGTTAAATGGAAAGAGAGAACCACAAAAAATGACATTTGTATGGAAATATAACTATTATTTCTGAGTTAGACCTTATAGAACGTATGCTTGTTGATGTAAAGATGATCATTATTATTATTATCCACATTGAGAGATCATGTTTCTGTGTGTATGATAGATTTGCATCAGTTATTTTGGCCATTTTACAGAGATGAAGTGTGAAATCCCTGGTTTGCTGGATGAGTGACAGAGGTCCACAGTGCTGACAGTTAGTTTGTGGTGCTTGGAGGGAATTAGTGTTGAACAATGGCTCTGAACTGCCTGATAGGCAGGCTTATTGTCACAGTTTGGGTCAAGTGGTTCATTGGCTACAACTGATTTTATACCCTTTTGATGAACAATTTAATTTCCTGGGTGAGAACATAAATAGTTCAGATTGAGAGTAAAGGGATCTTTATGACGCTGCAGGTTGTTGATAAACTCACATTGTGTTTTTCTCCTCTTTCACCTGAACAGTTGCTGAATGTTTAGGACGACGCCCTCTTCTTCTCCACCATGCTGTACACTTTAGCAGGCGGGGGCACTCTGTGTGGCGTGGCCACCCTTGTGCTTCTCATCGTTTCTACGGCAACGGATTTCTGGATGCAGTATCGATACTCAGGCAGCTTGGCCAATCAGGGCCTTTGGAGGTTCTGCATCAACCACAAATGCCACGCCCATACCATCACTGTGGGTGAGCATCTGAGACCTTTGGAGAATATGGTTAAAAGTTTATAGAAAATTACCTGAATGTCTGAGCCAGTCGCTTGTTTCAATCAGTGTGTTTGTGGTTTTTACCTTTTTGGGTCTAGCCTTCTGGGATGCTACACGAGCCTTTATGCTGCTGGCAGTGCTGAGCTGCTTCGCTGGCATCGTTCTTGGCCTGAGCGCCTTCACTAACGGCACCAAGAACCGGAGGGTCCGTACAGGTGGCATCGCTCTGGTTCTGTCAGGTAACCAAGGGCTGATGCAGTGATAAAATAAGGACCTCACTAAGGCCATAACTGAACTTTTTGTAACATTGTTCTTAGCCTTTTGATTATTTTATTCCTTTGATTTTATTCCCAGGTTTTCTTGCTCTTCTGGCTCTGGCAATTTACACTGGAGTGACTGTCACTTTCTTTGGCAAACGCTTCCTGGACTGGCGCTTTTCCTGGTCCTACATCATAGGATGGGTTGCTGTAATTTTGGCTTTTGCAGCAGGTTTTTTCTTTTTATTATTTGCAGTTAAATATAGACACGTTTACTACTTATGCATTTTAAGGCTTGGTAAACAAAGCATTTTGGAGGAGGGTCTCAGATCTACTTTGCTATAGACTCCTCCTCAAATTGTAATTTTTTTTCCCAATAGCAGAACACTGTACTAATTTACTGCACGAGAAAATTAAGTTTAAAATGAAAAATATGCATTTGATTTCTTTTTAGGTGCATTTCAGCTCTGTGCTTACCGGCAGACCAGTGCAGAACCGGCTCCTTCAAATAACCCGGACAGCTGAACAGGATGAACACACCCATAACCTTAATACTGTTAAAGACTCTGCTTTAACTTCACTAGTATGGAATAAATAGAAATAATAAAACTTTGTGTTTTTATTTGCAGCTTGGTGCACTTAATTAACTGTAGAGTCAATTAAGAAGTTCAGGTAGTGTCCATACATCTTGATTAGAGTGTAAAAGATGTACAAACACAATGTTATTTCTAAACATTTGTTTTATTTTTAACAATAGCAAAGCAATCTCCCAGAGACTACTTGAAATTACACAAAATGCAAATAAATATTTATATATAGGGCAATAATAGAATTATGGACATTAACAATTGGTACAAAATTATTTACAATACTCCGAATAGTGCAAAATCACATAAAAACTGTCCTCATCCAGAGTCTTGAAATGCATCATTGTAATAACTGACAGTTATACATAATGGATGACAGAAACATTTGCATTTTTTAGGTCTCTCCTGAAAAAGAATGTAGCAAAAGCTTATTTGCTCACTACCCCTCATCCAGAACAGCTCCTGTGGTGTTGAAATGTGGTATGGATATGCCATGTTGGGTTTAAAAGAATTAAGAGTGGGGGGGGGGGGGGGGGGGGGGGGGGAACAAGCATTCCGAGTTTAATGCAGTTGAATCAAAATCTAGTGAGTTCTTCAATTCCCTCTTAGGGTTACTGAAAAACAAAGTGGTGTAAAATGTGAAACCCATCATGAACATTAGACAATGAAATGACAAGCTGGAACAACTAAAGCCATGTGGTAGGTTGTGCCCACCAACCCTGAGTGAAATCAATTTGAATTAAAAATCTGAGCACCATCAGAAACCACAGAATGCCAGTTTTGCCATCTCTTAATCCAAACTTTGGATTGTGACAGGCACAACACTTTTAGTGCTTGCTCACTTGTGCTGTTCCTCTTTTTTAAAAACAATTTCTTCCCCACAAACATGAAAGCTCCATTTAAAACTGCACACAAACATATTACATCTTCATGCGTAGCAATTCGTTTGCATATTGAAATGTCTTTTAAGGGCCACTTGTTTTGCTTACAGCAAATGTGGTTATAAACTCTCCTCTAGATGACAAGAACGCAAATACAGTTTCAGTCAAGTGTCAGTAACTGCAGACACATGCATTGGAAAACATTACTGGTTGGTCCTAGCCTGTCAGAAAGGTGGGTGCTTTAGCACAGGATGCTAAGTTTTCTGGTGGGCGGCAAACAAACAAAAACATTTAAACCAGACAGATTTTTTTTTCTACTCGATAACCAAAGTCATAGAAAAACAAAGGACAAACACATCTACGCCTCTGGGACAGCCTGTCCTATTGTGCTAAATGTTTGTGCATTGATGATGCAATCATCCAGTAGAAACTACAAGAAAAATGACCTCGGACCATTGCTCATTAAACAGGTTTAAATCATACCAAAGACGAGGAAAATAATACTGCAATCATGACTGATTTGAAAGAGAGAGAAACAGTTAAGACCATCAGGAAACCATCAAGCCTCTGTGGGCTGATCTGCATTCAGAACTTGTCATCATTTCAACCCACACCTGATTAAAAAGATTAAAAACATTTTAAAGTACCCAAACTTTTCTGAGAGTAAAGACAGAGACAGGACTGGACGTACAGCATAGAGATGTATTGGTTAAGTAAGAGATAGAAAAGTCATCTCCGTGCACTCATGCAAAAGGTGTGCGCTGTGTGCATCTTTGGCTATGCATAGCACTATGTCTCCAGTGTTGAGGTGCAGTAAAAAGCACTACAGCAGGCTAATGCTGACTGGTATAGCCCTATTCAGACTGCATGCTCAAGGAGAAGAGGACAACTGAAATTCACAGATGTGGTACAGTCTTTGCAAGCAAAGTGCCCATCAACTTGGCTAGCGTGGCACCTTGCTGAGTTTGAGCCATTCGGCTTTGGTTTTACCAGCAAACACGCTGCAACCAGGCAGCATGATTACATATTTGGCTTGGCTCTGAGTGACAAAGCTGTGGCATGTCCTTTTGTTTACTGCACAAAGAGGAAGTAGAGCTCTTCAAGTTAACATCTCTGGAATTGCACAGGCTGGCCACACTTCCTCTAAGTAACAGCACAGGCCTTTTTAGGATCAGAGTCTGAGTACATTAAAGTTTGCTCTCTGGGTTCTGCTGAGAAGAGGCTGAAATTATTCTCCAATCATGAGTCCACCAATCTCTCCCTCCATCGCCGAGTGTTATGTGCCTTTGTGATACCTGTCAAAAGAAAGGAAAACTGTTAAGAGCAGTCTAACAAATAAAAACACAATAAAAGTATTTTGTAACTGCCATAACAGGATGAGAAAAATCCTGATGACCTTCCAGACATTGTTTAGGTGAAAAAGATTATTTTGTGAGGCTTCAGCTCAAACTTCCAACAAATACAAGGTGTATAAAAAACACAAAAACCCTGAAGTCAGTAAACCTGACCACTAGGTGACAGCACTACATAGTTATTACCAGCAGAGTCACTCCATTACTGCAGATATTTCAGATTGTTTTGGTACATCAGCACAAAACAGACAAATCAAGAGAGACATCTTACCCGCTCTGTAAGGTGAACTCAGGCAGCGCACCAAGGGATGTAAGCTGTTCCTCAAGAGCCACAATTCGCAAACCAATGTAACCTGAAGACAGCAGCAGCAGCACAACCCTGCAACACACACACAAACTATTAGGCCTTAGTTCCAGCCATGTCGGTCTTTCTAAAAAAAAAAATTGTAGTTTTAAAAATTTGGAAGTTAGTCACATTCTCTACAGTTCAACAAAATCTTGTTTACAAACAGGATAGTTTAGAACAGAATAAACCTTTATTATCCCACAAATGAGTTCTCATAACACGAAATATAGGAGAGGAACAAGTCAGTGATCTATATAGATTGAGAGTTTTAAGGAGTAACGATCAGGGAAAATAAAGCAGTAGATTACAGTGAAGACAGAACAGATTAGAGAAAAGAAGTGTCACTTACAAAATCAAGTAAATAAATAGGAGGGTGTTGAGGGTGCTGGCCTCTCTCTGAACCAGCAGAGACTTGGCTTTTTCAGTCACATTCCAAACCCACGATCCACCTGAACAACAAAAACAAAAGTAAACAAAAGGTTAAATATCATGGTAGACTTCTTTTTCCCCTAGTATGTTATGTTTCCATGGAACTGAAACAGTTTTAGTGTTGTCACAGCAGCTCAGGTTAGGGCGTATTACCTGACTCTGAGAGCTCCTCTGAGGATGAGCTATCACTTTGCTGCATGTGCAGACTGCTGAAAGCTGAACCGTTTCCATTAGGCACTGCTTCTACAGGAAGACAAGATAAGAGAAATCGATGGTAAACTTCTAGTGGACTTTGAACCTTGCATGTCTGCTGACATGATAATGGCAAACACTTTGTTTGATTTTTTGTTGCTATTCAGTTTAAGATTACTTTAAGCACAATTTACAAAAAACACAACATCCACCTGTAATCAAAAAAAATCTGCAGCTTTGCAGAACAGCACAATGTACAAGTCCAGCCTTAAACTCTCACCTCTGTGAGGCTGGTCCTGCAAAGACCGAGTCTCAGAACCATCCATGTGGTCAAAGCTGTCGTCCAAACTGGACTGACTGGAGTTCTGTGATTTAGAGGTAAAAAGGTTACAACTTCAGAAACAGGCCATCTAAAATGGTCCCACAAAAAAATCACTTCACTTATGAAATCAATAGCAACTTACCACAAGTTTGTTCTGCTCCAAGCTGTTTTCAGCAGAGGAGAAGATGGGGCCGCTATTTGTGCTTCCCTCCTATAAGAAATAAATATATTATTAATAAGATCATTTGGTAGCCTGCAAGCTCTGAATTTTTAAAATTGTAAAAAAAAAGGTTGAAAGGGCATTCCTACATTCTGCTCTAATTACAAAAAAGAACAGTTAAAATATAGATTTAGTGAAAAGAAAAATTTCAAGTCAATTGTAATACTTTCAGTCGCAACCAAGTGGCTGAAACAATGTACTTTTACCATCTTGTACAACAGTAGCGTTTTCTGTAAAGTGACACCTCAGTCTTAACACATTTTGTTCATCTGAAGAACTTCTGTTTTTTGTGGTACTTTGATGTTTAAATTGAGCCACTCACCTCTATCTGAGGACAAACGGAGCGAAGCAGCTGGTAACAAGACTCTCTGTTCCTCAGTGACACAAAGAGGTACTGAACAAAGACAAAACAATAATATTAGCTATCTTCCTGAGAGAACATTTTATGTCATATTACAACAACAAAGTTTAATGTAGTTAAACAAGATTTTGAGTTTAATATCAGACTCTTCTAAAGGAAACAGAACTGTGGTGATGAACCAACCTTTTCTCTCTCTGTGGTCCGAATAGACAAGGCGTTTGGTACCAGCAGAGCTGTATTCTGTTTCTTCACTGTGCGGATGGAGGAAACTGGAATAACAACCTGCAAAAACACATTTATACAAAAAAAAAAAAAAAAAAAAGGTCAAACTTAGAAACCTAGAGGTCAGATAGAATGATGTCCCAGATTTTAAACAGAAAGCCTACCTTAGTGTCCTTAAGCAAAACTGAGGAATAAAAACAGGCATGAGCTTCAGTGATGTACAGTCGTCCATGGTAGGGCACTTCTCTCTGCAGGGCACAGATGTATGCTGGGAGGAGAGAATAAACATTTTTAGTTTTTATTGATCATTTCATTTAATGCATTTTTTCCCTTTTTTTTTTTTTTTTTCTTTACCATGTATCAAGTCTTCACTCTCAGGAATGTCTGGAAACAATCTGTGGAATGTCTTGTTGTGTTTTGTGAAGCTCTGGAGAGAAAAGGAAGAAAAGATTGATCTTTGCAACTTCAGAACCAACATTCTCACATGGCCTAACAAATACATCTTTATCCACCTGATAAATAAATATTTGCAGAAGGATGAGATGAACTCACACTTTGTGTGCTGGCACCCTCCGTCCTCTCAAAGCCTCTGCTGTCAACATCAAATGTCTCCGACCTGCTGAGAAATTAAAAGTTCCCGTTATTTTAAATCAACTGCAATAAACATCAATTCACAGAAGCACATAGTTTCACATCTGTCTAGTAGAAAATAAAAATGTCTCATGTTTCTGCATATCGGAGCCAATTTCACAGAACGAACATCATTTTCTCAAAAACAGAAGGCACTTTTTCTTGATGTTGGAGCTTTAAAACCTAACATTTGGTAAAGAAGTGTTGCCTGAGGTCACATAGTTAAGTTCGTAGTAAAAATGAACAACATTCCTCTTTAGTCTTGCCATCAACGCTACTTCAAACATATAGTCCAGATCTGGATCATGTGAGGAGACAGTCAGCTTCCCAGGAGTGTGCAGTCATGTGTGTGTCACGACTAAACACCAGCTGAGAGTCAGGTCAGGTCTTGTGATGCTCGTTATGAATAGATGCTAATATTTACTACAGCCGTGTGGTTTTAGGCATTTCAGGATAGTAAAGTAGAACTTGTGGTCACATCAAGATTTTTACTCAATAAATCTCCAGGCAGATCAATTTAAGAAAAAACAATATGTTCAGAAAACATGTTTTGGTTTTAAACATCTTGTGTTTATGTATGTAATCCTACCTGATGGCTACTTGTCTGGTGAGAGTTTTGTGCTGTTGCTGGATCTCGATCTGGGCCGCTTCTAAACTCAAGGCTTTCCTCGCCTCCACCTTCTTGACTGTGCCATTGCTTAAGCTGCTCCTGCTCTTCTTGGCTTTGGCTGGCAGTCCACCACCACCACTCTCCACTGGGTAGCTGCTGGATATGAACAAGAAAGAGAAAAAAAAACAAACAGAAAAATAAGAAAAAAGCCAAATATTTCAGCAGGTGAACTGCATGTAAGTGACCAATGAGCGCACAGAAATCTTTCCGGGAGTGTTAAAACTAAGACATGTCACAACACGATTACTTGCATTTTTACCACCATGACATTCTCAAAAAGTCAAAGGAGAACAGCTGCTGGTAAATTTAACACATCTTTTCGAAAATACACTTTAAAAAAAGGATTTCCGGTCTGCCACAACTACTTCACAGGAAACCAAACAGCTGTTCATGAGAAATGAATAGACTTGCTGTCATAACATAACACTCAAATGCTTGTACATATTAACACTCTGTACCAAAAACAGACAAAAAATACCAGATTTAAAAGATTTTACAAAAACCATTTGTATTTTGCTTTCAACCAAGACAAAAAATAACTTTCTACTCATAATGACGTCTGTAAGTTCAGGACCAGTATTTAAACAGGCTTATCTTTACACTGTCATGGAAATGCTCCCCCTTTTCCTAATGAAAATCTTTATTGATGCATGTTACGTCAGCACTCAAACTGAACAAATGCTCATTCTGGCTGCTGTCCAAATCACTCAAACACAGATGAGCCTCTGCATTTTCATAAAGTGAGAAATAGACTTGTGAAAGACGAAGATGGGACTCTGTACAATCAACTTGTCAAAAGTCATGACCTGTCCTTGACCACAAATAAACCAAATATACGAAAGAATAGTCAGCTGGATGATGGTTTTTAAAACATGTAGGCATTAACTAATGATTCAGGTCAAAGATGATATTCTTTATTAAAAACTATGGCTAAAATTAATTAAGACTGCCTAAGAAAACCGACTTACCTGTTGATTTTAAATCTCTTTGATGAACGAAAACCCATATACCTGCACACAGTAGGCATTTCCTGTTTTTAAAGATGGCTACAAAAACCTTTCCTACTGTTTATTTAGATGCAATCCTTGGCCCAAAAAAGCTTTATATAAAAAAGACAAAAAGATCAAGAACTCCTCCCAATAAAACGTTCGAGTCCTCTAATAATTGTTGCTCAAAACAAGTTGTGCTAATTAGGCTCTTCCCCACATCCTGTAAGAAAAAGCTACTGCCGTGTTGCTTTATGAATCTGATAGAGAGGAAGCCACTGTGTTGAGGGTGGTGTGACACTCCGTAGTGGGTGACGTCAACTAGCCACTCCCCCACAGACAAATATGCATTAAAAGAACCAGTCAAGACACGATTTTACAGACTCCTACCCCCTCCATTTCTAACACAAGGACACACACACTTACATGTAAGAGAAGTACAAGGATAATCCCACAAGTATTTTCTGATAAATATTAACCCCATCTAAAACACCTTGAGCTGAAGCAGAATGAGAACCAAATGTATGATACACCACCCCAATCATCTAAACCTGGAGCAATAATCAGACAACCAAGCTTACATTTCCTCCAACTTACTCTGAACGCTAAAGATACAAGATAAATATTTGCAACGTGATCAACACCTAACATTATATTAACACTTTTTCTTAGCATTTAAAAAGGAAATGGTAATTAAAAAATACAACTAATCACTTCCAACGGCTTTTTAATGGTAACTAGAGGGGGAAAAAAAAAACTATTTTCCTGCCTGGGCCGTTTGCTGCATGACTTCTTTTGTCAGTAAAATTTGTTTCATAACTCAAACGTCACCTAAGTGCCTGGAAAAAAGGTAGGAGGAAAACAGAGGAAGAATAATCACAGCATACAACTTAAGCAGGAGATTTTACCTTATAAAAACACACAAAACTTAATGACAACCTAGTTTATTGTTATTGTTTATCTTCTTTCTAAAATTCCGATTAGTGGGTCATTTACCAAGAAAAAATGCAAATAATGCAAACTGAAGGAACGATTTCATATTAAGTGCCGTACAGTTTGATGTGCATGAATAAAAAAACTAATAAGTTAAAGCACCAGGACAAAACGGGTAGTATTCAAATGCAATCAAATTGTTTAACAATTTTTGAATCAGTCAGGACTAAGTCACACATGCAAAGAAGCACAGTTGAGAAACAAAACCTCCAAGCCCTAAACACTAGGTGATTACTGGTGTTACCATATTTTTATTGGCTGTGTGTTAAAACTTTATCTTCAAAACAAATAAAAACGGATGAAAAAAAATGCAGAAGACTTAGACATCTAGAAACCTCAGAAGCTGAAATATCAAGTTATACCTAACAGATCCGAACCCACACGCCGTTTAGACCTCCGTATCAAAACACAGAATAACAATTTAAGAAGAATATGTCATTTTGTTTGTACAATATCAATACAGCCATGCAGAAAAAAGTCATACAAATACCCAACTGTGTGTCTAACTGCTAATGATTTTGAGTTGTAAAGATCATGACAAAAATTGAGCCAACATGGCTATAAAAGTGTTCAAGGCCAAAGTCATTTTAGAGCAAATGCTGCATGACAGCAGCAGAAAATTAAATTCCACCCCATGTTGACAGAATGAAGGAAAATTTCAGTATGAAAAATGATCCATGTCCTCTTAAGCAATAGTGTCTTCAAATTACTACTTTGCATTTACACAACAGGAGGCAGCCTGCAGGAGTGGATTGTTCACAATGACGAATCAACCTCTGACCTACTTCCTTGTTCTTCCCATGTAATCTACTAGTGGAAGAAAAAGGGAAAAACATTCTGAACCTAGTTTTATCACCATGTATGTACATTAGAAAAGTTGATTTATCTAAAAAATAAAACATACATAAGATGATCACAAGTATGTTTGTCCATTCTGTGAACCTTACACGATGCAATGTCCTGATTTAATATTGCGATCCAATTACATCTTACAAAATACATTTTAACAATACATTCTCATAATGCTAACTGACTTTGATAAGGATTTTTAAGTGTTTTCTATAAAAAAATAAAATTAAAGAAAGCAAGTTTTATAATCAGGGTGTGTGTTTCTAGAGTTCAGATAAAACGTGCCATGATTTTTTTAAAAACTCAAACATACTTATGTCAACTTTGCCTTATCTGACATTTTCAAAAGTGCAAGCAAAAATCAAACACACAAGCTTAACCTACCTTACTGGATCCACACAAAAATCATCCTCATCACAAACACCTTGTTGGTTCAGCAAAACTTTATCTTTCTCCATGATTAAATAAATTTCCAACTGTTGTCTTCCACAATCCCAAAAAAGTTTGTAGTCACCCCTGCAAGAACACAGCTGAATGACAGTGTCTCAACCTTTTGCTCTTATATCCTTAACAGCTTTCTCAATTGGGAGTAAAGGTCTGTTTTACTGCGAGTGTTGAAAGCATTTCAGAGCAGAGTAGAGCACAAAGATAAAGCCACAGAAACACAGAAGCCAAACGAAAGGGTAATGTTCGATTTCAAACCCAAAATACTCTCCCTGCCTCCAGAATTAAGCCGTGTTGTTGTGGAAACACTCAACAGTAGGAGGTAGTCTGTGGAAATGTGGGGGTAGAAAGAAACACTTGCAAGTTTGTAAGAACCCTATTCTCATTAACAACAAGGTGATGGTTTTAAAAGCAGTAAATACAAAATCCACAAAAATTGCATGGCTAAGTATGTGTGGGGCATGTAAACAGAAGAGACTGGAAGCTTAAAAAACAAAATCAATCAGGAGGTTCGTGTAGTACAAATCTAATACAAGCAGTAAGTCTGTTGTATAAACATGTCTCAGGAGTCACTTCTCATCAATGGTTTATTTCTGTACACATGACATCACCAAGATAGTCCAACTGTACCTGTGACATCAGTCCCACTTTAGTCATTATATATCACCTACTTACTGCTCCTGTCTCTACACCACCTGCCACGTTTCCACTGGATACACGTGACGAGCTGCAGGATGAACACTGGAGGCCAGCAGAGTTAGAAATAGATGTGACAGCAATTAAATCATCACTGACAGGATCCTGGCTACAGTTCTTAGGTAGTTCTGAGTTGTTCAGTAGATGCATTTATTTGTCCTACATACAACAGTATAGGATTAAATGTTATACCATTGACATTTTTGGATAAAGGGGCCAATGATTATTCAGTCAAGTAGATAAAAACAGTCCACCTTCATAATCTTCCAAATTAAAAGAAAAAAGTTTGTAATTCTGTAATATTAAACTTCTGCAGCACTGTCATTAAATACTTATGTAATGCATAAAGACATTTGCTCCAAAACGTGGCCTCAAGTTCTTAATATGTTTCTGCAAATTCCAAACATAAAAAAGTCTGGCATTGACATTTTTTATTGTCTAAAGTTGTTTATAAAATAAATGCATCTTGTGTTTGTCATTTCATTTTATGTAACAATTAAACTTGGGACAATATTTCCAAAAAGATGGAAATTTTGTTATTTAGAGAAAACATCTATAAAGTTTATAATTGTAAAAAAAAAAAAAAAAAAATCTAATTCAACGTGACTAAATTGTGTAAGGACTCCATGGGGGTGATTACTCAAGCACAGGACATTCCTGTCAGCAAAAAACAGAACAAAACAAAAAATCCTTGGGGTAAAGAGATCCTAATTTTCTGTCCCGAGTTGAGACGGATGATCCCAATAGTCCTGCTACAGACGTCAGCCTTGTCAGCTGCTCTGCAGTGCTTACACCATCAAGACAAAATTACCTCTAAGCAGAATTCTCTCCTATGACCAGAACTACTGCTGAACTAGTAACATGAACCCCAGGTTCACATGCTAGGCTTCCTGAAGTTTTACATCTAAATCTTAAATGAGTCACAGGGTGGCGAGAGCACCATCTTCTGGACATTCATGGATCATTCTTAAATTACAATAAACAGGTTTTGATCCCATCAAAATCTGCCTTAAACGCAAAACAGATCATTGTACATGTACTTTTAACTCAAAGGAAAATGTTAAAATGTCAAAATTAAACATTTATAAATAGAAAAGGGCTTAATGGGAGGCAATAAGAGGGAATTAAAGTGTTTACAAGAATTTAGGTTATTATGAAATAAACTGTCAACACCTGGTTGTTTGAATGAGCAGACTGATATATGCCAAAATTGTGCCAAAGTCATATACTGATATCACTTAGAATACTTTAAAACAACAATGTAAACGATTAACTGGAATAAATCAGATCACCCCAATAATTCGCATGTTTTGCTAGGCTGAATTAAGAACAATTTTAATGATAAAATGAAAGGTGTAACTTGTATTAAAAGGGAAGAAATGAACTATGAGATCTCTTTCAGGAAGTTCTGGTTAAGTAGTCCCTACCAATTAGGCTTCAATGAGCAGCTAACATTAGCATCAAGAAAAGGCAAGTAAACAGGCACATATCAGAAATTGTTTCTGACGTGTGATACATTTGTTATTTCACACAGAGCTATTTTCAAAATCAAGTAGAAAACAAAGAAGCTTTAATCACAATTTTAGATAAGCCCAAACAAAGCTTTGTGTGCCTGAAATTAGACTGACCTTTGGCAACGGAATTCAGCAGGCTACTGAGAGTACCTAAAGGTGAAACTGCTAAGAAGAATATAGCCTTTTCTTGGCTGTGTGACAAGGGTAGCAGGGTAGTCATTAGCAGAATAGTCTGACAGAGCCAATGCATAACTGCAGCCCAGACCAGCTAGGTAGCCCGTCATTAAGAGATAAACAGTCCTGCAGATGTGGTTTTTCTGTCTTCAACATGGGTTTTCTCTTTGCCTGGCACACTTATTATAATTAAGACCTACAGTTTTCACAACCCACAGCAGTTTCAAAGATCTGTCCTGGGAGCATCTTCCTGGAGCCAACAGGATGCAGGCAAACGTGCCACACCCAGTCTATTCTAGGATTCTGCAATTCCTCAAGCTCTGCAGCTGTACCAGGTCCCTTCTCTATAACCAGGCGATTCATACATTTTGGACAGCATGCCGTGCAGGCCTGTATACAAAGCGTCTTACAACAAGCTAGCCAGTAGATGTTCTGCGTTAAAGCTTGCTTTGTACTCACAACCATCAAGTATTGTGCTTCCTTACAACACAAGAGGAATTTATAATTTTGACCTAATTCTAGAGATTTAAGCACGGAATTAAAAAGGTATAACATTAAAATAAAGTGGAGGAAATGACTTAAAATTTTACATGTTAAGTGTTCACTAAAGCCTTATACAGCTACAAGTATGTGTGTTGAGACTGATAATCAGCCAGCATACCATACTACAGACACACCATAAGTGCACTGATAACCAGCAGGCCACTTCTGATTGGCAGAGCTCTTTCACTCCTGCAAATGTCTATCTATGGGTTGGTATGTTAAAGGTAAAACTTAAGAGTACAGACAGAACTGACAGCATTTATATAACACCCGGACCACCTGTGGTCAACTTATGAGGCCTAAAAATAGATCTTTCTGAGAAAACATAAAACGTGCTTCTCTGGAGGTCGTATGGCACCAACTAAATGGTTGGTGTGAGAGTTTCGTAAGGGAATATAACTGAGACTGCTGTTGTATATGTGACACTTGTGAAACTGGCCCGGATCCAACAACAAATGTTGATATGAATCCGACCCACAGGGGCAGGTGGGTGAAGTCATGATTTCTAAGCAGTAAGCTAGATTAAAGAACCAACCAAACGTGGATCAGCTTTTCTTTACGCCAAATTTCCATTTGTAATGCTGCTTATTTACGCTCACTGGATTAGCCAGCTACCACTGTAAATACAAATAACACAAGTCTAATGTGGGTCAATCACCAAGGGGCAAAGTGATCTGCAATGTCACCAATCTAGCAACATTTTAACAAATAGAAATCATTCCACTATCAAATAAACAGATTTTTAAAAGTTTTTCTAAAAAGCTTCCAAGCCTGTCTTTAAAAATATAAACGAGGCCAGGTCTTTTGGTGTCATGAGTCATGGAGAGCATTGATTTACAAGGGTTTTGATAAGTATTCAGTCATTTAAAAACATCCTCCCATTTACCACACATATACTGTCATACGTATAGGAATAACTTACATAAGTTAAAATTCTACTTTTACATCAGTGAGTTTACTGAACACTGTAATGATATTTCAAATTACCGGTAATTTAAATGTCATCATATCCTGCTATAAGGATGTTAGCATGCTAGTGGTTTAAAGCACCGAACGAGACTGTAAAACCAACCGCACGATTGTTTAAACCTCCAAAAATATTCACAAAACACTACAACCATAACATTATATTCAGACTGACTGTTGTTAGCAAATAAACAAAAGAGGTGGAATCCACCCAAAGGATGATGCTCCCCAGCCGGCGGAAGATAGCGGTTCGGCTAGCAACATTCTGCTCACCTCTCTTTCATGAAGTGCTTTATTCTCACGATGGCCTTCTCGTCGATCTTCCTAAGGAAGGTTTTCAATCTTTCTCTTTTGTTTTCAAGCATTCTTCCCTTAGCCAGTGGTGGTCGATTCGTATAGAAACGACTCTCCACGCCAAACTCCGCTGTTCTTGTTTGGCTTCTGCTTTTTTTCCCCTCTTTCTCCACTTCATACACGGCTGATTAGGATAATGATCTTAAATCGGACCAAGTCAGAGGACCAATCAGAATCGAGAAAGACCTGAGAAAAAGCGGTCATGTCAGACGGCTCATCCAACCAGAATGAGGTAGTTGGCTTAAACCGACCGCCCATTTACCTTATATGGCAAGTAGGCAAGTCACTGCCGTGTGGCTGCATTAATTCTGGGGCTGATATTAATCCGCCAGTGATGTGGATCTTTTATTGGGAAATTTTAAAGAAATGTTAAATTTACATGATAAAGTAGTTAAATGATAAAGATGTTCTACATATAAAATATATTAATATATTATCTTAATGTATAATGAGCAAGAAAGTAGTCCTAGAAGGGGGCATATAGATCTGTTTAGAAAGCTACGTGCAGCATGGCTTGTTAAAACAAAACCACGCCATGAAATACGTCTTTTGATGAAAGTTCCCTCCTATTTTGGGTAAAAGCCAAAAACAACAGCAGCAAATGGGAATGACTTTCATCTTTTCAAACAATCATGAGACCCATAAGGCCAAACATCAGGCTGTCATCTAAGTCACGTTGCAGTCACACTGAAAGAGCGTGCTTTTGATATTTGGGACACTTTTGTCTTTTAAAATGAGTAAGTTGCTGGTGGAGTGAGTACACTGACTTTTAAACCTAAACTATGGGTTTGTGTTCACTGACACAGCAGCTTGAAGTAACCTTGAGAATTAGAAGTTATTTCCTTTAGTTGACCCTGAACTTTGACCCCTGTCAGGAAGTTGTAAGGCGATGCCCTTCATATAACTTGAAAATAATAGAACAGTTGGTTGGAAATAAAGATTTTAAATCTTCTCGTGTCCTAAATACAATTAAACAGTTACAAAAAACCTGACATTTGGGTTTTTTCCCCCCTTATTTTAATATCACATATTTGACCAGTAAAACTAAACAACTTTCTGTAGAGTGAAGTTTAGAAAAAACAACCACACAAATATCAGGACTGAAAGCCGCCCCCCCCCCCC
>SSNR01000017.1:3841267-4006364 GCA_006937965.1 Callopanchax toddi
CCCCCCCCCCCCCCCCCGCCCCCCACCAGGCGGTTCAGGCACCACCAGGAACAGAAGAAGCAGTGTATTGCCACATGACAGCAGAAAAAACACACCACCCTCACACAATCTGGTCTACACAAGACGGCTGACGGCCTTCCCTGCCACCCCCTCCTCACGCTGCCAGGAAGCAAGGCGGATACCAAAAAGGAAATCACGCTTCACAAGGAAGTGTGTAACGTAATAAAGTGGCGTCGATGCACCGTAGGCAATAACAGGCTTTTCTGTAATGAATCACTGATGTGAATGATGGGATTATTTGGACAAAAAAGGGAAGCCACTTAAAAACCCAAGACTTACAAAAGTCCACCCTGAATAAATTTTGTTTCTTCAATAAGGCTGACATTTGGCCTGTTTTGAAAACCCCATTAAACAGGAAACATTCACAGTAAAAGTGCAAAATTGAAAAGGAGTAAAGCAGATATGGCACCCTGCCAGTGACTCATGAGGAAACTGCATGTCTGTCATGAGTACAAGATCTGTGGATATGAGTTACTGAATAAGTGGGTCTGTGTTTTGGAATGGCAAAGTCACATGACCTGTGCATGCAGCATCTCCCTCAACTTCCACCTGAAAATCAGCACAGAAAAAGAGAAGGTCTTTCTTCAAAGTAACTAATCTCTCAACAATGTCAGCACCTGGTTGTCTGAATGAACAGACAAATAGCAAAGTCAAATTATACTACTGTCCCTTAAAATATTTTAACAATTTAAATAAGTTTTAACTGACGGATCGCCCCAATAATTCATGTTTTGCTAGGCTGAATTAAGAATATTACAGATGATGAAATGAAAGAAGTGCATTGTATTAAAGGGAAGAACCTAAATATTCAGAATTTACATTTTTGACATGAGATCTCTCCTTTTCCAGGAAGTTCTGTTTACATAGTCCCTATGCAGATTTAGGCTCCGATGATCGGCTAACACTAAAGATAAGACAAGTGAACAAACACTTATCAGAAGTTATTTTTGATATGAGAAATTTATCTTATATCACACAAGCATATGTTACTGAGCTATTTTCAAAATCAAGTATAAAACAGAGAAGCTTTAATCACAAGTTTAGATAAATTGTTTTTCTGGCAGCTGCAATCAAGAGAAAAGGAACTGTGATATAGATAGGAACATTATGATTTAAAATATAAAATAGCTACAGGGCTTCATATACTGTACTTGTAATGCAAGAAGTGAAATTCAGATAGCCGTAAACACCATTTTATTCAAAGCCATGTCCTGTGAGACCACACTTTTTGCTAATATTGACATTCTGAACCCGATTCACTCATCCTTAGCATTGTCAATATTTGTATATGACTTTAAGAAGAATGAAGCGTGAAACACACCATCTCTCAACAGCCTATCAGCTGGAAGTCTCATAACAAGGTGATCTTTGATGTAAGCTTTTGTAAACACTAGAAATATTTGGATTCCCTATAATTAATTAACCAGCTGTTGTTACACTCTTTTATGATTCACTTTTAAAATCTTGAATCGTTTGCTGCCTTATGAAAATAGGAATCTTTATATATTTTTAATACTCTCTGCACTTTTTGCTGACATAAAATTTTAAAAAGTTTTATTTTTCAAGATGAAATAAGACACTGATAAGACTTTCTCACTTGCTATAAATATATTGCTCTTGGATGAAGATATACTATTTAATCAGATCACTCTGTGGTTTTCACACCTTCACAGATGTCTGTAAAATAAACCCGCTAATTTTTTTCATGAGCCAGTCAGAACATGAGAACGTGTCGCAGCCTTTATGACTTCTTGTCAGTTTCAGATCTAACAGAAATCGGAGTCAGTCCGCTATGTAGAAAGAACAAGCTCATATTGCTTTGGCTGTGTTTAATTTATGTGAGAACAAAAACAATAAAAGGAGAAAAAGAAAAAGCATCATGTACTTGGAGAACCTTGGTGTGGTGAGGGACACCTTGGCCTGAAACTTCAGGGCCTGTGATACACGCAGCTGCATCTTTACCTTTCATATCACGGACGATTTTTCATGCTTATAAAGCAAAATGGAAAAAGAACGAGACAGGTTGTACTCAACTACACCCTATCGAGTCTGTTGTTTTAGCTCAACATGTACTGATACACAGTTCGATAGTGGCAGCTACTTAAAAACAGCACATCTTCAACTTTTATCTCTGAGAACTAACCTGTTGCATCTTCCTGCACGAAGCACCAAAAACACATTGTTTACAGTTATTTAACCCTGATAGGTTCATCATTTAAACGTGAGCCACAGGAAGTTTTTGACTTGGAATTTTTGTGGAAAATCCAACATTTCTTTTCTGTCCTGACATGGAAATTTTCCCTATTTTACATGAGTTGTGCGTCACATGCGGTGAATACAAACAAAATGCCAAGATCAAATGACCACCGTGATAAAATGCTTTAGAGATGTTAAATCTCAGTGTCCTGGGATCTCATGAGAATGTGAATGTTTGTGAGTTAGCCAACAACTCTCACTTGTTTTCTGGCGTGTTGACAGTGAGAGGAAACCCCCTTTTTCAAGCTTATCTCTGTCTTCTGTCTATTTAAGCTGCTTTGATCGTCCTCTTTTCCCCAAACTGAACATTTAGACACAGCAATCCAGGCAGAAGCGACATAAAAACAGATAACCAATGAAGATTAAACATTCTGTGTCTGAACCTTTATGTTGTGTGTTTTTGAGCTGAGGGTAAAAGGTCAGGGCATCACCAATCATTTACAACAACAACTTTTTTCTATCAGCAGACAGCCACATCTCACCGCCTACCCAGTAAGATCGTCTTACCGGGAACACTGGGACATTGTCTGTGGCTCCCCAGTGTAGGAGTCGTTTTGCAGATATGCTGAACATTTCCATACTACAGAGAGCTTTTCACACATTAGAGGTTATGTGTGTGTGACATGTCATGCAGCTCGCCTGATATGGAGGATTAGAGGTCTAACTGTGTCAAGTATGAAAAACCCCTGTACCTGGTGTGCTTTATTTGTGTTCTCTGTCCATGAGCTGCAAAAGGCTCAGGTGTAACACACAAGTCTAAGCTTAATGGGTGTTAGGTTTCTTCCTGGCAGGGCCTGGCTGTCCTCTTTCAGCTACTGGTACCAAGTTACACTCATCACTAATTTATCTGCGTTCTTCACTCCAGAGTTTTGGGTGCTTGGTTGGGTGTTCCGTCAGCTAAGCGTGAGGTGAAGGACGGCGTTTCTTTTTCCTTATCAGATCAGCTCGAGGCAAAACCCGAGCTGGGGCCGATGCAGAACGGTGAGGTTATGAGCCCGCAGGACTCCAAGGCAGCAGGGGTCGAGGCCATGGAGAAGCACAAGGCCCAGAACCAGAATCAGGGGTGTGCAGAGCCCACAGCGCCACCGCTTCCTCCCCCTTCACCACCACCGACAGGGCCACCCGAATACCCAAGGCCTAGGCTCATCTTCCACACCCAGCTGGCTCATGGGAGCCCGACAGGCCGCATCCATGGATTCACAAATGTCAAGGAGCTTTATGCCAAGATTGCAGAGGTGTTCAACATCTCCCCGTCAGAGGTAACATCACAAACCAGCATCTACCCTGAAAATCATCAAGATATAAAACGATCTGGTTGTTAGTCACTCCAGTCTGTCTGCTTCCTGGTTATTAACAGGTGTTGGGTTTCCATTCCAGGTTTTTTCCATGATGAACTATTGATGATAATTTACCTCTACTATTATCTGTCAGACTTTGTACTCTTCCAGTCAATCGGTAGCTGAAACAATTAAGATAAGGTTTTGTAAGCAGTAAACATATTGAACTCTTCAAAATATGGATCTGACTTCAATATAAAACAAAAACAGCTGATAAGGATTATTTTAATAATGATCACAATAAAAATTCAAATACATTTTAATAATAATCTGATTTATTCCAAGCAGCTAACTACAGTAAATCACAGAGTCAGAGGGAAGTATATGAGCAAAGTATTTTTGTAATTGCTGGTGAATGATGCCTTGTTGGTATTGTTCCCATCATGCAACACACTCAGCAGTAGAACAAAAAAAAAAAAATCACGCAACATGAACTTATCAAACGCTTATCAGCTCTGAAGGCCACCGTGAAGGCTTTTCCTATCTGTGTGGTCACGGATATGAAAGATCACAGATCTTGTAAGGCAGGCACAGTATGTCCACTTCACTTCTTCCTTTTGTAAGACAAGCTGTTATCATCCATCACCAAAATGCAATTTATAACAAATACAAAGGAGTATTTATATTCTTGTATCCCCAAAAGATGATCTGATGCCAATTACTGTCACATCATGTGTCAGGCTGTTCTTTAAATCAAGAAGCATCATTTGTGTTTAGATCTCACAAGCTCCTTTCTAGGAAGGGTAAAATCTTCAACTGAAAGGAACGTACATATTTTTGTGAACACTTTATCAAGTAAGTACTGACTGCTTGATGTTCAGTCTACAGAAATATATAGAGAACACAGATAACCAGAAGTCACCAGAAACAAAACAGACTGGACAAAAGCGGGACATTAAGCCTCTAAAAATGTTCAATCTTGTCTGTATTGTAAAAGGTCAAGGACAAGAGTTTTATGGCTGATTAAATTCCCCATAAAACACTTAATTTAATGGTGTAATTATACCTAAATATTCTCTGAAGCAAGGTCCGTTCACAGGACCTTGACCTGCATGCTGACCTTTAGATGCCTTATGGGAAAATATCAGGTCATTTCTGCTGATATTTGGAAAGTGCAGAAGTTTCTTTGACCTAAAGGAACAGAGAAGCAGCAGCACAGTTAATGTATACCTTCAGCTGCAGATGGCGACCTTGGACTCCAGTCAGATCAGCTTGTAGACTTTCATAGAACAGGAAATACAAGATAAGAGGTTATCTTGCATTTCCTTCATGGATTATGAAATATAACTTGACCTTGAAGTTGTAAAATGAAAACACTGTTATTAGTTTATCAAATGAAAAGCGCATTGACTTGAAAAAGTCTAATAGATCAAATGCAAATGTCAGTTCAACAGATTTGCTGAAATTCATCATCAATATTGACGAGGTCTTTAGATTTAAGCAGATTTAATAACTTCTCGCTGTTGTTCACTTTTCAGAATCAACTATTTGGTTCAAACTGCTCTGTGCTCCTTTTAAGGCTTTAAAATTGGTTGTATTGAATAAAGAAAAAATAAGCAATTAATTTGGCTTTGCTGCCCTCTGCTGTTTGATTGTTATATTGCAGAACTCTAAACATATCTTGGGTTCTCTCTGGTTTTGTAACTATGTCGAGGGATTTTTAGTAACATAACAAATCATCTCTTAATCTTAGAATTTTATATTAGTCATTTATCACAACACTAAGAATGGACATAAGTATTTCAAATTTTGTGAACCTTTTTGACATTTAACTAAAGAGTAACTCATATTGTTTAGAAATCTGCTCATTTTGGTCCATTTGATCCCCTCAGATCCTTTTTTGTACCCTGAACTCTCATAAAGTGGACATGCAGAAGCTGCTGGGGGGACAGATTGGACTGGAGGACTTTATCTTCGCTCATATCAGAGGGGAGACAAAAGAAGTGGAGGTGACGAAGACAGAGGATGCTTTGGGCCTCACCATCACAGACAACGGAGCTGGATATGCTTTCATTAAGGTGAATGAGCGAGGAGAAAAGTTTAAACAAAAATAAATTAACTGCTAGATTTTACTTTTAATATTTTGATATCTGGATCACAAATTTGACATTTCTGTGCATTCTCAATGAATGTTAATATTTTCCTATTCAGAGAATAAAAGAAGGCAGCACCATAGACCGGCTGAAGGCAGTATGTGTTGGCGACCACATCGAGGCCATTAACGACCAAAGCATTGTGGGATGTCGGCACTACGAGGTGGCAAAGATGCTAAAAGAGCAACAGAGAGGCATCCCCTTCACTCTTCGCCTTGTGGAGCCCAAAAAAGCTTTTGGTGAGATTTTTTTTTTTTAAAGTACAATTAATTTTGTTTGACCCATCAATCAAAATGTTGGATGATTATGATGATCATAAACTTTGTGCATATTTGGACCAAAAACACAATTCTGTCTGCGACTTTGTCTAAATGATTTTCTGATCAAATGACAGAATGAAAAATCAGTCATAGTGCTGGGAACCAGGGAGTCACCCATACACACTGACCCAAACAGGAAGAGAGGAGTGGATTGGTTTAAACATTACTGCCTGCCTGCCTGCCAACAAGTCTTTAATGGTTGTTGATCCCAGCAGCTGAAAATAACAGCTCTATAGTCGTATTTAGTTAGAATTAAGTTTAAAAAGATGCTCTGAAGTGGTTCTTTATAAAGAGAAGAATAGCTTAGGATCCAAGTGTGACTTCATATTTTAGTGAAATAAAAAAGTGCACTAATACAGACTTAAGTTGCACAATTTGATGGAAATTTGACAGAAATGGTTTTGTATAAATCCATAGTCACATTAAAGCATCTTCATGCCAAACTGAAGTATTTTGGGAGTTTGGAGTAAAAACATGTCAGATTGTCTTTAACAAACAGTTAAATACTATTTACTTTTTAAAGTTAAGTGTCTTTTATGAAGCTTACTGCTAAGGTCCTGCAACTACTTAGTGGAACATTTACTGTCATCAGAAAAATAAAAAGAAACTTTTTAAAAATAGTGATTAAAACTAAATAGAACTCAGTATTTTTGTCCCACCTCCTGGAAGAACTCTGTGACATTTGTTCATATTGTGTATCTAATTAATGGAAGTTCCATTACAGCATACTTTCCTTTCCAAGAAATGCTCTACCTGTCCGTTGTTCAATGGCAGCTTTAGCTGTTGCACCATGTTTGCAATGCAAAGCAGAAGGAAACTTCCTTTTTCTGAGTGGGACTGAGTGAACCGTTGCTTATCAGACAGGAAACTAAATTTATGGTCAAGTGTCTGACTTCCTGCCCCTATAATCTGCATCTCCTGTCTCCTCTGAGACTCCAGTCTGTCTCCAAACACAATATTACACAATGAACAGTAAAGTGTTATTATGAGTGACTGTATAAACATTCTTTTAAAGCTGTAATTTGTGGGAATCTGCTCTTTGGCTCTCTAGGAATTTTTGTTCATTACAAGGGGTCACTGGGATAATTTAGATTAAAGTTAGGGTGTCAGAACCGTATTAATCTCTCCTGATAAATTATCTCACAATTCCAGCCTCTACTTCCTGTGTGTGTGTGTGTGTGTGTGTGTGTGTGTGTGTGTGTGTGTGTTAACCTTTAAGAAACTCACATTAAAACAAGGCTGTCATTTACTTGACTTTGTTTAGTTATTATACAACAGCTTTTAAAATAAAACTGTCCCATATTAGTCTACAAGGGGCTAATATAAAATGGAATTCTTTTGCACATCTTTAAAAGGGACTGAGAAGATATTTACTGTCAAGTACTTTGTGACGCAGCTTTCCATACACTACACTGACTTCTGACCTCCTCTTGGAAAACATGTTTTTTCTCTGGAGTCACCAACCTACAGTGCAAAAACACACATTTGCATCTACACAGAAACTCAGTGCTCTCACCAGTCATCACCGGATGTTTACTTTGGTGTGTTTGGAAGATAAAGTCACCATCCTGTTGAACTTGTGATGTCAGCTCTGATAGAATTGCTAAATTAGATTTTTTTTTTTAAATCAGCCTCCTCATACTTCAAAGTCATTTATTAAAATTCTATCTTTAAATTTGATAATGGAGAGTTTTCAGGTGATAACTGCATAAATCCTAAAATGTCATCCTCCCCCCCCCCCCGAAATGTGAAGTACATTAAGTATCCCAGTTTTGGGGGAAAAACAGAAATACTGACTGCAAAGGAAGACTCAATACATACACACATTCATATATGTAAATTAAAAACAAAACCAGGTATGTTATGAAGAAACAATGTTACCACTTCCTGTCTGTGTGATCAGACATGATCGGAATGAGGACAAGAGCGCCAAAATCCAACGAGGGAAAGTTGGTCAACGGGAAAGAGACGCTTCGACTTCGCTCCAAGGGTGCTGCTACAGTTCAGGAAGTGGTGAGTTTCATTTGTTCTGTAGGGACAACAAACCATTAGAACTTCCTCATATGGTCACATGGCACCATATGATGTAAACACAAATCTGTTCCCTTCACACTCTGTTCAGACAGAAATTTGACCTCTTTTGATTTGACTTTTTTAATGTGTTATTTATTCTACAACATCATGCAATGTAGTCCAGACTCAGTCTGACCTGAAATGAATCAAATGCTCCACAAAGATCTGCTTCTGCAAAACAAAAACAAAACAAGCTCTTCTTCCTTGTGGAACTTCTCTCTCTTTTTTAGTGTGCAAATATTCAACATCAAACACACACATGAGTTTGCTTTAAAAGTGTTAGTAGCTGAACAGCATTACTGGTGATCTGCACTCTTAAATTTGACTGTAATCCTTTAAAGTCCTTGTCTTCACTTCTCTACTAAAACCTTGTTGTTTTTCACGCTAACAGAACGAGTTCGAAGAACAGGCCACCAAGAAGGTGGACGACCTGTTGGAGAGCTACATGGGCATCAGAGACCTTGAGCTGGGTAAGGCTTAAAAAAACCATAACCTTCCTCTGTACTTAAAAATCTGACTCCAGGAAGAAGTCCAGTCCATTTGTTTTTCCTTGATATTTAGTCATTTTAGGCCATTTACCTTCTGTTTATATTTTAATCCTTAATTTTCATTATTCTTTTCTCCTGGAGACATAAAAATCTTGCTTTGTAAGGTTCATCATTTCTTCTTTTCCACCACCAGCTACGTAGGTTTTTTTGTTTTCGGACCTATAGGCATTTTGTTCTTAGTTACCTTTTAGCTTGACTTGTTTCAACTGCTGGCTCAGAAGTGTAACAGGTGTTGGCTTGATGAGTCTTCATCAGCTGTTTTTCCAATGGGTGTGGCCAACCCAGCCGTCCTATCAGGTCAGCCGAGTTGGGAAAGACATGAAGCTTCTTTCAGCAGGTGTTACTGTTAGCACCTATAGTTTTAGATGTCTCATTGGAAGAAACTGACAAAAAAAACCCCAACAACTAATAGTTCTTTAAATCAGGTTTCTGCATGCTTTAGACCAGGGATGTTTAAACCTTTCAAGATGAGCGCCAACCCCTCCAAGTTGAAAATCCTCATGGACCACATCAGAGAGAGAGAAGTAAGAGAAAAGCATCAAATTCCCTGGAACTGATCGGTCAACAAGAACAGGATCTGAGTCTCTATATTTTCAGTAAAACTGCTGGATCAGTTTGAACAGTTTTCACAAGTCTGCTTTTTAGTAAAAGCCAGTAAGGGTTTGTGGTTCCAGTAGCAGGATATAAAAGAAGAAACCTGGTTAATAACAGACTAATACTTTGGACTGGACTGAAACTTTTACATTTTAAAAAGACTTGACCTTGTGTTTGGCCTCACGTTAGTAAAAATCTGAACACAAAATGATAAAGTGTCTCTCTGCATCCACAACTGATAGATGACTAAAATCTGGGAATGCATTGGAGGGTCACGCAAAATTACTCAGAGGGCCACCAGTGGCCCCTGAGCCACATGTTGGACATACCTGGTTTGAATCAGTGGCTTCTGTAGAACTTGATGACATGCTGAGAAAGGAATTCAAGCACTAAATATGTGTTTTAAAGCAGAGAAATATGCAGGATAATAGCCATTGTGGATAGGGTTGGGCACCATTTATTATTAAAAACTTAAATAAAGAAAACTGGCAACATCAGTTCTCATTAGATGTCTGCTGGTGTATTTGTATGGAATGATTTCTCAGACTTCCAAGTCTCATTTTGGAATAAACATTTAGCTCTTTAACCTCTGTTTAATCCAAAAGCTTCTAAATGTCTTTTAAAAACTGGTTCCAGCACATTTAGATGATCAAAAGCAGAAAATCTTCCACTAAGACTTTTTTTTCATTTGGCATTTTTAGATATTTTGGAATGTGGAACTGCACCATTTGGCTGCTGAGAAATAAAACTCATATTACTCCTTAGAATACTGTCACAATTATTAAATATTTAAACTTGACATTGGCTATAATGTTTGAAACTTGAAGTAAAATAAACTTTTGTGATTTTCTTTCGCAGCCTCCACCATCGTGGAAGCGGGCAAAGACAAGAAGAACCCTGATGACTTTGCACAGGCGCTGGATTCAGTTCTGGGAGATTTTGGTTTCCCTGATGTGTTTTTGTTTGATGTATTTGGAGCCATCAGAGATGTTAAAAATGGTAAAATGTAGAGAAAGCAGAGAGGAGTAGCTCTGTTCTCTGATACATCCACTTGTAAAAATGTATTATTGTTTTATTATCACATTCCCAGTCCCTGTTTTGACTTTCAGTCACTTTTTATTATAATCAAAACAGGGACCACCACTATTTGAGCAACTTTTCTTTGGAGTTTTATATGAGCTCCAAAAAAACGGAGTGTCGTTTTAAACCCTTTTGTATTGCAGGCTCTCTTGGTTTCCTTTGTAAAGGTGCATGATAAAATGTTGTTTGCAACATTTACTGAGTCATCTAAACATATACAGTACATTTTACATGTTTGAATAAAGATCAAAGCTCATAAAAGGTTTGGGGGCTTGGGCTTTCTCCTTCTACACATGCATCAGATTGTAAATGAGCTAAGAAATGGTTTTGACAGTAGACATCTGTGAACCACCTGGGAATGTAGAACGCTACAAAAGCACCATCTCTGATGGAAACCTGCTGGAAACAACAAGACGAAGACATTTTTTAGGTAACTTCAAAGCCTGGATGGATTTCTGTGCCCTTCAAAGGTAGGCAATCATTTGTTTGACGTCATTGGACAAAAATGACTTGATTAAAGCGCCACAATTCAAGCATTCGGACAAGAAAGTAGATGCCTTCACATTTTCTTGGTTTTGTTATCCTCCACCAGCTCATATTGTAAACTCTTTTTTAAATAAATCTTTTCAGAACAGATTACTAAAGATTGAAATAATGAGGTATCATCTATCATGCATGTTGAGCACATGTGTTCAGAGGGATTGAGAGAGAAGAAAAAGAGCTTAAGGATGTTTTTTCTGCACTTTTTGTCACATTTATTGCTCAACCCAACATGAAATTATTTTAGAATATTATATCCAGCATAATGATCTATATTTGGTTGTCAGTTTAAACTCAACCAGTCCTGCAGTGTGTAACTAATCACAACATGAAGGAAAGACGGTAATCCTGCCCATCATGAGAGAATGTAACACCAAGGGGCACATCCCCGGCTAAAGCACCCGGCTCTGCAAAACAGATTATCCTTCATGATTATTACTGCCAAACAGGAACTCAACCCCAAACTTCCTATGATAAAAATAAATAAATAGATCAAAGGAATTTTTTGCAACAGCTTTAGCTTGTAGGAGTTTTGCTCTGATCTGCTTGAATAAAAAACATGAATTTCTTCATGCTTATGGATTAAAAGAGCAAATCATCATCATTTTAAACTTTTTTGGGGGGTATTTTAAAGAGAAACAGATCTTTTTTTTCTTCTTAAATTTAAACTTATAAATAAAAGTTATTAATGAATGAAAACATAAACATTAAACGATAAACTTAAAGTGAAAAGTCATGTTTTCTAGCTCCCAGAATGCCTAATCATAGAAGACATTGCACTACCTTTCTGCAAAGTTGTTCTGAGTAAGTTATTTATTGTTAGATCAGTGTCATCTTCAGTACATTAAGGACAGAATGTACAATAACTTTGTTAAAAAATATACTGTAAATATTAATGAAAGGTAATATTATAAAATGTCAAGCATTCCTACTGAGGTCCATACATTGTTCCTTTAATTACCTGCTGATAAGTATCAAGCAGTAGTTGAGCAACTGGGTGAACTGGAATCCTCTCAGAAGCCAAATTTGATAAATTTAGGTGTAATTTTTGATGAAGCTTTGTCCCTAGACACATTTGAATTTGAGATGATAATTCATGCTTTGGGATTAACGCAAAAGGACTACTGAACCAGTCTGTTTACTAGTCTCAATAAGAAGGGGCTAGCTCATCTTTAGGTAGTCCAGAGTTGCTGTCGGATGTGGAGGCAGGGTTTGCGTGTTCCCGTAGGTGTAACACTCTGTGTGGGGTGGCTCGATCCAGACACGTACGCCTCCTTCCCCTGGACACAGGTCCACGCACAGCAGCACAGGTAGTACAAAGCAGTGATTATCTTGTGACGTCTTGGTCTTTGGTTTCTGTTTCTGCTGACACACACACCCGCCCTCTTGTGGCAGTATTGTGACATTACAACAAACATTATTTACAGTGCAGTTAGTTGAAAAGTCTTGGTATAAATCGCCCTCTTGTGGCAATAAGGTAAAATTACAACAAACAATATTCACAGCGCTTCTAGTTTAAAAAAATTGAAAAATAAACAGTAGAACACCATCTCTAATGTAAAAACATATTCAGCCATAGGATATGTTAAAATACTGTACTTTTTAAAGGAACTCAAATCAAGGCAGACATGTTTGAAAACAGCTAGCTAATGAAGTGAGGTGTATTCAGCTGGGATGGTAGTGCAAAGCAGTGAACTATCTTGTGACTTCTTGGTCTTTGGTTTCTGCTTTGGCTAAAAAACACTCGCCCTCTTGTGGCAGTTTCTTGACATTACAACAAGCATTATTTACAGTGCTTTTATATATATTTAAAAAAAGAAAAATAAACTGTAAATTTAAAGTGCCTGTGACTCCATATTTAAATCACTTTATATTAAACAGGTGTAATCTTTGATGCCTCTAGATTAGCGTTGCACCATTATAACTCAAAATACGCTGTAATTATTTCCTAACGAGCAACTCAGAGATCAAAAGAAAGCGCCGCCTTCCGGTTCTGCTGGGTTTCTCCTTATTTGGCAGCCTGACACTTCTGCTGCAGTAGGGGGCAGTGTTGTCACGTGAAAGAGAAACGAAACTGAAACTAAACACTACACGGTCTATGGGCAATGGCGGCGGCACTGCCTCGCTCCAGTTGTCGTGAACGTGCATGTGGGAGGAGAATTTACCATATAAGCAAGTCCGGATCACTATGACCTCATAGTGGGCTGGAGTGAAAAAAACTGTTTGAAACCTGGGTCTGAAATCTAGAAGAGCTTCTCACTGGCTGGACTAGGAGACAGATGGACGCCGTTTTTTGCTCTTTCTGGCAGGTTTAAGGTGAGAACTCAACATTGCAACATGATAGATAAGTCAGAAAACACGGAAACTGATGTCATGGGCACTTTAAGAACACAAATTCTCTAATCTAAAACCATTATTTATCCATACTTAGGATATGTCAAAATACTGTATTTTCTAAAGAAGTTCATTATAAATCAAGACAGTATTGAAAACAGCTAGCTATAATGAAGTGAAGTGTATTCAGCAAGGATACATACGCCAGTCTGCTGGGCTGCACATATTATTTGTGGGATTCTGCATCCTTGCATCAAATTATTGGTGGGGTCAGTTCAGTGATAGCTGGGTGTTGGTGAGGACACGTCACCTCCGTTCATGCCAAATCTATGCCCATGAGTATGGAGGGAGCTAATTAAGGAGACGAGACACACCTGGAGGGGATTAGTGTTGGGAGATTGGAGGAGGAACACAGGGGGAAACCAAAACCTAAAGGGGACAAAACAAAGGAAAACAGGGGAGGAAAATACCAACTAAACTAAACACAGGACACATGGGGGCATGGGACATGACAATTATCATGGTATTAAATCAGAAATAATACAAATATAAATTTAAAAAGGCATAAATTGTATTCCATTTCCTTCAGTATAGTAGACAATGTATTTAATCACAAATAGGTCGATAATCCAGATCCACTTTGGTTTATTATGTTTTTGTTTGTTTTATTCCATAAATATGTAGATCTACATGAGTTACAGGACAGGATGAGGAGTTCACGTGTTAATGCTGCTTTTCAGAATGTTTGTGTAACCCTGCAAAGATCAGCCAGGTTAGCAGTCAATTTGAAACAGATTTTTTTTAATCACCTAGAAAACTGAAGTCTTACATGTTAAACTAAAGTGAATTCACTGTCATATTGAAGCACAGTCTGTAGATTGAGTGTGGTAAATGTGCTGGAGGTACGTACATGCCATCTTTAACAAATGTTAACATTTATTTTTCATATTTAGCACTAAATGCATCATTAATGATACCAGACATTTTAAATGCACACAGTCATTATAAATATCAATCATTTAAGAACAATAGTGCAACCATGCATTTTATCCTCATCATAATTTAAAAGAAGAGTCATAACAGAGTAGAAATAGTCACTTTTAGTGTGTAATCATACAGAGGAGGGTGGCGTTGACGTTACTCTAGAATGGAGCGTCACGTTTGATTTATTCGTATTGTCCGATATATTCTCTGAGCCCAGGTTGCTCCCAAGTGAAGAACGGGTAAATCTGCGCACGCTCTCATAGAAAGACGGGTACAAAGTCCCAATAGAGCTCCGGGACCAGTCGAAGTGAGGGTTGACTCTCTTCAAAACGGACCTACGAAACAGGATATACACCCACGGGTCGAAGATCTGGTTCCAAGTGGCGAAGCGTACCCACAGGATCAGGTACCCGTGCATGACAGGACCTCCGCCGGACAAAGCAGTCTGGGCAATGAAGACCTGGTGGGGGATGGGGTGGGTGGGGGGTGGGGGTTGGTGTAGGAGTGAGACAGGGAGAAGAAACAAGTAAATAAATGATCAAAAACCAAAAAAGGGTGAAGAAATAAGAAAGAAATTACAATATCATGTGGACTTTGTGTTCAGTCCAGTCAGTGACAGGCTAACTTTGTCATGACTCTCCTGAGGCGGGGGCCACAATAATGCAATTAACCCCCACCTACTTTATTTAAGCTGCAGCATTTTATGTGAGGCATAGCCTTATTAACATTACCCTAGGAGTCTCCTGTGGGGCCAAAACATGCTAACAAGCTCCATTTGGAATGACAAATTGCCTAAGAGCTGCTTATATTTTCTATTTAACATTCAGCCGGCATATAAATTCAGTTCTCCTGTGGTTTATATACAAGCGGTGCAAGAAAAACTGTTACCTAGTGCAAACGCACATCATTGTGTTAAAACGCTCGCATGCAAATCGTGAGATCAGTGTAAATCAGAGTCCTTGTTTGGTAAACTTCCTCAGCAGCAGAGATTCTCCCTGAGGACTGAAACAACCAGGAACAATCATTTTGCTTTTACCCAGTTACTTTAAAGCAAATACTTAAAAAGAGAAGAGAGAGGAGAAACCCCCCGAGACATGTATTTAAGCTGCAACTGAGTATATTAAAATATTACCTGATTGGGTCATCCCAAAATATTTAGTGTGTCCCTGCAAATCACTTCAGTGCTGTTTAGGCTCTTTGTAGTTTTTTGGGAAAAAATGGAAGAACTGTACTCAAGTTGCAGATATTTCAAACAAGTTACGATATGCATTGTCAGTGTTATGAGGAAAAAAACATTTTTTTTCTTTTAATTGTATTTCATCAATTTTATTACATTTTATAAAATCCTAAACCATATTTGCAACTTTAAACAGCAAAGAAGCAAAAACAGAGAATGAAATAAGTTGAAATAAAGTAAAATTATTTTAGCAAAAATGTTGTAGTCTCATAAAAGTAGAAAAAAGTCAAAAAAGGATGATTTACAGTTTTAGTGGGTGAAATTTATCATGACTTATTTATAGAAATGCATGCAAAGTCTTCATAATATTGTATTTATTAGTATACAACTGTGTTAAAAACTTAGAACAAGGACTTCAGAGCCAAGTTCTCCAAAGGTCTACTTGGTTCCAGAGGTTAAAGGTCCCATATTGCAAAACTCACTTTCTAAAGATCTTTTAAGTCATATCTGTCCCAAAGATTGTGTGTGAAATGCAAAAGTGAGAACATATTTTCACTGTTTTCACTTCCTTATTCCCATTTTGGGGAAATGCGTTTTGAGCTAAGACGGGTGGTTTCAACATCTTTTCCCTGCTGACATCAAGAAGGGAAAAGAACACTCCTCTCTAGAGGACAGAGCCAATCAGGAGCACCTTTGGCTACCTGAGCCCACCCCCACTCTTTAAAAACCATGGGAGTCCCCATCTTTACAAACGTTAGCAAACAGTCATGGCGAAGCTACGAGCAAAGCATGGCTGTTGCTTTGTAGGTGGTTGCATCAACGAGCACAAAAGTCTTTTTTTACTCCCTTCATCTGAGACCCTGAAGACATCTTGCAAACGTGGGCGGAGAAGAGAGAGGCTTGGAGAAACTCGACTCCCCAACTGATCCGCCCATTTGAAAGGAAAGTTTTGTTTTAGGAAGTTGGATGAGTGGATGGAAGAACAACAGCTGCACTTAAAGCAAGGGCCAATTTGACAAATGCAAAGCGTTTACATGTTTTTCAGATGTAAAATAAACGATTCAGAGTGGATAATATGGGACCTTTAAGTTGTACTGGTATAAAACCATAGAAGAGAATAAGGGAAATGACTTGGTGTAAAGCAGGACTTTTGTAATACTTGATGAGAAACAACGGTTGGAATCAGAGGATGTGTTGGAGAGAAATTCCTTAGAATCTGCGTTTTGTGCCACTAGAAGTCACTCTGTCCTCCATGCTGGACCAGTGATAAACGGTTTTGAAAGACATACATTAAATTCCCTTTTAGGAACAGCCAACTTGAGCAATTCTGCTTAAGATTTTTTTTACAAGCTCTGAAAATGCAAAATACAGAACCTTGCAGTGAAACAACCAAAAGATGCTGCAAGCAAAGTGACATGAGCTGAAACCATTCTAGTGAAACGTTTATGGAACAGAACTGATGATGCATAGCAGTAGATGGAACATGACACAAACTCTGAAGCATGCTCTGATGGTGATCTTATGGGGACTGGCAATGACCATGAGCTTCGTTAAAAGATGGCTCTGACATGCTGATGCAGGCGGCCAACATCCCAAAGTAAAACAGAGCAAGCAGAGAGATGTTCTGTATTTAGATGATTTCATTACTTTTTACTCGCCTCAGTCGAGACCCTTGGAACATGATGTATATCCATGGGTCAAGTATCTGATTCCAGGTGGCCATTCGTATGTAGAATAAAAGCCTGTGGCTTGCAGAGGCCGTCACTGTGCTCATCAGAATATATACCTGTTCAGGGTGTCACACAGCTAAAGTTAGACATGATGGCAGAGTAATGCCTAATCCAGTACGTTTTGGTCAAGTTGCATGTGCTTACTGCCCCACTGGCATCATTTTAACAGTACATTTCCTTCTAAGGTATCATTAGTTTACTCTCAAACGATGAAAAGTGCCACTTCAAGTTGGGTATGAAGGGTTTCTGGAATGCAAAATAAGATTAGAGAACTTTCAGATCTGCTTGTTAGGAAACTGCATTGAGAAGAACAAATGAAGCATAGATGTGGAAACAGAAAAAACTGGACTCAGGTCCTTGTGATGCCTTATTAGGGCTAAACCATCTGAAGAACTGAGCTGATTCCACAGAGCTGGGTACTTAAGGGTGAAAATCTTTCCTTTATGTCAGAAACACTTGACTCTTTTATCTGTCTTACCTCACAGACCACAGATACTCGTAGAATCACAGGAACTCACACAGATTGAAACCAGGTGGCCAGAAGCTGGCAAACAAGTCGATTTTCCTGCAAAACTATTTTAGTTTATTCAGTGAGTTCACGAGAAAACATACTGTTTTCTGTGATAAATTAATTAGAAAAAAATGTGTCAAAAATCTCTATTATTGGACTAGGTAGTAATTGTTATTGAAATGTTTTTAACAGATGTGTGAATCAGTATAATCTATGTTGTGTGGATAACTGTGAGAACGATGTCTCAAGCTCATTTTGCGTTTTCAGAATTTACTTTGATTCTGAAAACCAGCCTCACATACAAATACAGTGACTTACCAGCAAGGGGCACCAGCAAACAGTAGCAATGGCCATGATCAGGATGAGCTGAACCATCATTTCCACTTCATGGTCTCTGCGTCGCTGGTTTCTGTCTGGTCCACAGCACACTTTAATCAGGGTCACCACACTCACTGTGTTCAGTAAGATAGAGACAGCGATGCAGATGAGTCCGACACACGAGTAGAGCAGGGAGAAGGCCCAGTCGTGTCTCTCTGAGCTGATGTTGAGGAAACACCAGGAGCCAGGTGTCTGAATGTGGTAGCTACCAAAGCCTGCCAGAGGGAGCACAGAGATGCAGCCAGCTATGAACCAGACCATCAGCACCATGGAGACCGTCCGACCTTTGGTTACGTTGGTGGAACGAGCAAATGGACAGTTGATGCCAATGAAGCGCTCCATTGCCATGGTGGCGCCAAGCAGCAGTGGGCATAGTCCATAAAAGACCATTGACATACCCATAAAGTTACAGAAGTGGCAGGTAGGGTCGGACTGGCGCCAGTCGACGCGTGTAATGTAGAAGGAGATCACAAACGAGCCTGTGACCAGAAGACCCATAAAGTCTGTGACCACGAGACCGCCCAGGAAGATCAGGAAGAAGGAGCGTGAGCGGCTCTTTGTTCGCTGGCAGGATTTGATGAGGACAATAAAGGCGATGAGGTTAGAGATGAGACCCAAAGCGCTGAAGGTGGCAGAGAAGTGAACTTTGTTCATGCCTGGAGCGTACATGTATGGCATGCTGGTGTTGGCGTAGCAGAGCGGGGTGGTGTCTGAGTCGTTCATGGTGCTCAGCTGATGGAGCTTCAGACCGACCAACGACAGAGAGACAGAACAAGGAGATGGACCTCAGTTCTCCATTTAACCTAAAAACAACAACAGAAAAGTGAAGATGATTTTAACTCACAGAACCATTAACAAAATGTTAATCAATATACCCAAAAAGGCCAAAAACCAAAATATTTTTTGCCAGTGTTCATTATTGTTGCACTTACTCTGCAAAGAATTCTGCACGCACAGGAAACACACTAAAACTGGTTATCTGGTTAAAGGCATTTAATGTCTTATTGTTTTCCAATCTTGGTTCACATTAAATACAAATGTTTAATAATCTAAAATTAAAAGCTAAAGTGGAATCTCAAATGTAGTAGATACAGTATAAAACACGTAGACCGCAGCAGCAGCAGCAGAGCTGGGAGACAGAGCGACGCTGGAGTGACGGGAGGGAGAGCACATCCTGGCAGGAAGCACCGCAGCAACAGGAAATAGACCCTAAACCATTAAAGTGATCTAAAAGGTTGTCCCTCCCTAGTGGCCTGTGAAATACGATCATTTCTTCTGCATTTGTTTTCTGGGCTTATTTTGGATATTAATCAATTAAAAAAATCAACATAAAGACAGACGTCTAACTGTGGTCAGTTTGTGGTCAAGATTTCATCTGGAGACTAATTTTATTAGTAAATTTTGAATTTATGATTATTGTTTGTGATGTTTTGACGGAACAATATTGTTCAAGATTGCAACCAAATGGTTATATATAATAGGTAAAAGACAAACATGAAAATAATTCAGCTCAAATTAGATAGATAAACCAATGCATTCATTTTATTCATGAGTTTGCAACATCATGGAGCTGACATCTGTTCACACTGGTGCAAACAATAGGAATTATCTAGACACCATCAGTGTTTAGAAATGAAAGGAAACATTTATCATCACTAACGATTTTCATAAACAGTTGAACAATGATGAGAGTTACTAATAACAGATGCACTTAAAAGAGTTGGATTACTTTTGCTTTAACATTTTGTTCCCTTCCATATAAACAGTGTGGTTATAGGTTAATGAAAATCTATCCACAAGCCTTTAACTTATTTATTTAAACTTTTTTTTTAAGTAATCAACACATTCTTATCATTTCAATAGTGGACTAGCAGATATTTTTTTTTACAGATTTTCTGAAAATCTTTTTGAAGTTACCAAGACAAATACCAATAACCTTTAAGTCAATCAAGAATGATCAAAGCATTTGAACTAGAGACAGTTGTTTTTACACTTTAACAACTTAGCAAAACAATGATTTTGTATCTTATACAAAAATATATAAAGTGCTTTTATTTCTATTTTTGTATCATTGACAACAATCAATTGTGTGCAGGGTGATTTTATGAATAAATGTCGTTTTGTTATTTAAATAAATTACAATGTAACTTGAAAAGAGGAGAACAATAAAGATTATTCCTGTTTTATGACACAAGAAAACATTTTTATCTGCCTAGTTTAGAATTATAAAGATGCAAAAGTCACACAATGCCCAATCTGTACGTTCTTGTCTTCTCTCTAATTATTGCCATGCAGGATCTAATGTAACCCACCATCCAGACGTATTTCATGATAAAACGGGTATTTTCCTGCTTCACTGAGTAGTGTCTCAGTTTAGACTTTGGCACACTTTGTCATCTCTGCTGTAGCTCTTAACTGTCATGTCTGCTTAGTTTTTGCATGGCTTTTCATTTTAGAGAAATAATCTTGTGTGGATTTTTGCTACACAGTTTTACTTAAAGACACTTAAATGCACCAGGTTGTAAAATGTATTCAGATGTTGCCATTTTTTTTCCATTTAGCAAAATCACGTGACTCCAGACTTTTAAAAGTGCTATTAGCCAAATGTGGTTGTTAGCAGCAAAAATCAATAAGTTTAAATGCGTTTTGCATCACCAGTTTAAATGGTTTCCACTTTAAAATAATGATTTTTTTGTGGTTTTCCATCACTTTTAACAGGAAACCACAAAATCAAAGTCTGCAAAAACAACGACTATAAATGTATGCAAAACTGTTTGCTACATAGATATTCAACCAATGGCTCAAAGACAATCTCAACCTGCACCTCAAAATAAAAAAAAGATTAATTTCTATTAAAATTATACATTAATAAGAAAATATTAAATCTATATGACTATGAGATTAGCCCAATCAATTGTCAAACAGATTATTAACAAATATATCAGCCAACTTTGCAATTTTATCAATAAAATATATTAAAACAGTTAATAATAAGAGTAATAACTGATCTGAAATATCAACATACTGTGTGCAAATACATTTGCTAAAATTGTTTAATAAATTGTTAGAGGGCTGAGTTTCTAATCATTCTCACTCATGTGGCTAAATGTAACTGTCTGGCATTTCAAAGACCTTTTATATTATTAGATTGTTTCCAAGGTTCTCTGCCAATAAACTAAATCAATTCTTAAAGTTAACCCACATTAAATATATGCTGGCAAAAGCAGGTTGAAGGTGGAGGATGTTTGATCAACTCTGAACTTTGCACGAACTCTATATGGAAACGGTTCAATGGAAAAAATGAGGCTGAGAATTGGATGCTTTACTGTTTTACATGAAAGTGAATTACAGGTGTGAGAATTACATATTTCATCTAAACGTGCAAAGTTATAGCAAAAAACAGAGTAAACACAGAGTATGACCAAACACATCCCTCTGGACGAGTGATGAAAACAACAACAAAACATCCAAGAGCCACTATTAGGTCAAAAATATGAAGAAACATGGACGATGAGTGAGGAAAGATCTTACCACCACAGGAATGTCCTCGTGAACTGAGCTGATTGGAAACTTCCAACTATTCCATCCAAACAGATATTTAGCTCCTTGTTACGTTTTTGGAATGTATTTTAAGACCTTTCTGATGGGAAACTTACAAACATCTGCAGCAGCAGCAGCCGTTAGCCTTAACTGTGCCTCTCAGCTGGGTTCTCTCCAACAGCAGTTCAGATACTCATCCCTCCCCCCAGCTCAGTCTTCCTTTTGGTCGCCTCACCCCTCCCAGGAAGACAAAAGAGGGACGGCCTCAAAAAAGGCAGTGATGTATTACAGACAGGAGGGGAACATTAAGGAAAAGCTAAATTGTCTGTGTGTGTGAGTGTTTGGGGTGAGAAAGAATTAATACAGGTTTACACAAAAAAAATGTAACAATATGGTTCAAATAGTGCAAAAGTCAGCTTTTTAAACTAAAAAGCATACCATTTAATGTGCCTTTTGTTTGAATGTTGTATCAATAAAACATGATGTGTTTGATTTTATTTCAGGCCACTTGGCATGAGATTCATGGCTGGATTTGGAACACCACACTGGAAAATCTGGATGGTATCAATGTTTGTTTGACAATTTAGGTTTTAAGATTTATGGAGAACATATTTTTATACAGTTTATATTACCTAAAATAGACACACACAGAGAGGACGTGTGGCATTGTAGCAACATTGGTTTAGTTTAGCCTGGATAAATACGTGAAATGAAAATCAGTCCTTTTATGACAAAACTAAATCAAAGTGTACAATAACATGCAAAAATCATCTCCTGCTTAAAAGACCTCCACATAAATCTTTGACTTTCTTATGCAGTAAAGACACACGAGGTGGGGGAAAAAGCATTTGATGCAGCAAAGCTCAGCATGTGATGAGTTTGGAAAGATAAAGTAATGTTTCTGCTCTCAATCTCAGGACCGCCTCCTTTATACTGACCAACAGGAGCATGGTGAGCACCATTAGGAGTGACCTCATACCTACTTCCAAACTCTACACAGCAAAGCCAGCGAGGACTCAGTGAGGTGCAACTCTCCCAATCGTCTCAGAACAAAACTCAAACCGACTCATTTAAGTGTTTCATTATCTTCACACAATCACATTATGGAAACGTACTTTCTGTTCATCCAGTGATGGTTTTGGAAAAAAATAAAAAGACGTTTGGGGGATACAAAAACATTCAAACGAACTCATCAGAAACAGGGGGAATTAAATCTTGTCTTCTGCAATCTAACCCTCTGTGATCTCATCAGGCTGCCTTCATTACTCAGTCATATTGGATCCACTGTTCAACCGCAAATCTGCCTCAGACTTCTATTAACTTTACAATGAAGTTTGCATGCATCAGTTACAATTATTCTGCACAAGGTGCATGCAAATGAACAGTTATCAGTCTCATCTTTGAGGTTTACTTCCTCTAAAGTTATTCCCACAAAATTATCCACAATCGAGTTGGTGCAATTAGCACCCAGTCCTAATCACTTCTAGAACTTATTTTATCCCAAATAATCAAACATACATATTTTCTTGTTTAAGTAGAGCTTCTCAGTGATAAATACAGGCTTTTTCAAGGAATTATGAAACAGTGGATCTAATTTACCAGCAGGTGTTTATGTGCCAAAAAAAAAAAGACAAGAGTGTCAAACTTTAGAGGAAAAAAATCAACTCTAAGAGGGTCACGCTTCTGGTAGATGTCTCCATGGATGCTGTGCAAACAAGACAATGTGGTTTTGTTCTGTGCATCTGTGCATAAAAGGTTAAAATATGTTACTGGCACATTTAACAACACATTTCTCCAAAATGATGTGTGAGAGAGTTGCATTTGGAATACTTAAAAAAACAAAAACAAATGATAAAGAAAGTCAGTTTCCACATAATTTCCAGTCATCTCAGGGTGAAACCAGTTACTCAGTTCTAGAGTCTTTTGAGTAATTATTTAGTTCATTTTAATCCAACAATGAACTTTTCAACTGCTTAACTGAAACATGTCTTCCTCAGACACAGCGACTGTCAGGAAGGAGACTCTTCTTTATCTCTTCTTGGCCCTCACAGAATCATACTTTCTCATAGTCCATGGTCTTTGTAATAGTGGAGTTTAAGTTTTGTTTGAGGTGAAACCAAGCCAAGTTTAGCTCTATCTGTCCAAAAGTGCCTTGATAGGCTGATATAACCACACAAATAAAACTATCAGCCAACACAAATAAGTATACAGAAGCCAGACTGCCTGGACACTTTGATTTTGTCCCAAACAACGTGACCACTATTGCATTTTACAATTTTTCACATTTTTTTGTTACTACATTGAGAGCATCATTACAGATCCCAACAGTTACAGTAATGTGATTTCATCAGCATCAACAAAATGGTAATAAATCAATGATGCAATACAGTTCCTCCAAAAATATTATGTTGCTTTTTCCTAAAAGAAAATCTGTGTTCCTAAGGAAAAATAAAAGTTCCCTTAGCAATCAATACATTAATGCTTTAAATATAAAGCTTCTACATATTTACACGTGTTCCAAAAGGTCTGAGAACATGAAATGAAACCATCTCTATATGAGGGTGTTGATTTCACTTTTTTAAAATAAAATGTCAGTTGTGATTTTTCTAAAGAAGTCATGACGTATAACTGAATTTTAATATTATATGGGTTCTGATATTTGTACTTACGAAATGTCCACACATGATAAGGAATCACACCAATGAGCTGTGATTTAATGAGTGCTTGATTGGCACTTCGCCACACGGGGTGCATCACATTGAGAGAGTTTTCTGGACGCGTTCACTCTTTGTATGATTTATTTTATTTCTTTAATTCTACAGGAAAATATTGCAGCCCTAGCTGAGCGTATAGCTGCTGTTCTTTAATTAGGCTGCAGGTCTTTGTCATAGTAAAAAAAGTCAATAAATGCCAACATGGCAAAATGTCCTAAATGATTGTTTTTCTCATGCTGAGGTTTGTTTTGTGCACCTCTTTACCAAAACACAACATTTAAAATGACTAAATAATTGAATGTTATTAAGAGAATAACACTATCCTGCCTTAGAGAGAGCCTGCTTCATGAACGCGTATAAGGTGTTTGTTAACTGATAAACAGGATTAAGTATTATTAGATCCTTTATAAAGGTCGTTTCTTTGCTTTAATTTTCTTTATGATTGTTGCATTTTTGTCGTCTGCTCTCCCCTCACACCTGGTTCTAGTTTTTTGTTTTTATTTAGTAGATTTCAGTTCATCAATCTCATGGCAGAACTCTTAACTCTTGATATTTCACGAGTCACCTTTTCATTGGTGACTTTGACAGCCAGATTTTCACTGTTTAAATGTTTGCATGTGGATTCACCAGGATGAGTGGCTGAACCCATACAACTCCATTAGTGGTGACTGGATGAGAATTACAGCACATTATCATCATTTTTCAACCCAAACTCAATTTCTCAGCTTCTCACTCTGCTGGAATGTGATATCATTGTGCTCCAATGGACATGTGTACAAGGAGGCTTTAAGGGGAGAGGGCCTGTCCCCGGGCCCTTTTTGTCTATTTACATCAATAACGCCGTGTGTTCTCCTCTAGGTGTTTTGAATCTCAATGCAACCCTGTTAAAATGGTCACGCAGGGTCTCCCCTTTTGATTGATACCTCTTTTGACCAACTGGGTTGAGCTTTGGTCTCCCCAGAGCCAATAATATCAGCCGATACTCATTCTGAGTGAAAGGACTAACCCCCATTCTCCTGCCCACAGCTCTGACCAATCAGCTTTGACGTTGATTGTGACTCCACAGTTGTTCTGGCTCTGCCACAAATTTTAGTTATGTGCGCTGTCTCTTTAAGAAAATACAGGAAGTGAGTGTTCAGACCATGCGGTGTGGCTACAGTGCAGTAGTGTGATTCAGACTGCAGAGGCCACAAGGTGTTGTGTTGATAGCTGTGTGTTTTCAGTTCATAAAGAGCATTCCCTGTAAGTATGACAATAAGAAAAATGTTTAGATAAACAATTAATAACATAAATGTGCAAATCTTTGTAGTTCATCCGTGGTTTAAGAAATTATTTACAAGTATCATTTAAAAGGCATTGTTTAATTTCATGTGGACATAATGAGGCATGATTATGGTTTACATTGCTCTTCATTTCATGATTTATGTATATTTGCATGTATTGACATGAACATGCTGTATTTGTTGTTACAGTTTCACACCTGCCATATAAAGAATGAGTCCAAACCATCCTAGCGTCTGTGACTTTCTGTGTGGAGGTGTTTAACTAAATGGAAAGTAGAGAAGGTCTCTGCAAGGCCAATACAACAGTCGTGTAGCCAATTAAATTTCCATCACAAAAAGGTGTCACTTGAGGGGGTGGGTTCTGTAATCGCTTCTAAATTTGCATGCGTATTTTCTGCGTAATTGTTGCGCCCTGGCTGTAGAGGCAGAGCTGGTTCCTGCGCTCTTGTATTTTGAGGACTTTTCTTCAGAAAAAACATGTCCAAACGGACTGAAAAACGAAAATATACACACGATCAGTTGGTGGAGCTGGTCACTAGAAGACGGAGCGATTTTTCTGACCAGGAAATGACCGATCAGAGATGACCGCTGATCAGATGACCGAGGGGAGGCGTTCTCTGTGGATTCTGACTCTAGAAAAAAACGCTCCTAAGTCTTGAGAGGTAAGTTGTAATGTTTTATACAGCTACGGCTTGTTTTGATGATGTTAGGATATAAAAAAAATACCGTAACTTGCTCTATTGTTGTGTGTGTGTGTGTGTGCACGTACGCGCGTGCGTGTGTCGGTGTAGCTTGCTTTTTTTCGAGTTTGAGATGCAGTAGTTGTCAGAGTTAGTTTTTATTTGTTTGAAAGTTGTTTGAACATATTTATACTAAGAGGAAACGAGTAAATAGGTCTATTTTTTTCTTTGTTTACCTGTGTTTGTGTGTGTGTGTGCGCGCGCGCGTGCGTGTGGCAGTGCTGTCATTATGTTTGTTTTTTATTAGTTTGAACATCAAAACTAGTAAAATAAAAGTAAATAGATACACACATTTAGCACATTTTGTGCATTTAGATGTAGTTTAGCCATAAAAACTAGTGAAAGAAAAGTAAATGAGTATCTATTGTTTGCTTTGAGCAGGGGGCAGCAGGACCAAGGGGGCGGGGTGTTTACTCACTCTAATCGTTTGCATTTGCATTGCAATGCATTTGCATTGGGTGGGGGTTGGTTTTCTGTGTAGCTGATAAATAAAAGACTGACTTTTTCTTTGTTTACATGTAAGGCCATCAACTGGATCTGATTCAGAGTGGGAACCTGCAGGAACCAGCTCATCACCCAGCAGAGGGCTCTGAGGACTGGATGCTGAAAATGTGAAACCATTTGGACTGTAAATATGCAAATACTTTGCCTTGTGTTGCATTGTTGTTTTGAGGGGTTTATATTATATAAAAACTTTGAATGGAACCTGTTTTTTCTTTTTTTTTACAATGTACCATGAGGTAATGAGTATTTTCATGTGGTTATGCATTCCCTACTGTAATATAATCATGCTGACAGAACATTTGGGTGTAGATTATGACTCCTCTATGCATCACCTTTCATTAGAGCCCTCATTGATGTCTGTAGGTTCAAGCATTCAAAAGTTACAGCCTTTTAATGATGGAATGGTAAAGCCTTATCCAAAGTGTCCATTTGGACACTCAAAATGGATTTGTCCAATAACGCCTGGACATACCCATAATAAAACAGGTCTAGAATAGTAATTTTTGAAGATATTGTTATCAATTTTGAAATCCAAATAGCCAAGGCTTTATTCTATAGCCTCAAATAATTTTCCAGTCCATATCTTCTTGTCCCAATGTGTAATGGCAAATCAAAAAATGGAAAAAATCAGGCGAGGATAAAAAAGACTGATTTATGTGTGTTTAAACTTCCATAACTACATAGTAGTTGAAGTTACAATATGTTTAATTGCTGAAGTAAAATATTCAGAGTGTTTCCTTTCCAGGGAGACCAAGTTTTTTTTGATGTACTCCAAAGGGTTCAAGAACAGCATAATTTGGGTATGCATATTTCAGGCGTTTTTTGTGTTTTTGGGGTTCCTGTTAACAGGTTAATGGTTCCCGCGCAGACGGTTTCATATATCCTCAGTCATTACTGTAAAATTCACTCTGAGAGCACGAAAGCGCAGATAGAATCGTCGGGTTTTATTCACCACCATCATTCTAACATGTGTTTTCCATTACAGAAGCATTATCAGTACAGTACCAGGCCTATTATGTTGATGAACGGAGCGGAGCGAGACCGGAGTCTAAATGAGATTTTAGAAACCGCTGTAAAAATGTTTTTCTTCCAACATAAAACACATTTTAGGACTTTTCTGTTACATTTTACCGCTCTTGTAGGCCAGAAACTGTTTCGATTCAGAGCCAAACCCTTACATAACACTTTGCATCAGTGACATTCTTTGTCCTTGTATGGACAGAGGTAGAAAAAAAGTTGAACAAGAGATGTGTGCTTTCTTCTCAGACACTGAGTCTAACTTATGTTCATTACACACCTCATTAAAAAATATACATTATACTCTAGAATATTCCCCCAAAAGCATTTTAAACTCTCTTTTCTTTTTCTTGAACGTCACAGCATTGTAAATCTAAATTTGAACACTAAAATGGAAAAAAGAAATTCCATTAAAAACAATTTTTTGGATGCATCTGCAAATAAGAAGAAAAAAGGAGTAAAAATGTGCAAAAGAGATGCAACAGATGAGGGAGAAAGAAGTGACAGAGAAAGGAGCGAAGAGAGAAAGAAGCGAGGAGCTCTGGCTGCACATCAAGACGGATTATAGGAAATAACTGGCCATGAACAAAGGAGTCACATCACAGAGTTACTGCTGACAAATGCTCAAACATGCACTGTATAGCACAGATCTGCTTTGTTTTAAATATTAAATAATCGGACTGTTCAATACCATTTCATTTAACTTCGTGAAAAAAAATCATATTTGTCTAAATGTGCAGATTTCATATGCTTGCATTGATGCAGCGCTGCTGTTTAGCATCACTAGAAACATCTCATAATAGTCTGATTAGCATAGGGAATGCTAGAGCCTCTGGAGAAGACAAAGCATTTCAATAAATCATCTATGTTAATCCTTGAATTACTTGAATGGAAATTGCTGTTTAGTGTCGTAACCACAATGATGGAAGTCCTCAGGATATCCTGCAGAGGGCAGCAAAGTCATTCAACAGTTCTGCACTTAGGGGTTTTAATATTTAGGGGAAATGTTTTTACATATTTTTTAGAGAATACGCACCAGCTGAACATTTGCATGTTTGAACAGCTTCAGCTGTTTATAAATCATATATATATTCTTGCATTTCCCTCCTGCACCCCATGAGCAGCAGCAGCATTCTGCAGACTGACAGACCAGACCAGCTCCTTCACTGAATCCAAGAAGTAAGAGGAGATCCTGCTGTCTCCACGTTTTATTTATTGGTGATCCATGGCCGTGGGTGTACATCATCCAAGCAGATCTGCTCCGTATCAGTAAACATGTAGCACATGAAGCCCTCTGACACCTTTACGGTTCTGGCTGCGGCCCAAACGTCTGTAAATCTCCTCATATAAATGGCAGTCATAAACATCTAATGGGCTGTCATGAATATTTTAGAGCCCTGAATATCATACAGAAAATGACCTCTGGAATGCTACACTCCTAACAAGACACATTTCTCAGACGGATAACCTCCCCAGCCGGTGCAACACAAGGCCCGCTTTCTGGTTCTTTGCCTTTTTTTTTGTAGCATGATTGGATTGATTTGTCATTTGCAAAAGGAAAGAGCTTGGCCACGGGGCTGTGGATAATCCAATTTATCGCTTTGCCATTTATTACAAATTTCTGTGGCTTTTGGGTCCACTGTCACATCGATTCGTTGATTGCTTGCTTAGCTGGGTCCTAATGAGCTGCTGTCTGAATCACTGCATAATCGCCGCCCTAATTCACTTCCTTGCCTACCCTCACACTCGGTCTGCTGGCTCGCCACTATTACAACAGAATGGACTCAAACATCTCTGTGAGCAGACAATTAGTAACGTCTTCCTTGAAATAGGGTGTCACTGTTCGTATATTGCTGTGTGAAAAAATGAGAGTCCCTTAGCTACTCACCAGCATGTTGTCAAAGGTGTCAGATAGAGGTGACAATCTGGCACATTTTCAACTGCATGTGAATAACAGCAGAATATAGAGGAACGGGAAGCAGAAGGAAGAATATTTGGATTTTGGAGATGGTTCAGTCAAGGTTTTATGATTTAATCTAAATGATCACAATTTAAGGAAAGACAATGCAACTGGATAGCACAGTTTTACTCAGCAGAGACCTAGAAATAAGTTAAACAGTGTCTATAATTAGCTTTCTAATTTGGTCCATCAGTCTTAATTGCTCCTGGCCTACATGTCTTTAAAATGGATTGAGATGGCTTTAGTTTAGTCCACCATCAAAACAAAGAAGGTATAAACAGTTTATAAACTTTTATCTAAAGGGCATAAGAATGTTTTCTTCCAGTCATTAATCCACCATGCTTTCTTCTGCAGGTTATAAGAACACTAACGAAATCCTTGCAGGAGGTAAAGGTTTGACACAAACAGCAACCCATCCCAGACATTTTTACTTTAATGTTAGCAGTTATTTGAAGACCCCTCTCCCGAGGACAGACGAGAGAGCAAATACCACCAGGTGAGGGTTTACCTCTGCACCAATATCAGCCTGCCTGGGTGGCAATTATCAAGCTTCAAGAGGGGCTTAAGGACACACCAGGATGTTTGTGAAGAGGTTGGTGGATAAATATAGGAGGGAAGCTAATCAAGCCATCTATCAACAAAAGAATGCGCCATCTGTTCATTTCATCACTTGTCCTGTGGCTCAGATTTTTTTCATCTCAATGCAAGTTCCAATCTGTTGAATAGAACACAAAGAAGGTGCAGATGCAATTAAACCATCACAACTTCAGAACAGTATGGTATTTATATATTAAGAGATGAGTAACCTGTTAGGATAGTGAAATGTATAAGCGAAGATTTGGTGTAGTAGCCGACGATCCTCTCCATCACACACTTTGATTAAATTTTTTCCATTAACAGTTGGAATTAGAAGAGATTTGAATCGTAGTAAAGCTGTCGCCTCACACACCCAATAACACGCAATAACCCTTGCCCTAAGTTAGCTGGGGAACAGCGCTGAAGCCCTGCAACCCTGTATGGAGGGGTTGTTCATTTTGAACTTGAAGTCAAAAACATTTGGGTTAACTAAAAAAGCGATAACACCTTAAAGCTGACAACAAATTGTTAAAATGATGAAATGGATCATTTTCTGCTGTAACTCACTAACTGATCTATAAATAATCAGGACATTTGGGATCAATTATCAGGTCTAATACAACACAAAGCATGTTAAACAAGTTTGATTCATCAATATTTAAAGAAATGACCACTTTTCATCGTATTTTACTCTAAAATCAAGTATTAACCAAGGTTAGACAAACAAATGGGTTTTTTAGGACATTGTGGAAAAAAAATCCCATGCAAAATGGTTTTCAGACAACATTTCTTTAATACAAAGTCAACATATCTACATACACAGTGGCTTTAAACCAATTATTGTTTCAGTTCGAAGTAACAGTTTGAAAGTGGTAGCACTTGGCCCTCATGGAAAGGAAAAATGGTTTTGCCGAGTTTGGGTTCTTCTCATCGCGTTGATATGTTCTGCATCTGTTTGATTCTTTTTGAAGTGATTTCTTTTTCAGCGTTGTCCTTTTTGTTGTATTCGTCCACAACCTCCTCCCACAATATTTAGCGACATATTCCAGTAAATTTAATGGCTGTTAAAAAAAAACCCAACAAAACAAAAAAGGAGCATCTTCACCTGAAGTCAAAAGATCAACACGTTGCACAAGCGTGGAGCAATGGGCCTGGTCGCCAGTCTCTGGATACCAAAAGACTTTAGCTCATGAGGAAACAGCTAAATAAGAAGTTTTTGGTTGTCTCGGTCTGTCGTTTTGTTGCATCGCGTTTTTGTTCACTGAGTCTGCATCCCGTAATGAAACAAAAAACAATATGGTTTTATACAAGGATAAAAAGTCACCAGGGAGGAAATAAGGTCATCGTGTTGCTGCCAGTGGAGTATGTTTGGCCTTTTAGCATCGCTGCATTTCAGCAAATGACACATTTATGGATTCACACCTCGACATTTTAGGTAAAAGCTCGGGATTCTTTTGGGAATTCGTAAGAAACTTAAAAATTTAACACCTCTGAGAAAAGGAGAATCAACAACAATCAATTCATCTTTCCTCTGACTTTTAAGTGTCTAAATAATTTAACACAATCCATTTTCTGGAACCCTCTAATTACTTGTGTCCACACTGAGAACAACTGATTTAAAATGTTGGTTTGGTAGAGAGGACAGATATCTCAGACTGGGCTAAATTCAACCGGCGGATCAGTGATCCTGATTTTTTTGTGCCCTCATTTGGGGTACGGCTGTGGGAACAGAAGCTGGCATGTTTCCCAGTTTGACTGCTAGCAGGGGAAATTAAAGGCAGGGAAAAAAAATAGAAAGTGAGAGGTAATTAAAGACCAGGGAGCAGAGCTAAGAGAAAGAAGGTTTGAGAAGAAATAGGCTTCACAAACACCAAAGAAACTGGATATAAGCAAAACCTCCATCTGTGCATTTGTGTCCCCGCTTAAAGTATGAGATCTCAAGGGTCAAATGATACATATATTCTATATATTTTTTTATTTACACATATACTCTAGATCATAGTGGATGTCTAATAAAATTAATGGCAACATTATGTCTGAAAATATAAGTAAAAAAAAGAGAACTTTGAGAATATTTTTGTTAAAGATTGTGAGGCTCATAGTCTGTACATAATCATACAAGGTACAATATGTCAGTGGCCTGATATACAGAACAAGAAATGGTCAGTTCATGAGTTTTTGATGCTTTTAGATGAAAAAAAAAAACACAAACAAATGAATTAAAAAAACATTTCAAAATAGCATCTCCTCATCGGCACAGGTTCTACCCATCGGATAGAGGTTTTAAATTGATGAATGGAGGCAAAATATTCTGACGCAACTCATCATTTTCCCCCCAAAGACCCACACAGAATCTCCAGGATTACATCAAGTTTTAAAAAATACTAAAGCAAAAAGTCAAAAATAATGAGAACCCGTCACATTTTCAAATGCTAGGTTCGACAGGTATATAAAAAGAAAGATGAGGAGAAAACTGTAAGTCATACTAAGGGTTTGGATATATCTGCGAATTTTGCATTTAAATATATATGCATGTGCGAGTGTGCAGTATGCACACATACACACAGACATGTTAGAACTAACATTTCTACAGTGAAAAAATAGAATGTCTTTCAACATAATATGAACATAGAAGCATCTCTCTTTTCCTGCTAATTAAAAAAAATGTGATAAACACATCTCTGTTAAAAACCAAAGGAAATTAAAAAACAAACAACTATGTAATGTAGTATAAGTCATCATATTACAACATTAATGTTTTCATAATGTTACAATAACAATAAGGCTTTTTTGGAAATAAGAAAAGATCACGCACAGTTATGTCCATCGCTCTGTTTTGTTGTGCACGTCCACCGTGAACCGTCACAGAATCCATACGCTCACTCGTACCGAAGCGCTGTCCTCAAAATAAAAACTTGGGAGGTTTAAAAGCTTTTTTTTTTTTTTGTTCTCTTTAAATCAGACACATTATCATGTCAACCTGCATTTGCCTCGAGGGTGGCGGGGGATTTGTTTGAAGTCGATTATCTGTTTTGCCTCGGGGATGTGCAAGAAACGGACAAATTTTATTAACACATCATCGAGGTCCAACATGGCTACTCGCTCAAAACGCCGTCTATAAAACGGGAGGCCGAACACCAAAGCATCTAGTTTGTTAATCAACCAGTTACCAAACACACAGACGGTGAAACTCAGGGCCGATTCGTCAACCACGTTAATGTACAGCTTTGCAATTGCAGACGGCCGTCGCCACTTTTGAGTGTCTTGTACAATTATATAAATGGTTATAGAGGAGGCTAAGGAAAAACCAAAGAAATAATAGAGAAAAAGAAGAAGCAGCGGTGGACGATGGCGTCATGTGGATGCGCTTCCTGTCATGCCCACCCGGGCGCGAGGAGTTAGCAGAGCTGGCATGTTTCTGTTCATCAGTTTCCTCTTGGTCAAGAGTCTACATGCACAGCATACACGAGATAAGCAGCATGTTTGGTTTTGACAGAAGATAAAACGGAAAACAATTGTAGAAAAAAAAAAAGAAAAACAATAAGAAAACAGATTTTGTCCTCGTAAGACAAAAAAGTTCCAAACAATGACGATGAGTGTTGGTCACTGTACACAAAGAAAGCCCCATCTTTCCTTGTTTGGTTGATTCATTTGTTCCAAAAAGCCATCTACCCCCATCGAGCCAGGAAGGTGGACGCAGCGTTCCGAAGAGAGAAGTGAAAAATCACGGGCCAACTTTGCCATCTTCTCTCATCTTGGTCATCCAGCAAGTCAAAGATTCTTCCATCAGATGTGATTATTCTTGATTTAAATGTTCCCCGGAGCGAGGAACGTCTGGAGAACCTGTCACTGTAAATATACTCCTAAGCTTTAATGTGGTCATCTGGGCCTAGGATAAAGATTTGACGCAAGTTTAGCGGTTCATAAAACAAACAAATTTCATAACAAGCTGCTGTTTTCTTTGTGAGAACCACTGGCCTTTCAGAGCTCTAATCGCTCCGAAGGCAGTCTGTTGATGTTTACTGCAACCGTTGAGTTTTTTTCCACACAAACTATGCATAATATATGCGGAAAGGCCGTTTTACTGCCAAATATGAGCATTCCTATTCCATCAGTGTTTGAATGATCGGAGTTTGGGGCGAAAAAAAGAAAAGAAAAGCCAGTTGTGTTTACATAGGTGGCTGCAATTTGGCCATTTCTCTGGATAACACTCACAAAAATAGTTGATAGAAATACTTGATACCATTTTTTACATCCAAAACAAGCAAGTTTCCAAGTCTTGGCTACATCCATCTGCTTCTCGTAGATTTTTTTCTTTGTTGTTTTGTTTTGCCTTCCTCTTCCTTCATCACCTGGTCACTGCTGTATCACAAAGATTGAATTTTTGTCTTTTTTCTTTTTGAGAAGAGAAACGTCCACGAATGTTTACATTGTCCTCCACATTGAAACACTTGAGGTAAGGTAAGCAGTCTGACACTTGGATCGATGACCCGCCCCCCACAGCTCGAGCCACAGCTCCTGGTTCCTCGTTGGCTGAGAATCTTTGTTTGTTGGAATTATGGGTAATTTTATTTCCTTGCTTCTCAATTGGAATTTTTCAAACCTGGTTGTTTTGGGCGTCATTGTTGGAAAAATCTACAGGATCCTGTTTGGTGTGTCTGAATCAGCAGTAGGGAAAATTATCAACTGCTGCTGCTGTTGTTTCAGATTTGAAAGTTTCTATGGCTCAGGAAACCGTCGAGTTGGGTGAGGGGGGGTGTGGGGCAACAGGATTCTGGGGGAAGAGATGGCTTTTTACGTTGCATAGTGATCAAAGCTTCCTAAGTACTCCAGTGCTGCATGGTAGCAGAATTGGTACTCATCCTGTAGAGAAGAAAAAACAAAAAATTAAATAAGTAAAAAGTAAAAGAAAGTTACACAAGGAGAAGTTTATCTTGTGTGCTGACCTCAGTCTGGACCATAGCAGGCCTCTGTGTCCGGAGCATCTTCACTGTTTGGAAGATATCAACCACGCCTTCATAACGCATCCTCTCCAGGACGATGCTGAGGGTGATGAAGACTCCTGTCCTTCCAACTCCAGCACTAGAAAGATAATACAACATTGCAGTCAACAGAAACCCCTTTCTCATCCTCGTCTTTGTCTCGTGTCCCTTTATGATCCACATCAGACCTGCAAAACACTAAAATCTCCCATAAAATGCACGCTACGTCAACATCAGCGTTTAGCTGTAATAACTCTCCGACAACTCGAAAGAAGCAACGCTCCACGGTCAAGAAATTCTGCTGCAAGAACAGCGATGGCAAGGAGACAATCTGCATGCAAAAGCCCCATGAATCTACTCACACATGAGCCTGCATTCTTGTCCTGAAGGACACACACACACACACACACACACACACACACACACACACACACACACACACAAATAAACAAACAACTTTCAGTCTCATTAAGCTCCTCCTTCCATGTGCCAAAAAAAAGTCTTAGCCTGCTTCTGGTCTCCAGAAATACAGTCTGAGTCTTAACTCAGATCCTGAAATACTTGAGAGTTGCTTCTCTAAGCTGCTTTGCCGTGAAATGACTTCCACATCACCAATGGAACAATAATTGATGTGACAACAGATTTATATGAGCTTCTTCCAGCCTCTGATGCCACTTTGTTGAATGAGGAGTGAAAGTGATGGCTGCACACACTTTTGCCTTATATAAACCACCAACTGTCTGTGTGTGCATGCATGTGTGTGTGTGTGTGTGTGTGTGTGTGTGAGTGCACCAGAGGACAAAGGTACCTTGCATCCTTTGACTATATTCCAACGATAACAAACACAGTAGTCTAATCATGCAGAACATACTATCACCCCAGCACGCAGCACCATCTTCTCTCAGCCCACCCAAAGCTGCTTCCTGGGAGTCGCTCTCAGCTCGACGCGTGGGCTCTTAAACTCACTCACAGCTCCTCTTTCTCTTTTCAACCTCCTTTCGCTCCAGATCCAAATCTTAAAGCTCGGCGAGCCACCACAGACTGAGAGGATTTCATGTCCCCATTCGCAGGAAGTAATCATGCAATTAATGACAAAAAGCATGTGGGCATATTAGATAGAGGCCGTGGAACGGAGAGGAGGAGGAGGAAGGGGTAGGAGAAAAGAGGTCCGGGAGCATGGATGGATGAGGAGGGGAGGAAAGAAAAAAAAAGGAGCGAGAGGATTAAGGAATAGGCAGATGACAGAAGGGGGAGTCTGGTGATAGAAAACGAGGGAGTAAGAGAAGACATAAGCTCTTCTCTTTGAGATAACAAAGCCTGAAAGTGGAGGGAAGAAAGAAGAGAAGGAGGTGGCTCTTCAGCCGACAAATAAAACAAGCAATCAATATCTCTGCACTCAGATCTGAGCATGAGCAGATGGTGGACATCATTCATTCCTGCACTTTGCTTTTTAAAGTCAATGTTATTCACTCATGGACCACTTTATTAGTACACCTGTTCAACAGCTCGTTAACACAAGTAGCTAATCAGACTTGCTGGTGTTTAAAAGTGACTGAACGTGGCGTCGTATTTGATGCCAGATGGACTGGTCTGAGAATTTCAGGAACTGTTGCTCTGTTGGGATTTTCACCCACAACCTTCTCTAGGGTTCTCTTAATCTCTTAATCCACCCTGCCTTGTATTAGTGGTTCAGACTGCTGCAGGTGGAGTAATGATTAATATCAGGGGATAGTTTCTTGGCTCACTTTAGGCCCCTTAGTACCACCTGAGTATTGTCCATCTTTTATGACCACAATGGATCCATCGTCTGATGGCTACTTCCAGCAGGATAATGCTCCATGTCACAGAGCTCACATCATCTCAAACTAGTTTCTTGAACATGACAATGAGTTGACTGGACCTCCACCAGATCTCAATCCTTTGGGACGTGATCCATATTCATATGAGAGCATCACAGAGATGCTGCAGATTTGTTGCCTGCATCCAGAACCCCTGAGGATGCTCCCAACACTTCTATGGCGTAAAGACTTAAGGCATTTCTGAAGGAAAAAGGGGCGATACATGCAAAGCGTACTTTAAAAAGTGTATTCAATAAATGTAAAATGAGATTTAGATTTTGACTGTAGTGTCAGATTACAAACACACTTATTAACATTTATGATGCATATCACTTCTATGCATGACTGCTTAATAATATTTGAACATTTAGTTGAGTCTGTTAGCTTTGAGAAGATCAATATTCCAGTTTTGTCTGGAGTTTGACCTTTTTACCCCCAAATATTAAACCAAGTTCATTAAGATGTGTTCAGCATCATTAATGAGTGGTCATGTGACTCTTGCTTTTATTAGGCTGAAAGTCTTTATGCCCATTACTCCAGCCCTGCCACACATTACGACCCCCCACCCCCCCACCCCCTTTCCAATTACAGTCTCACAGAAGAGTAAAATAACTCAGTCTTATTGGAGTTTCCCTTACACATATTACAACTCCCACAGGGCCATTTCCTAGTCGGTGACATCATTTTCCTTTTTAAAACCAGAGAGGTGATGTCATGTTTGATGATGTAATGGTGTCTGTGTGATTGAAAGGTGAAGTAAAGAAATTATTCAGTGTACTGTCTCCTCCAAAATAATTGCTGCATCTGTTAGAGATGTTTTTTTTCCTCGTGAACGTCAATCATGAATTAATGATAGCATAGTTTCTTCACATTGTCTTTTCTTATCTAGTCATGCAGCACATGCAGAACCAGAGGCTTAAATCTCCTGTTGTGGTGCTACAGAGAGTTGCATCTTATTCCGATGAATCCTGAGGAACACTGAGTCAGGAGTAAGTACGGTTTTCTGCCTTCAACCATAATGTCAAGTTAATGATGTGCGTTACCTTGGGAGCTACACCAAATGTCATAAAAATGCATCATGAAGTGATCATAAAACCAAAAAATGGCCGTATCATTTCATAGGTCTGTTCTTTGCAAATGTCAAGTCACATCTGAGCCTTATTAATTATGAAGGAGAGGGGGTTTGTGGAGGTGCAAAGGAGGCAATGCAGAGGAAAAGAAAGGAGAGGAGGAGTCAGTTCTGCAGCAAACACAATATGCATTTTAATCTAGTCTCCATCTTGAATCTATACACCTCAATAAACGTGAAGGCAAAAATAAAAGGAAACAGAAAATCACATGAGACATGCACACAACTCACCTGCAGTGGACAGAGATCGGTCCATCCTGTCCAAACTGCTCCTTGGTTTTATGGACCTGGCCAATAAAATCAATGAAACCCTCCCCGGATTTGGGCACGCCTTGCTCCGGCCAATCAGTAAACTGGAACTGCCGTACTGTCCTGGACTGGCCATCCTACAAATAGCAAAAAAAAATAATTAAAAAAAGGATGAAGATTGTAAAAAATGTACAGTCAAATGTTTTTAAATGGCATTTTATGAAGAAGTTTGCTCCCTAAGACCACACTCTATCCATTCTCTCCCCTGCTGCATTAGTGCCGTGTATATATGTGCGTGTCAAAAGTAGGTTCTGGTAAACTAATCAATAGTGTATCTGCCACGACAAGCGGCTTCTCCGAGATGCCATGTTGAATAGGATAATCCTGCTCTGCGATCGATAAAGCAGCCTGATGGAGGAGCAGAGCGAGGCGCAGTGCATGAGGAGGTGTTGGACAATAAAAACAATGACACACATGCTAAAAAATGACAAGCTCAACAACTTCATCTCAAACGGAGTCTCATAATGTGTTTTTAATGGTGAGCCAGCAGAAACGGCTTCCCTTGCAAACAAAAACACCCAAATCAACACTGGGGCTGAACTGCACGGGGGGACGAGGGTGAGCTATCTGCTTTATTTTGGAGGAGCTTATTATACAGTCTGAGAGTGCACAGTCGATACCCGTGTCCTTGTAATGAAAGTTCTTTTCAAGTTGTCACAGGGAGAACAAATTAGCCAAGAAAGTCAGCAGAGACAAGCAGTTTTGCGCACACAGCCTCTCTGCTTGATGCCACCAGTAATTAAGACAACCAGGTGTTTCTTTTCGCTGGTTGTTTCTCACCTCCCTGCACAACAGACTTCACTTAAGAGATGATGTCATTCTCACACATCCTCTCCCCAATCGAGATTGCACGGTTACATATTCAGCCTGAAAGTGGGATCGCCTATCAGAGATTCCTGATTGAAGGCAAGGAATTACAAGAATTAGCCTGAAATGTGACACTGACTTGTTTAGTCATTGAGATTTGTTGCCATGAGCTAATAACTTCCCTCTACTGCCAGCAGGAAAAATGCAAATGGCGACTGTACGCCGACTTTACAGGATGCGTCTCAAATATACATAATCTGCCTATTGATCTGCCTGCACATTGTCCTGCTGCACACGCGCTTCTGCACCGCTGCCACCAAGATGTACTCCTCTCCATTATTGCTCTTGACAAATACAGTGATTCTAATAAGTTAAGCTCCATGTACTGACTCTATTTGTTTATCGTCTCCTGTTTCTTTTCCTGTTCCGTGACACATTGCATGTTTTCTTTCTTTCGGTGTCTTTCTTGTTCTTCTCAAAAACATTTAGCCTCAGCGGGGGGATTAAAAATGAAAGAGGGGCAAAGACAACAACACAATAAACCAAGCATGCCGAAGAAAATGCGGAGGGGAAAATAAATAAACAAATAAATAAAAAACGAGGAAAATTTAACACACAACCTGGGGGCCCGCACGGCGTGTCAAATTGTGTGATTAAATACGTGACTGGCTCTCTAGATGCGAGTGTTGAGGCGTGGAGTCTACGGCATTACTGCATGAAGTCTGTGCTATTACTGTGCAGGGGCTTGTGACGACACACGCAGACACATTTTTATGCAAAAAACACAAACGTGCACCTGATCTACGGTAACGCCGCCTTTCCAAACTTGCAAACACACCCTCGAAAATACACAAAACACACACACAACCTCAAGCCAAAGCTGCACTATTATCATCTCCATCTTTCTGCGTCGTTTCCATAAGTGAGATAAGATCTGAATCTGTTGAGCTGCTTTGAGAAAAAAAATCTTACCAGTCTTAAAGCTGATATGCTGCAGTTGCGTAGAGGCATGCATGTGTTTTTAATCCATGTTCGGTTTTAAATGCATCCTTCTAAGTAAGAAAAATGTACAAAAGGTTTGCTGGTGTGAGCTGGAGGTGAGAACATCCAATCAGTAATTCTACATATGCTTGTGCACACTGCATCTAGCTATTTATTTAAATTAATCTGCATCCTTGTGCAGACACAGAATCTCAGCCCAAGTTTCTAACTCTCTCTTTCACTTTGAGTGGTCCTGCTTGTGTATATGAGGAGAGATTTATATTTTTCCGATACCAACAAAATGACTGATGCTGCAGCTACCTGCTACATCGCCTGGGAAATCTTTGAATAAGTCAGCCTGTTTCAGCGAGACAAAGGAGCATTTTTATTTCTCTGCTACATTTCTGCTGGTTCAAGCTGTCAAATCAAATTGGAACAAAAAAAAAAAAAACAAGGGTGAAGGATCTGAGATGAAGAGATAATGTAGGTGGTGTGGAACAGGATTTATATGTGTGAGGAATAAAAGTCATTTTTAAAACCAACATGATCACTTCTATAATCTAAAATCACTCTAATTACGACAGAAAACTACAATCTGAAGGCAAAATGGAGTCAAGTTCTCATGTTTTTGTATTTATGTAACCTAGTTGGAAAATTTCCCAGAAAACTTGCTGGTGTAACTGTGGACATTACCAGGTACTGCAGAAAATTTCTGTTATTTACGGTTGTTAAAACATGATGTGAATGCATTTTTCCTAAAAATCAACACAATGAAACTCAAAGACCCCCCCCCCCCCACCCCCCGCCACGCTCTTTGATTCTGAGAACTAAATAAAACAGAATAAAATCTGCTGTTGATGCTTAAAATCTGCTAAAAACACTTTTTATTCCATCTGACCTCAAGTTTAGGGTTTACTGATGATGAAAACAGTACAGCTCTCTGTGTTATAGTTGTTATTTTATGAGAGATTTTCCATTAAAATGAAGTATAATTTGACTGGATAAACATATAAATTAAATAGGAAACAATGAGATGGTGGTTATGGACTTACCCTGGCGTCTGTGACTTTAAACTCCCGTAGGATGTACTGAGGCATGTTATACTCGGCCATAGGATCCACCACAAAGTACTGATACCTGGCGGAGCGCTCTGCTGGCCAGTACTGGTGACACTTTTCCTGTGTGAACAAAATAACAGATTATTAGATTTATTAGTAAGAAGGTTTTACCATTTTCATTCGAACACTGGATGTGGAAAATAATGAAAGCCTTACCCGCCCCATCTCTCTAAGTTTGGTCAACATGACGACAATAGTGGAATTGTTCTCCCAGAGCATCCTCCAGAAGTCTTCTGTAGTCTCTGCTAAAGGCCCCTGTGTGGCGATGTAGGCCTTCTGCTGCCTGTTTAGAATAAAAATCATGTTATTTTAACTTGTACAACTTTTAATCTCACTTATTTTTCTTGATCTCATCTTTCCTACCTGTATCCATCAATGAAGCTGGCATTGATGTAGTCGGATCCTTCCAGTCCTCTGATTGGCTGCAGGCAGACACGCGTGGTCTCATAGGGCATGATGTTGACCAGCCGGTTCTTGAACTTGTTGCAGGGAAGGTTGGCACTGATGAAGCGTGACGTATGGGCTTTGGAGTTGGCCAAACGCTGGTGAGGAAGGATGGGGAGTCAAGTTTTATTACTTTAGATGGAAAAAAAAAATTTGGTGAGAAGATGAGAAAAAGAAAATGTGTTGAAAAGAAAGAACAGTGGTGAGAAGAAGAGAGAAGGAACTGGTAATAGTTATGGTGGTTACAAAAAGGAAGTAGACAAAAAATACGAGAGGAGAGCGAAGAGCAGTGGAGGATGATTAAATGGAAAAGAGAAGGAGGTGGAGGAAAACAGGTGCCAGAAAGACAAAAAAAAAAAAGCCTAGAATATCAATGAAAGAAAGTAATAAAGCAGAGCCAATCTGAATGTGATCTCACTCATGATTTGGTGACAACTGCACAACTTCAAAGCAATATTATTTATTCAAAAAGGAAAGAGAATGAAGTCCAAAATAGTGTCCCAAATATATGCAACTTGTGAAGACCTACAGTCAGAAGCAAAGAGAGAGAATGTGCTGCACACCCTGACTAACACGCCTCAGAACGAAGTCTGTATGAAATAGAAAACTCCCCAAAAAAGTGGGTCAGTGCAGCCTTTGATAATGGGAGGATGGTGTGTGTGCATAAAACATGGATGTTGAGAAAACAAGCACACACTCACACACTTCATAGTTATAAAAAAGCTGTATTGGAACATGACTGCTGTTCTTAGTGGGGGTTCCGACTTTCTGTGATCATCACCTTTAGGCTTGGGTGTCCCTACAGCGTTAGTTATTTGTGCTTCTTTGTTTCACAGCAAAACGCATCATGCGTTGAAGACATAAGCAGCACCACGAGTGGATGCAATGTTTTGCAAGGCTGTCAAAATATACATTTCCCAAATTTTCTCCACTAAACGCCATCAAATCGCTCTGTTTTCCTCCCCACTTGCTCTTTAGAATTAGTGCATCTGCCTCACTGACCTGGAGTCCATCCAGATTCTCTCTTCTCCTCCTCACTTGCCTTCTACAATTTTCTTTTTGATCTGTTTTAACACATAAGCACCTGGAAAGGCTTGAGTTGGTCTGGCGCCGCTAAAGAGGACCTTAGCTACAACGCTAAACACCATAGAGCGTGCAGGGAACCGCGCCAAAGCTGGCAACAAGCAAAGCAGAAGCATACTTTCTAGTCACGACTGTGAGCTTCTTTCCTTTAATAGTACAGTATGTCTGGGCAGATTGACACAGAATGCTACACCATCACAGGAATTATCATTATTTTTGTGGGTAAAGAAACTAATAAATTATTTATACAAATTATTTTTAGCCTGTTAGGGTTAGCTGTGGAAATAAAAAGACTGTTATCAGCCACAACAAGCCTTTAACAATGAGTTTGTGGTGTAAATAAGAAACGTCATTTTGCAGGAATCATGAAGGCCAAGATGAGGTTTGGAAGACTGGGAAAACTTTCCAAGAGAACTAGTCATAAGATAGCTTGAGAGGCAAACTCAGATATTGACTGACAGCTAAAAACCTTTAGCAAAATTTACCCGACTCCAGGATGTTGTGTGAAGCTGAGCATAGAATAGCGAGCAGACAGCTGCATCTTAAAAATAAAGCCATCCGTGCATCCTCACAGCAACATTCAGTGTTCTAGTTTGAACAAGACGTGAAGTAAAACCTGACATTTTCTTGTTAATTATTGTGCAGATCCATGAGAATCAGTAGCATCAAATATTAAAAAATAAAAAGTCAGTTAAATAGTAGCCAATCCTGTTAGCTAATATTACCAGATCTACCCCCCAAAATAAAATGTGTTAATAAAATGCAGTTTCAATTTACATTAAGCTAGATTTTAATATGCATTTGTTATAAAAACCTCATTATAATAGATTTTTTCAGTATATGTCCCTGCTTTGTGTTAATAAGGCTTATGATGTAAACATGTTAGAAACTACCGGCATCATTTCTGCTTTAGAATGAAAGAGGATCTTCGTCTGCTTGTTTGCATCTCAAATAAAACTCTACTGTTGAATTCCGAACAATTTCTTTGCTGTTTAATTAGAAATGGATCCCAGCAGTCTGGCAGCTCTTTTTTGTTGTTGTTTGTGTTGTAATTCATGTACTGAACTTTGCAGAATACTTTCTGCAAGCGGGTTACGTGCATAAATAGCTCAGTGATTACGCTCGTTATTCATGCACATACAGTGTACAACAAAGTGACTGCCTGACAGCTTCAACCGAAATCCTTCCAGTGGAATTATTCTCCCAGCTCAACTCCTGGATTAACTCCGTCAGCACCGCGCTGCCTCCAACCTGAGAGCCTTTGCTCCTCTGTGGAATCACCTCCGTACCTCCATGTTAGCATAACATCATTGCTTTGCTCATTAGCTAAATGCTGCTGCCTCCACTCACCCTGCCACCCGCCTCTATTCTTCATAATCAAGCATTAATTGCTCAGTTCTCCGAGCCTTCCTCACACCCACCTCATTCGTCTGTCCTGACTGGAATGTCAACGTTATTAATCCCAGTTTGACTCCTGACGCCAGTTCGGTATTGTCCCTGTTACAAATAGCTACGGAGGTCCCATCACTTGTGTGTGCCAGAGAGTTTTTAAAAAAAAAGGTCAAAACATACCAGTAATATTATTGTTTCCAGGCAGGGAGGCTGCACTGATGAATAGCTGTGTGAAGATGACGGATGATTTGAGAGTGAGAGTGCATGCAACTCAAGGTCAGCTGACAGTGACTGCAGCACAGAGGTGAGCTCAGTGTAGAATTGTTAAGATATTTATGTAAAAACAAAGTTTATCCTCACTTCTAAATGCAGGAAAAAGTCCTAAAGCTTCAGTAATAAAACCTTTACTGTTTCAATTTTCAGCTTCTGGGGAAAAAAAACAACTATATTTCATAAAATATGAATCTAAGAGAAGTATTTAAATCAAAAACTTAAATGGAATTTGTTTCAAGTCCACCCAGAACTTTATTAACTAGAAAACTGACAAGCAGCAAATAATACAAGTCCTGAGGCTGAAAGGTATTGCATCTGCATGAGGTTTCTAAATTAAACGGTGAACTCCGAGCTTCTGAACGAGCCACACAATAAAAATAAAATCCATTCATTTAGACTTTGTCTGACTTGGAGGCTGTTAAAGGATTTGCGATAGAGTGCAACATCACTGTACTAGGATGACATTTTCCATCATATCTTCTCAAATCTCCTATTTTAGTGTCACAGTTTCTTGCATGGCACCAATTTTTGTTAAGGAAGCATTGATTTAAGTTAAAGTAGCAAAAAAAAAAACCCATGAAAAATAAAAATGAAGCTGAATGCAACTAACTAGGCGGATGCAAGAACATAAAAGAAAATTCTGTTCAGTTTGTTTGCAGGTGGCTCACAGATGTCGCTGCAATATGCAAAAAAAGAGCAGGATATTAACTCTACTTCCTGTACCTTGAACTCTAGCTCCATCCCGGTGACGTGCTCGCCGCTCTCCACCTGGGCCAGCTTCTGGATGTAGGAGTAGAGGCTGCGGGCGGCTACCTCGGTGTTCCCGCAGGCCACCGCCTCCAGCAGCGCGTCGTGGATGAAGCTGTACTGGTCCTCCGTCTGCACCATGTAGTTTCGCTGTGAGCGCATCAGCGTCACATGGCCGTATATGTCCACCGTCTTCTCGTGCTTGATGCGCTCGAGCATGGCATCGATTACTATAAAGCATCCTGTCCGCCCGACGCCAGCGCTGTATTGGGAAGAGAGATCATTTACCCATACAATTATTACAGGTAAGTTAGAGTCAAAATAACTGAACAAGAATAAAAAACTTGATATATTTTGATGGTTTAGAAGAAAATAATAAATAAAAAAGACAAATGGAAAATCAGGAAGCTGATGGAGACTCAGTGCAGCAAGCTGTCAAACTTCAAAATTATTGTGTAGTGCTTTGGACTCACTGAAGTCTTCTTATCTTGACAAAAAAGGAAGGTTTCAATTTGAATAAGCCATTTGAGAACTATAGCTTGTATAAGAAGGAAGCGCTAAGCAGGAAAAAAGGGAGAGACAGGAAAGGTGGGGAGGGATTACTGTGTGACATTTGACAGCAGAAGAAAAAACAGAAAGTGGCGCAGAGAATGACAACAGTTAAAAAGGATGAAACAGAGAGGAGAGTGATGAAACTAAAAATCAAGAGCAGAAAAGACTGAAACCACACAAGGAAGAGAGTTATGTGCTGCATTAGTGAAAGTAGGAGGTGGGGATCTGCCATGACTGGATACAAGAACTGATAATACATTTAACCAAAAAAGAAGAAGAAAGGATTAGAAAAATCTAATTTACCCCTTTAGGTTGTTTAATTTGGGTATTAAATTGTAAAATAAAACTGAATTGCAAAACAGATTTAAATTAGATATGACATCATAATATTCTTAATGACCTGCAGTGAGCAATGATGGGTCCGGCATCAGGCGGGTTACAGGTCTTCACCCTGCGGAGGAACGCTAGGAAGGGGGTGGGGTACTCCGGGACACCGTGGTCGGGCCACGCTGTGAACTGGAACTGACGGACCTCCCGCTTCTCGCTCGAGCCGTTCTGGAAGGAGAGAAGTTCCACGGTTACGACCTGCTGGTTGTGTTCTGATGATATATACCGGTATATATATATATATATATATATATATATATATATATATATATATATATATATATATATATATTAGATGGATGACCAGGACCATAATATAAACTTTTACTCATCTTACTGACTAAATCCATCAAAAACCCTGTATCCCCAGTTTTAGTCATTTTCATTTTTCTTGCATAAATCAACTCTTTGAGTCCTTCTTCCCACCTCTTTGTGTTTTAATGGATGACTATCCATTGAAAAGTGTCAATAAACTTGTGACCACTAAGAGTGCATTTACTGTAAATGAAGGTTTTGTAAAATGTTGTTAAAAGTTCCTTTTTTGAAAATAAAAAGTTTCATTCTGACAGCAATGCTTTACAAATTTTACTATTATTAAACCCTGAGTACCTGCTGGATTGTTTCACTTTTTAAATAATATTAAATCTATTTTGAGTCATTTTATTTCACGTTTACAGCTAACCTTCAATTAATCAAACGCATCTGACTCTACAAAATGCATCTAAACCATTTAGTAAATAATGAAGCTTTTTTTGGTATAACCCTTTTAAAACCTATTAAAGCTAATATCTGCAGCTTTGCTTTTAACAAATTGATGCAGTGTTTCCAATATTGTCTAATAAACCAATAAACATGACAGTTACACATGGATGCACCAAAGTCTACCCGTACCTTTTATTTTTCAGCCTGCATATTAAAATCAACTCCTGAATTATCAAATCAGTGGGAACTAAAGAAAGGTGATTTTTATTATTTTTAGTAGTAGAAGAATAAGAAGAGAGGAAATTAAATATCCCTCAGATCTTTTCCGTTCTTCTCTCTTCTATTTACTCTCATAAGATCCTCTAATAGAGGGACTGTTTGCTTTTCAGTGCAGAGCTCCAGCTTTTCCTGACGGAGGGAAAAAATTTCTTGCTGAATAAATGAATAAATGAGTGTGGTAATTAAAAGCAAACTGACCTAGTTCTTTTTTTCTTCTTCTTTTGACATTCTGCGTTTCTGCAGCTGAGGTAGGCAGCACAAACGGGACTAGTTTCTGGCTGCTCTTTTCCTCTTCTCTCTCTCTCTTTTTTTTTGCAGAATTAATTTTCTTTTCTAAAGGGTTTGTCAGCAAATATAATTTTGCATTACTGTAGGATAGGGATAAACATATACAGTATAGGTACCCCAGCAGCTGCTTTGAAGATGCACTCTGTGTGTGTGTGTGTGTGTGTGTGTGTGTGTGGTTGTGTTTTGCCCTATACTTTATGACAAATCCAGCAAAGTGAGAACGGTTGAGTGAGAAATCACAGCAGTGGCTTAATTTTGCAAAGAATTAGAGGACAGATTAAAAAGAAAGGCCTGTAAAGGTGGGTTTAAAAGCTGCAGAATGTAAATGTGCCTGAATGTCAACCAGCTAGCTTTATGGCTGCTGATGTCTTTTTATCTTTATGTCTCTGACTCGGATTCATTGTTCCGTTCCAGCAAAAAAGTCAGCGGCGCCATTAACCTGGTGCTACCTGGATGAGAGGAAAATTCAGATCATTTTTAATCTGTCTAGTGGCTGCTTCCCTGCTTGGAACACCCTTCGCATTATCATGAGGTGTGTGTGTGTGAGATAGAGCCATGTACTATAAATATGCATGTGTTTTCTCTTCCCCTTTCCTGTTTATTCCCCTTCTGTCTGTGCATGTTGGAGCATGTCGGCGTGTTTTTCGTGTTTGCGGGTTCCTTATCTGTGCACGGCATCGGCTGAGCACGAGCGGATACTTGCATGTGAGGATGTGTGTTTCGGCGTTTGAATTGGCGTGCGTAATGTGAGGGTCTTTGTGCAAAACACAGAAGCACGAGAGCAGCCTGCCAATTATGTATATTGAGTTTCTCTTCTGCTCACTTTACCTAAGTGCTCCAATTTGGCAGATGCACATAAACAGATGATCTATTGAGGAGAGACGAAGCTAAACAAGGTAAAAGGGGGGTGGATTGGAAGGACAATGGAGACAACAAGTTATTCTTCACTGTGAATTTGCACTGAGTGGAAAAACAGCCCAGCTTTCAGGCTGCTTTTTTGGTGTCTTTATTGTTTTCCAGGATGCTCCCTGTGATCTGTTTCTTTTCACTTCACAGAAAACGTGTATTAAAGTTTTATCTGCTGTTATGTAACATTCTAAGTTATTTACTGCAACATGCTCTGATTAAATTTAACACACTATATATGCCTTTGATGGTTTGTTTAAACAAAAAGAATCAATAAAAGCCAACTAAAAAGGTTTACTTAATGTTTTGATGAATTAATCATCTAACTGATGTACCTTTGTAGTCTACCCAATAAAAGATGGCTGTCACAGCCAACTGATCTTAGAAAACACAAAAAATTGCTATAAGTCACTCAATTTTTAGAAATATTGAGCTAAAATGTAGCTTGTTGGTAGCCGAGAATCATTCACAACACAAACGCTACACTTTGCACAGCGTATTTGTTTTAAAATGAACCATTAGTTTGCTGGAGTCAAAATGTTTTGTTCTGGTCCTGCTGGACCCACTGACCATTGCCTGCTACCTGATAGGTTGAGAAACTAGTTGGCTATCAGGATCTGCGCTGGAATGCTTTTCCTCATATCTGTCTGAGCATCATTTCATTGTGGCTGTTTTTAAATACAAGTCCTCCTCACTCGCCCACGGTGTCCCACAAGGTTCTGTGTTGGAGCCTCTACTGTTCCTTCTTTATCTGCTCCCTCTTTAATGCATTCTGATTTCTTTTAAAGAAATCACCTGCAAACTTTATGGAGATAACATTCAGCTGTATATTACATGAGATGTCATACTACTGCTGTTGCAGCCGTGTTTACATTTAATTAAAAACAACTGGGAACTTTCTACAACTGAATGAAGCCAAAATTGAAATTCTCATCTGCGTTCTGTACAAGCTTGTTCCTAAAGTCACTGTAGAAATACACTTCCTGTTTGTCTGTTAGCAAAATATCTCATGAAGAACTGTATAGATTGTAATGAACTCTCAGAAAGTCCTCATTAAATGTTCATCTACAACTCCAAGATGGTCACCAAACCTCATCAACAACTACAACCCATTCACTTTACAGATACTGACTTATCATTTGTTTATTCATAGGTGGCAGAAAGAGAAATCCTCCCACCTTGTGAAGGGAGAAAGTGCGGACGCAGAAAGTGGCCAACTCTATAGTGTCCAGCAGGGTCACTTGGGTCATGCCGTATGTTTCTGTGCCACGACTGGGCCAGTACTGGTCACACTTAATCTGAGACAAGAGGAAGTGAGAAGAAAACAGGCAGAGGAACAGAAAGAGGTGTTAGCTTCAATGTGCCACATTCAATCATTTAGAGATTAACATCACACGTAAACAAGGCAGTGGAGGGAAATAAAAATGGACACACTTTTGCGCATAGTGCTGAAAGCATCCCTCCTGTGGATTAAAACATCAGGAGGTGGAGACAGAAACACCAGGAGCATCTCTCTGATGGTCTTCTGAGAAATGATGCTACAGCAACTCCTCCCTTACAGCTTAATTTTATTTACCATCCTGGTTTTGCCATTAATCCTTAAACGAAAGCATCCATCAGGAATATAAAGCACGCTTTTAAAACGTAGTAGAATAAACAGTCCCTTCCCATCCTGGCTTTCTCCCTAAAGCTTAGTAAAGTGTAGTATGCACCTCTGAGCACATCCTGATCAGGTTTCTTATTATGACTTCAAGCACTGTTGGGATCTTCCTGTCCAATGGGAGTACGGCATACCTGAAACCCCAACACCACCTGCTCCTCCCTCCGTCGCGCCACCCAATAAACATTCATCCAGTTTAGGGGGGGATGCTCCGGCGGACATCTGATTAAATTTGACAGCAAGTGAAGGAGACGCACTGCTCTGCACACTATCCCTCCCATTTCCTGCTGAAGCTGACACTCAAGTTCCAGCACTCGCTAATCCTGATCACGTTTGACAGGAGGGGAATGCGCATGTCAGGACAAAGACAGGTAAACAACTGAAAAGGGACATGGGGGGGAGGAATGAGCGGAGACACCTGGGGCGAGGGACTTTGATGTTGACACTGGTCTGAGTTGACAGGATGAAACGTCGCAGGAGGCTTTTGGACGTTTTGTCCACACCTCTACAGAACTGGATATTCTAACAGAAGATCCAGGACCAAATGGCATGTTCTCATTGGATGGAAAAGGAACAATCCAGTCAAAATAACTCACTATGTGGAGAAGTTCTGCATTCAAAAATATAAGTGAAAGGAGAGGAGTGTCAGATTTTTTTTTTTACATCCTAAAGGTAACAAAAAACCTGTTAAGTAACTGCAGTAAAAATAAATTCTTACTATGAAACATCTAGAACACGCCAGCCATCTCTCTCTGGCCGTGTTTCCTCCAACTTCCACCATCAACAGATGCTTGTGGGAGGTTTTGTTCACAGATTCCAATAAAATGCTTAAAATGTGCAGGTTCCGTGCAACGACTTGCTGTCGTATATCCACCATCAGGAACACGCAACAGTTTACTGATTGTGATGCAACCTCTCTTGTTTCTACAGTCCTCTGAAGTCAATCAATAATAACGAAAAGTGTTGGGTTAATAAAAGCAGCTAAAACAAGCAGACATACTCTGGACTTTTCTTCCAGCCTGGTCATCATGACGACCGTTGCTGTTCTCTGTTCCCACACCATCCTCCAGAAGTCCCCAAATGTTTCTGGTAACGGACCCTGGGTGGCGATGTAGGCATTCTGCTTCCTGTAGCCATCAATGTAGTTGGCGTTGATGTAGTCGCTACCCGTTATACCTACAATGAGACAAACAGGAAGAAAAAAAAAGATAAAAATATTAGAAAATGTTGCTTCTGAAGGGTTGAATTTGCTCTAATGCTTGATTTATGAAGCATTATGTAGATTTTTCTTTTACTCCTTATTAGCACCTTTTGTTTAGTGCTATCTGCTACAGAACCTCCCAGTTTTCACACACTGACAGTTTCTAATCTAGTGTGTGTAAAAATCTGCAGAAAATCTTAACAGTATCAAATAAGAATGTGAGAAAATACAGAATACTAATAATAATGTATTTTCTTTCACAACCTTTCTGATTTAAAGGCACACTATGTAACTTTTTCATCTTTTAAATCCTTTTCCTTGAGTCAGTATGAGCTAATATGACCCTTATAGGGTTAATGAAAAGTCACTCCGCCCCATCTGCTGCTTGGATCCAGACTGCCATGTTTGCAACTTCTGAGTCTCTGGTCCGGTGCCCTGAAGTCTCACAAAGTCACTTATCTCACGAGGGTTAGGCTAACCCAATGTAGCTAGCTGTTATGCTAGCACCGGAGTGTTTTTAGCTCATGATTCCTGCATTTTTTAAATCTCTCCCTGCTTGAACACAGCTGATTTCTTTGAATGAGTGATGAACTGCTCCAGTAGAAAGAAACGAAGGCTGAGGAGACATTTCAACAGTTAGATTTAGGGGTTTCTGAGCAAAGACAATGGAGTGAGTTTTTGCCTAAAGAGGAGCTTTGGAGATATGGTGAGGAGCTCCATCATCTAAAAGCAGTTCGGAGTAGAGCTGCTGCTCCTCCACCCTGACAGGAGTCGGCTGAGGTGGGCTGGACATCTGATTAGGATTAAAGCTTGCATGTACCTGTTCTGACAAAATCCTGCATCTACCAACTGAAAGAATCAATTAGCTTAGTGCAGAATCACAACAACAAAAAGGTGTAAACCAGGAAGAGATAATCTTGTGATCAGAGTTTAACGCTGACAGTGATAAGACCGATCATCACCAGTCTTTGTTCAACCAACTTCCTTCTGTTTGAAACGAGCCTGCAGAGAGGCGCCGACTGCGTTGGAGAGTCACGTCTCTTTGACTGACGTCTCCTCACTCAAGCAGCAAACAATAAAACACTCGACTGAGCTAATTTAAGAGATGAGACTGAGTGCGGACAACAACCAGGGTGAAGAGAAGGAGCGCAATAACAAAAACATCAGAGGCGGAGTGAGTGCTGGGAGAGGGGAGATTAAAAAGAAGAAGAAAACAAGAAAAAAAATGAATGTAAATAAGGCAAAAAAGGAGAAAAATGTAATTAAAAAGAATACCATGTCGCAAAATGTGATTGTAGGGCTTTGGCTTTAGTCATAGCTAAGTGAACAGAGAATGGTGGCGTGCATGAATCGTTCTACTGCTGCGACTAATAGCAAAACCACTGCAGTGTAAAATAGAAATTTCAGACTTGATTAATTTATGTATTTATGGACGAGGCATTCTTTTTCTCTGGGATAATTTTGCTATGCATGCTGTTGCACTGTCAATTTGGCCTGACTGCTTCGTAATGTGGAAACTCGGCCTCAAACCGTTAGCTCACGCAGAAGAAAAGGTATTCTGGAGTGCGGAGTTTTGGCATTACTGCGGAGAGCTGAGAGCTCTTCTGGTGATGCAGAGCCAGAACAATGTCAGAGCTGAAGGGTGAGTACCTCCGACAACGTCCCTTAAGATTTAGGAGTCGGAGGAAGAGATTCTCTGGCTGTGAGAGTCTAAGTGCTCAGTGTCTATGGCCAGTAAGAGGAAATTCAAGAGCAAAGGGTAGATCTGATGAGACAAATGGGATGTTGCAAATGCTGGTTTAGGCCCTAGATCCCCTGTTGAGTGTGAAAAGTGAGTGCTGTGCACAATGATGAGCCCAAACAAGGCCTCGTTTTGCTCCATAAAAAATTTGGTTGTGTAAACTGCTCAGCTGTGATGTTTCCATACATTCACTGACTGATTTAAAGGGAAGTTTCTGGTGTTTTAAAGCATGTCCTTGAACAGCCTCTGTTTGGATAAATAGTCCCTCACTGATGAGCTAATGGCTAATCTTATCTAATGTGTACACTAAGTTGAGTATTCTCCACTTAAACTTAACCAACCAATCTGATGAGAATTTAATGAATGTGTGCATGAACCTTACCCTCAATGGGAGCCAGGATGACACGGGAGTGGTCGTAGGCGATGACGTTGGCGTAACGATTTTTGGGCTTGTTCACCTCCAGGTTGGAGTGCTCCCAGGTGAACTGCTGGCCTGGATCAATGGACTGATGGGAGACAGAGGCAGCCACAACATGCACACATGAAGAAGCAATCAGAGGAGCCGTGAGAGGAGCAGAGGTACAATAATACAGCTTCAATGTTCGCTAGAGGAGTGAGACGTTCAGGCTGCGACTTCACCTAAAGAAACATCTGCTTCTGACTGCTTTACAAACAGCAGCTGCTAATGCTGCAGGCGAACACTGATAAATAATATTGATCGAGGAAGCTGCCTCTTATGAGAGGTGGAACGAGGCTAGACACACTCTGAAATACAAAGTCTTTAAAATGCAATCATTTACTATAAATCTTATGGGGACTTTTCGGGATAAATAAGCATGGTATTGCATCGACTGCGTTTGGGATCGGACTCTCAGCTGCTGGGATTCAGATTGATGGTTACAAATGTGACCAAAGGGGGGAAAATGAAGTGAACTCAAATCGAACGACACACCTTAACAAGCAATCTAAATGTAATCACCAGAACAATAAGAGACTTCCTGTTCTGGCCTCACCACCTCCTCACTCAGTCTTTTTTTCTGCTCATCCTCCCTCTCACCTACGTATTTTCTGTTTCTGTCTAGTCCTCGGTTATTTTTCTACCCTCCCTAAATGATCTGTGTGTATATTTGTTCGTGTGCATTAAAAAAATGGGTGTAACTTGTTTGAAATGTCTCTAATTTACAAATTTTTCATTATTTTATTAATAAACGGTATAAAGGTAACATTGAACTGCAGTAATTTTCCAGTCCCTTCTGTACATTTTCCTCTCTTCTCTGTATAATCTGTGTTTAGAAATGAATAAAAGCTCCTGCCAAGAAGACGGGGCCTGCACAGCATACGTTAGCACCCGACTGCCTGATAGTATCCTCAGTTCCTTCAGGTAAAAGCCTGGTTGTCTCTTCGTTGCCGTTTGTGCAGCAGATTATCTCCTCCTCATCTCCATTCCCCTGCTGTGAAGCCCTGCTCCATCTCCTCTCTGTGAATCTTCATCATTAACCAAGACTCTCCACCTCATCTCTCTCTCTCTCTCCAGTCTCTCCTCCAGTCCTCCCTCCTCCCTCGCGCACCGCCTGGCTAAAAAACCAATCAGTCAAAGCCCCACAGAGCTGCGCTTGGCAAACCGGGGTGCTGGGACGAACAGCCATTCATCAAGAAAATAACAAAATTAAAATTACACTTCTCTATTTAATTCAGTCATTTATTTTCCTTGAGGGGGGGTGGTTGCTTGAGGGGGCGACGGACGGAGAGAGAGGAGGGAAAAGTCAAGAAGTGAGCCTGTTGTTTTTAAGCAGAGCAATTAGACGCTGTAAAGTTGACTCTGCCGTTACGTCGCTCTCTTCCCCAACGGAAGGAACTAACTTATCCATTTGGTCCGGATGTGGATTCCTGAATAATAGATACCCAAGAAATACTGGATCGCTATGAGAAATCATTATCCACCAACATCCACCAGCGGGTCGGATGATGGCAATCTATGCCTGTGCACCCGCTCCTCTACTTGGGGCTGGCGAGCCGCGAGGCGACAGGCTCGGTGATTTAGGGACGGGGAGCTGGGAATATTGCTTGTATGCAAACGAGAGCTGATTCAGCGCTCCTGATTTCTAATCAACTCTGGTGTCATTTATAACCGCTGCGGACTCAGAGCTCAGACAGCTCTGTTACCCCCCCCCTTCTCTACACACACACACACACAGGCTCTCAAGCACACATAAGAGCCTGGCTGGCAGTGTGGAGCTCTGAAAGGAAATAGATTATATCTCCATAGCAAAAGAAAGACAATCTTTAGTTCAAATCCACTGGAATGTGTGAGCAATTTCCATATTTCTTTTCCTATGTGAAGGAGTATTTAATTTTCTGTTGTCAGACATCTTTTATTCTGCAGAAGTGGATGTATTACAGTAGAAGGATTATTCTATTTAGCCAAAAAAAAATCTGATGGAATTACATTTGGCAGTTCAGGAATTGCAATAACCCACTAAGGGAAATTTTACATGATGGAGCTTGATAATTATCTCGCTCTGCCACGTTCAGGCTGCAAATTAACGTGGAGAAAATTTGAGGTAAGAATAAGTGATTTCTTCCCTAATTGCTCGAGTACCACCAGCTGCAACAGTCAACAAAAAGGGAAGAGATGAAAAGAAGAAACTTGGCTTTTGCAAAATAACAGAAATGACTTCTTTGTCTGCTTCCAGTGAAAACACAGTAGGGCAGAAATCAATACTCCTGGACCTTAGAACCTCGGGCCCACTCACCTCATATTCCTGGGAGAGTTTCAGGTTGTCGTTTGCTTTGAGAAGTTCAGTGTGTTCAGCCAGCTCCGAGATGGGGATGGGAGGATGATTCATCATACCTGTTGGCCAAAATAATAGACGTAGGAATTACATGGAGTGGAGGAAAGGGAAACAAAACAATTCATTAATAGAGCTGACAGGACATGGGTTTAAAAATCACACAAACAAACTTTAATTCAACAAGTTTCATTTTAGTGAGAGGAAAATTTGAGAAAAACATCTCAAACAAACAAAAATGGTGATGCTGTAAGTACCAGGCCGAAGCTCAAAAAAGGGTTTTAAACTGGGATGATTGAGTTTTTAATTTAAATAAAGCATAAGACTATTAATTTGTGTTAATTTCCTCCAAATGATACAGAAGATAATAAGTCAAATGGGAATAAGAAATAAAAAGTGTTTCAGTTTATGCTTAAACCTATAATTACAGTAATGATGTTTACAGACTGTTAGTGTTATAGGTCAAGATTTTTAAGAAAGTGTTTATTTTACTATATTAAATCACAAGAAGCTCAGGTTTAAGCATTATATTAACTTTTTATTCAAATTAATTAAAAAAGACAATTTATTTGAGTGTAAAGGCTGTTAAATAAATAAACAAAACTTTCCCATTGGATAAAATACAAAGATAAAAGTAAGATTTCTGAACATATTTGCATTTTTTGATGCACAATAGAGAAACTAAAGTCAGTATAAAAGTACATTAAAAGATTGTGGGTTTTTTTATTTAGGAAGTAAAATTCAGAATTCTTGTTAACTCTTTAGTTTAATGTTTTTTGGAAAAAATTCTCAAAATTTATGAGTGGAACTTCACAAAGAAATAAAGCTATTTTCAGTCAAATGAACTTAAATGGAAATGATGATGAAACTCCACAAACTTCATCACTCTTGTTCTTCACCACCCACGATGATTTTACTCCTTAAATTTAAGAAAATTGCTATGAAAACCTGTTTTTAATGGTTTTTCTTTGTGAAAATCCCTTTGTCTTTCTGTTGCCTGAATAGAAAGGCGTTTAATCTGGAACGGAGCCCTGACCCGGGAGCGTACAGGAGGGGAGGTGAGACGGGGATCAGGAGGTTTAGGAGTGTGAGTGATGCTGAGTGACACAGTGAGCTGCTCCAATCCAGCCAGCTAGTGCAAAGCAGGGAAAACAGCCCTTCCTCCCTCTGCTGGTTCCCTCAAACCCACGAGCAACCAGCGCCAAGATAAATACCCCTAACCTCTCAGAACCACATGTAAACATTCCCTTCTTCCAAACCCTGACATGATCTCTCCCAAGAACAATCTCTTTACTTGGGTGGGGAAATTGAGATTTCTGTTCCCACATATTTTTATGTATTTCATCACTAATCCATTTAGAAGCATAAAGTCGAGGCCATGTAACAGAATATGGAACGACCATGGACTGAAGTGCCGTTCTTGGAAATACTTAGCATTTTCATATTTTTAGTTAAGTGGACTACTTCCTCTGTCATTGAGGTCATGAGTCAAGAAAATCTTGACATCTAGTCACACACACACACAAATAGCCAAGCTTAATTGGGTGTGTAAATTGGCATAATCACATTAGGCATTCCTAATTTAACGTGTTTAATATCCTTGCAGTGTCACAAGGGTCACTCATGTTTTGGTTGCTTTTGTTGCACTTAAAGAGTTCAGCTCTTTACTGACAGTTTTCATTAGCAACGGCACTTTATTTTACACCGAGAGAACAATGAGGCAATAAATTACACCAGGATTACGGCGTGGGACAAATGGAGATGACACTGGAAGCTGTGGTGGACGTAAATGGACGGATCAAATTAACAGCTAAACACACGCACGCCCTCCTTTGCAGATCATTTAAATGAGTAATTATTTTTAAAAAGGCATTTTCCACCTATTTAATTAACTATTTAGGCTGAAAATTCACAAACAGACAGGATTTAACGCTGAATTTCATTCAGACAAACATCAAGAAAAAGTGGATAAACTTGCTAATTAGACTTTGCTTGTCGATTTCCCCAAATAAAAGGGAAAAAGGTATCAAAAACTTCACGTGAAATAAATCAATGCAAATGAGAGGATCTTGTTTCTCCTTGAGAGAATATTAATGTGATGTTTGCAGGAGATCAAAGAGGGTGTGTGTAGGTGTGGTTGTGTACTTTATGCATTGTGTGTGCCACTGTGTGTTTTAGTGAACTCAAACTTTCTTTTTGCCCAAATTAACATCTGCATGCATAAAGAGCCTGCGATGTTCTGAGACACGCATCAGTCAAATGCTGTTGCACCATCACTGGGATGAGTTGTAACTTGCATCAATTGATTTTAACCCTTTAAATTCCACACCAAGAAAAACACTATGGAAAATATATTTTCTTTGCATTTTTAAAGAATAATTTGTGGCAATAAGGGTTGTAACATGATGCAAATTAATAATAATAACATACAGTAATAATGTTTAACTTTTATTCAAACATCCATGTCCATCCATTGGATAAATCCATCATTCATCCAATATGATTTTTTTTCTCTTGAGTATTTTCCTCAGAATGCTTTGCTTTCTGAACAAAAGGGCTGATTTGTATCACTTATTGCAGCTTTTATCCAGGAAAATTTAAAATAATCTTCCAAAGCAACATAGTCAGCAAAGCAACCTAAATCCAAATGTTCTACTCTTCTCTTTAACGCAAACTCCCACTCAACAGATTTTTTGTCTATTCTTTCCTCACTGCTATCAGCAGCGTGACGTGTGAACACTGAACAACAAACTAGCTTCTAATTACCCGTTTCCAATCTACCGATATGAAGTCAATGTGCCTGAAAAAATAAAAATGATTCTTTTTGATAAGGCAAGCCAGTTTCTCCAAAAAGCCTATTTATGAAGTTGCATATTTCCATATAAAAGGGAAGAAGTCTGTCTGCGGGTAAGCAAAGAGAATAAAGGGGGGAAAAGGGGAAAGAGAAAAAAAATAGAAACTCGTCTTTCTCCGGGATGATTCTCTTGCAGAAAGAGTGGGGTGATCAAATGTCGAGCCATTGTTTGGCACCGCTTTAATTAATTCTGCTCGTTATCTCTGAGCACAGAAAAAGACCCCGTTGGTTGAGAATGGAAATGGAGCAGTGGTGGTGAAACAGGAGGAGGAGGAGGGAGAACAACAACAAGAAGGTGAGAAAAAAATTACACAGATTTTTATGCTTGTTAAAAAAAACACCTTTAAAAGCATCTCTACATCAGCAGAAGTGACTGTACAGGTTATTTCTGCAAGGTGGATTAATGCATAGCCAACAGACTGAGTGAATATTGTGACTGGCATCCAATAAAAAATAAAAAAAACCCCTGATGTGCCAAAAAAACCAACATAATTATTGCTTAAATTTAATTGCATCACATATATAGAAAAGTATAATCAAATGCAAATAATGTGTTTGCAAACTGAGGCAAGCAAAGCTAAAACACACACACAAACTGAAGATTTAAGGAAAAGCTGGTGTATTCTAAGAAGCATAAAGACTAACTTTCATAGTCAAACTCTGCTTCACTTAGAGGACTGCTTAGACCAGAATCTGTAAAGAACAGCAAGCATAGGACACAATGATTTGGAGAAAAACAGAAAAACACAAATAAAAACAACCTGCAGTTCAACAGGAAAACAGATTAGGAAAAGAAAACAAAGCATGTCAAATGACAAAAGGCAATAATTCGGTTGTTGGGGGGAAACTACCCGATTACCCTCCGTTAACTCGAGCCTTCGGGGACGGCCTGAATATTCAGGCCAGTGTGTTTCACAGATATGAAAAAGTAAGTGTTTTAACGCTGACCAGACCTTCCCTTCCACCAGCCAATACCAGCAGCCTCGTGAGCAGACTGGTTGGCCATGGGTGTCAGCGTCTGCTGCGCCAACTGAGAATCCCCTTCTGCCAAGCCTCATATCAACAGCAGCAGAGATCAGGGATAAGAAAATTGATTTGCTATCTCTGAACTCTCAGATGGGTCCAGCGAGAGGACAGAGAAAGGGAGAGGAAAGGAGGAAAAACACGCTTACTGGTGAAAGCTAACTTTGAATGGTTTCTTTGTCTGTTGGTACTGAGGCCCTGGAAATGAAAGGTGTGGAAAGGGGTCTGCATTCCTGTCTGACAGCTGTGAAGCTTGAGATGATGGGAGTCAGAGCTAAGAGGGAATCTTATCTCCTCTAGAGGAGAGGTCTTCTGAGGCCACAGCCAGCTCAGGCTACGTCTGGCTGACTGATCCACCCAACTGTCCAGGAAAACGACTTCCTGACTTGTTGCAAAAAGAAGATGTGTGATGGGATGTGGCCAACAGATGCAAAGTTAAACTAAACTATACCTCTGTCTGACTTGTCATTGCTTCCAACCCAAACTAACACACTGGTAAAGGTGCTAAGCTTTAGGTGAGTTTACCTTGTGCAGACATCTTGCTGTGAAGACATTGACGCCAGCGGCGTCGAGTGAGAGCAAAAGGAGGAAGACACTGAACATCCTCCTCTCCCTAATTGATTTGTGACAATGACTAATTAAGCCTTGCGGGGGGTACTCTGATCCCCTGTCTCCAAACGTCATTCATCACAGTAGGGAGGAGGCGCAGGCATGTCTGACTCTGTTTATGTGGAAGTGTCGGGGTGTGCGTGTGATTATTTGACAGAGCTGTGAGGAGGAGGGCACGGCTGTTATAGCTGCCGCTGTAATCTGGAGAAGCATGTAGGTTGTTGATACATGCATGTGACTGGCTGGTGTCTGCAGGATTTTGAAATGTGCAGTGCTTTCTGCAGGAGAATGTTTGATTTCTATGAGCTAAGACGAAAAGGCAACTCTTTCTTTTTTTTTCTTGTCGGAAATGCGGGGGAGTGAAGTGTTGCGCGAGATGCTGTAATGGTGGGTAAGGATGAAGAGAAGCAGAGTCGGGGACCGATTTCTATTTGTTGCATAAGTTTAAAGGTATGTTTAGGATTAAATCATTGCTTTTTCATTCAATTTGTAATAAACGGATTAAAGGAAAGGTGTGAGTGTGGGAAAAGCATCGGGAACTTCTGCATCACCTGCTTTATCCACAAAATAAAGCCTTACTGTTACTTGTTTAATTAGTTGGAGTTAAAGTCGTGTTTACCAGCAGGGGTCAGATTAATTGTAAAATTAGCTCAAACCATGTCATTCAGTTAAGATGAAAAACAAACAAAAAAAAGCATCCTGCTCGGCTCTGCAAACTGCGCCAGCCTTTCATAAACCCTACAGCAGAAAGCTGTGAGAATGCTCCGACAGAAACTGAAGGCTCACGCTGATGCTCAACTATTATTTTCAAAAACGAATGCAGAGCAGAAACCGAGTGTCCGACAACAGAAAGCAGCTGCAGCTAGTGCTGCTAACAAGCAGCAGGGCTGGATTTAATTGGTTCAAAAACAACGAAACTGCAGCGACGAAGAAACAAAACACTAGCAGCAGAATTTTGTGCTGCTGTGACTAAATAATCTCCCTCAGGGGATCGATAAAGTATTTATCGATGTATCTTTAAAAAGTAATCCCTTTTACCTCATTAAGACCCAGCAGAGATGTTTGTTATTTGTCTATAGACCAACAGATCTTAGCCGGTATCCACCTTATGTTTTGTTTTTCCTTTGTTTGCCGTGTTCAGGGTGATTTTAGGGCTCTAACTGTGGGGTAGAGAATGTGCAGACTGCTTTATTGTTCAGATTTACCATTTTGTTCTGGGACTGCCTGCAGTCAATGTCTGACTCTCTGAAAGTTGTGCTTCATGCCTGCTGTTTTATTGGCAACTTAACCTCCAAGTTTTTTTTTAATAATCTCAGACAAGGAAGATCCTAAAACGAGTCTACGAGATGCATCTGTGTGCAATTAAAAAAAAAAACATATTTTGTTTAAAACTTAACAAAACGGTAGAACATTTTTTGAGTTCTGACATCCGGTTCTGTCAGGGCTTCGAGGGAATGTGGGGAAAGAAGAGGAATGGCCTTTTCTGAAAAGCTTTCTTTACAAACACTAGCGAACGAGTCACTCCATCATGAGTCAGGTGTGACTGATCGTTCAAATAAAACCAACATGACTCAAGTCCACTTTGAAGGGAACTGGGATAAATTACTGAGTGATGGTTCAGGATATTTACTGCAGAAGACTGAGAGCTGTTTGATTCATATTGTAAAATTCTACTTGTTGCACAAACATTGGTGTTATTTTTTCATAAACCAATGATTTTTTATTTTGTGGACAATAGGGAAGTCATTTAGATTAATTTATTTATAATTGTGTCATTAATTTACCTGTTTTAGGAGAGAAAAACCCGAAAAGAGGTGCGAAAAGGGCAAGACTTGATGAGAGACATTCACTTAGTTGTGTTCTTATACAAAACTTTTAAAATGTTGGCTATATTTACTAATTAACCCCTTGGCACAAGACAGATAATAACTAAAATAGATGTACTCTGCTCCAATGACTCGGAGGTCATTTCTCCTACAGGCTTTAAAGCCCAAACACATAAAATGAAACATTTGCTCAAAGGAAAGTGAATCCAAAACAAATTCTCTATTCTCCAGCACCAGGGGTCAGTGAGCATATGTAGGCAACGCAGCATATGCTCCGATAGACTGAAGGGCCCTTGGATAACTGCACTGGAAGCATGCTCATTGAACAATGTCCACCATTATCTGATGGGAATGTTCACAAATGCTCACCGGCCTTCCTAATTAGGCTAAAATGTCCATTCAAATTACATTTTCAGGGTGTGGAGATAACGACGGCACTCAATTTTGCGGTACAACAGCGAGGCTGCTGAACGCCTGTCATAAATAAAAGGGATGTTTTAGAGAATCTGACATACAAAGGAAGCAAGAGATCGTAACAAGAGTTTAGATTATTTAAGAGAGAGAAAGCAGAACTAAATGTAAGCTACAGACGGTGTGAACGGTCATTGTATCATCACAGAAGCACTGACAAGGCTTAAGATAACCGAGCGAGATGAAGACGAGGACGACGGAATGAACATCGACATTTGTGCGTCCACGTGGGATTGCACATCTCCTTTCACCGCTAGATTTCTGCTCTCTGATGTAAAGATGTCTGCTTTGCCCGAAGAAACAAACTCGAGGCAGCATGTCTGAGCTCCCAAAGAAGCTGAAGAGAAATGCTCTATTTTGAAATCCGAGCCGTTTGATGGTGCAGGGGCTGGTGGGGGATGACAGATGGATGGATGAACGACAACTAGGCTAAAAAACAGAGATGGGGGGGAAAAATGAGAAAAAATAAACAAGAACTAGGCTGGAATTTTTGCTACCTCTGGAGCATTTTCCTTCATTGTTGAATGTTTACTGGAGTAAATAGGAATTTGAGCAAAAAGTGCCAAAGTGTCCCGCTTTATTTTGCATCAAATGAAATATATTAGATAAATCTTGTCAGAAAGATTCTCCTTTCCCCACAAAACAAAAAAAAAAAAAAAAAAAAAAAGAAACAAAACGACTCAATTACTTCCCTTACCAGAAAATTGATGCAACACAGTTTAGCCAGAGGTAACAATCAGAGTAACAGGCTGCTAGGAGCAAATCCATTGGACTTCTGTGTGTTTACAAACCCTGGCTCGGAACTGCGCCGCTAAAACCGAACAAACTCAATGCAACCGTCACTAGAAAGAAACCCAAACAATCTTAAGATGACATTTAAACCCAAATCACAAAAGTCTCGATTGAAGAGACGACTGACCAATAGAAAACCGAGTCTCCAAGGGAGGTGGGAGGAGGATATCAGGCGAGCTTTAGCTGTAGAAGGGAGTGTGAGCGGGGTATAATGTGCTCTGTTGCAAACACCAGACTTTAGCTTGGATGAACATCAGAAGAGAGGAAAAGACAAAAGTGGATGCATGTAAACCCGGGAGAACAAAACAGGATTTGTTTCCAGTTTAACAAGAGACATCATTTCAAACAATTTGTTATTCGTCAATGGTTAATTTGTTACATGGGGACACGGCCAGATATATGGCCTGCAGGCAGTTATGGAGGCAAAATTAAGACTTTTTTCATGGGTTTGCCTGTGCACACATTTAAATGAATTTAAACACAATACATACAAATAACAATATTTCTTACAAATATAAAAAGAGGGAAACTTTGCTTCTGTGCTATATCTGTTCAAAGGACTAAACTCCATGTAGCAAATAACCATAATTTAGATAAGTGTGACTCATATAGTTTTGCTTTATGCCAAGTTTTGAAAACAGCTTTTTATGTGACGAGGAGGATTTTGAAGTTTTTTGAAAACCTCCTCGTATACAGGCTGAAAATACCACTTTATTCAGCTACAGCCACTGACATTCATTACAGCCTCCTTATGGTTTATGCAACTTCATAAAAAAACAACTCAGCCCTGTTTTTCAATAAAACCTTCAGTCTGAGTGTACTTACATAAAGGAAGTTATTGAGGCTTACAGTGAAGTTGTTCGTTTTCCTGTATAAGTGCATTGAATCTGTTCTGTACCTGGAGTTTGGAAGTTGATGCGTCTCATTTCCACAGGATCTGTGGGGTGGTGGGGCGTAATGTCTGCGTTATTCAGCAGGCATTTCGTGCGAGGCTCGGACTCTTTCCTTTTGCGGCTGCAGAGCGGCACAGAAAAGGGGGAGACGGTAAAAGAAAGAGAAGAAAAAAACTTTTTCTGCAAATAAATTAAACGTTTAGGATGAAAACTATTAAGCTAAAACATTATGCTTTTATATGGAACAGCTGATAAAGCTAAAATGAGAAAACTCATAAATTTTATGTGCAAATATTAAACAAACACACTCTCTGCAACTTCTAAATCAACGTTTCTAACAACACAAAGCTTATTGGGTCAACAAATATCACTAGAGCTCCAATATTATCTCTGTTTTTGTAAAATGGACCAAATCTAAGTAAGACTACACCTTACCTGTCTGGTTTGCTGTTCCCAGAGAAGGCAATAGGAGCCAAATAAATATATAAAGATGGTAAAAACACAACACATGAGGAGAAAGGGAGAAGGGGAGGCAAGAAGAGATATAAATCAATAGAGAGCAGTTTAAAATTCACAGGGGTCACTGTTGGGCTCGCAGAAAGCAAAAAACCAGCGAGCTATAGCGCAACAGTGTCCGGAGGAGGTGAGTGGACGTGTGCACGGGTATGTCTGGGGGGTGAATATGAGTACGCATTTGATGAGATGTGGAAGTAAGCGCATGAATTTGTGAATATTTGTGTGTGTTAGTATGGGTGTGTACGAGGGTGCAAATACACGAGAGAGAAGGGGAAATGTCAGGGCCAAGGGCAGACCTGGGAAACACTATTCACCAAGGAGAGATGGGAGAGTGAGATGAAGAGAAAGAAAGCGGAGAAAAAAAAAAGAGATCCAAGGAGAGATGTTACTCTCCCTAACCACCAAGATGGAGGTAAGGCAAGGTCAGACAGCAAGGGATCATGCTGTACTTGTGCTGCTAACACTAGATCTACTGGCCTCCTGTAAATAATTTAGGAATCTCCTCTTGTATGTGCACTCAATATTCAACCCCTACCAGCAGTCACTACGCACTGGGCTGACATTTTTGGAGACAAATTGCAAACAGCTTTCATGAGACAGTTTCCAAATTGTTTCGAAATGTTCACAAGGGTTTTTAATTTCCTTGCGTGAGTTGCTGGGCCTCACTTTACAACAGATTTCCTCACAAAATAGTCACAAAGTCATCGCAGGGAAATGGAATCAACTAGAAATCAGCTCATATGTTCGTTCTGCTCAGGTAATGTTTAATAAACTTTAACAAAAAGGCACCAATTGCTGCAGTCAGTATCTGTTATAAATGACTAAATGATTGAGGGAATAAGCATGTAAAAGTAGGCCTTTTTTGACATCAGTTTTAAATGTATAAAAATTAGTTCATCATCTCGAGGAACCTCATCCTCCTTTCTCTCTCCTTCCAGCTCACTTTCCACAGCCAGCATTATCTCCACGTTTACATGCAACAGTGTTATTACGGCTTTGAATATCATCATGCTGCAGTGAATACAAAATATGCTGGCATGCTTTTTAACATGCAATTATTTAAAAATAACCACATTTCCCATTTAAACAGATCAACATGAAACAATGAGAGTGTCTTGTCATGTTGCTGAATAAGGGAGGGAATTAAATAAACACATTTAGCTTAATTCACACACAGAAACAATGAATAGCAGTTTATGCTTTTGAAGGCCCAGGCCTGGGAATGGTGCAAACAACTCAACAGCCATGTGTTCACGGTTAAGCATGCTGGAAATGTCTTAGAATAGGATGGTTTTATGCTAGTGACTCAAAAATATCAATAAAAAGTTCCCCAAAAATTAAAGGCTATCTCCATTGTTTTAGTCCCACTGTTCAAAAGTCAACTCACTTTTTCAAAAGGAGAATAGAGATGACGATGCCGATGATGAAGACCACAGCCAAGACAGGTCCCACCACCCATATGAGTCCATCACCAGTTTCTACTGGCAAAGGATCCATCACCATCTCAGGAGTCATCACTGTGTCGGTATAGGGGCTAGTGGCAAACATTTTCTAAGGAAAACAGAACAAAAACCAATTCATTAAGTGAGCACCGAGTAGAGTTCAGCAAACTGGGCAGGTACAGATTAAAAACACATGCTGGGTGTTCTGCTGCAGAGCAGATGGTTAGCTCAGTTCAAAGTTCAAATCTCAGGGAGAGACAAGCTTTTATTTCCATCTGATTTGGACTAGATAAAGTTAAAGATTTTCTATCAAGTTGTACTGCGACTGAGGCATAATGATGTAACTTTGTATTTATAGTTCTCAACCCTCACCCCCACATTTAGGGTTGATATATGCAGCAATTCACAAGGACAAATTACAACAAAACTTATAAGAAACACGGCTAATGAAAAACATTGACCTGCTTGCAGAACTGAGCTGATGCTGAGACTCACCCCTACAGTGGTATTGAGTTCAGCCAGCAGGAAGAAGACATATTCCTGACCAGGTTCGAGGGGCTTATTCTCACAGCTGCTGAGGGAGTGGTCAGAGCCCACCGTGAAGCTGGTGGGCAGCTGCTTGAAGCAGGCTGTGATGTAGGGATTCCTCTGGTCCAGCTGAGCCAGCTGACGACGTGAACGCCGCTTCAGGATCACCTCCCGCAAAAGCTGCTCAAAATTAAGAGGGTATTAGTTTACTTCTCAACATGCAAATGTTTCTATTCTTGTTACTTATTCCCAAATCCACCTCAAATCGACTGACAGATCGTTTACAAGCACTAGACTAGAGGAAGAAAGAGTCTGACCTAGTAAGGTTTTTTGATGCTGCTTTTATACCCCGCAGTGTTTGTAAACATCCGATTAAAAAGACATAAAGGAGCAGATGCTTTCAGCGATGATCAAATGAGACACACAAACTAATTTCTGTCATCAAAAAACGCAAGGCTTCAGTTTTCATTATGAGAACATCTCTATCAGTGAAACCCCTCAACACCACTAATTTTGGCGGAAAAACTTGCGATCAAAAACTGCCAATGAATATCAGAAAAACTAGCTTCTACACACACACACACAAAGCATACAAGCTTTCTCATTCAGCTCAGACTGTAGACAGAGGCAAGCACCAAGAAGAGGGAACGTGTGTAATCCTGCAGCCAACAGGGATGGCTGCTGTTGATCTGGTGCTAAAGGTGACCCCGAGCTATGGGAAGAGTTGGAGGCGACTGCATAATTCTCTCTTCTGCATGCTTTGGGGAATAAATTAGCAAGGCTGAGATGTGCTTGTTGTGTGTGCCCATTCTGGTACATGGTGTTTACAATAGAGCTAGCATTCACAGCCATACAAAACTCTCCATGAAAACACAAGCATTTCTTGCACAGAGAAGGGTTATCTTCTACTACACTGCATACGCCATGATGCCCATGAAATACCTTACCTCTTCTATGTCCATCTCATCAGGGTTCTTCAAGTTTTTAACTATTCCTGTTGTCGTTTTAAGTGGTACCACAACCACATAAAAGCTCCTGCAGCAAAGAAAATTACATAATTATGTCATATCTTCATTTATATTGTATGCCTGCTTAAAGTACAGGCAAAATGTCCTATAGAGGAAAGGTCTTTTTACTGACTTGATATCCTTGTTGCTGACTGGTGGGAAGGACATGGTGAGAATATTCTCTGGCTCAGCATAGATGTCTAGTTTGGGTTTCTTGACCAGGATGAGTGGTGCAGTCCTGGCTACCACACGATGTCTTGGTCCACCATCCATGCTTTCTTGACAGGTCACCCTGATCTCATAGGTGGTGTTGTGCCTTAGGCCTGTAATAATCATCTTCAACTGCCTGGCGTCCACGTCCATCTTTTGACGATTGTACTCAATCTAGAGTTTAGAGGATCACATTTCAAAGGATGGCTGATTAGATTGGAATTTATCAAATATTACAGCAGAGAGAGAGAATTTCAATTTAGACCTGCATAACAAACAAAAAGAGACCCAAACGTTTAGTTTTACAATAAAAAATCTACTCAATCAAATGTTCTCAATTGCATAGCTAGTATTTCAAAACAGATTTTTTTTAAAGTCACTTTGATGAAAAGTGATTTGAAAGATTTAACTCACCATGCATTTGTATGGAGATCTGCTTTCGGAAAACTTCCATGCAAGGACAACTGAGGTCTTGGTGACCCACTTAACAGTGAAATTCTTAGGAACATCTGTTAAAAAGACAAATGCAAAAAAAGAAAGAAAAAAAAGTGCATCTTAAATAAAAACAGACACTGAGACCAAAGGAAAAAAAAGAAAATAATGAAAAACTTTGGTTAAAAAAAATGAAAGTTGTTCTTTTCCTGCAACGTTCCTCTGAGTTGAAGAGTGAATGCAAAAGTGAACTGTGATTGGCTGTGAGAAGGGCAATGCCATTAGTTTGGACACACAGCACATAAGACTCATGGACAACAAACCCATGGAGCACAAGGTATACGCCCTTTGGCTAGCCATCATTCGAAGTGCCAACCCATCTCACCACTGACTTTGAAGCATGATTACCCAATGATTAACAATTAACCCTTGTAGACCCAATGCCAACTGTTCGGACAATATTACAGAGTTTGAGTTGGCACTGCCAACGTGCTGCCACACAGACATTGAGACAGACCCAAAACACTGCATGCCAACAGTCCTGAGCAGTGCATCTGTGGGATGCCATGCCACAAGCTGTCCTGATAAGGGACAGGGGGGAAAGGGGAAGGAAGCTTCAAAAGAGGAAGCGTGTTAGGAAGGAAGGAATATCTCAAACCAAAAAAAAAAAAAAAAAGTCAAATAAAAAGATTCCTGTATTCCTAAGATATTCCAAACATTTGCTGAGACTGGATTGGACTGATATCCTACCTTTTGTGAAAACTGGGACGTGAAACGACAAATCTGTGTAGATGTGCTGGACAAGGGCTGCAGGGACTGACTGGAGTGTCTGACCAAAAAAAAACCCACTTACCTTCAATTCTATGCTGCTCTCCCCTCACTCAAAAAGACTGACTATAACTTACTGACTTTCATTTTACCTGGTTTGTGTTAGTGAAGCAAGTATTCCATGGCAAGCAATTTAAACATCAATCAATCCCCCTTTTGAGGAGAAGTGGAGGTGGTTGAAGAAGTGGGTGAGGGTAGTTTTCATTTTTGTGTCGTTGCAGACTGCTTTAAACCAATTTCCAGCCCCCTTGCCACTGGCTTGGTAAAGAAACAAGTAAGCCATACCTGCAGGATCAATGGCCACCGTCCGATACTGGATAGGCGGGCTGTAGGGCCCTGGACCTATACTGGTGTGGGCGCGTATTTTCACATCATATGCAGAGTTTGGTTTGAGGCTGTTGAGCACAAAGCTGGAAAGGTTGGGGGGCAATTTGAGTTCTTGTGGTGCTTCTCCGGTGCCGGCTTCTTTATAGGCCAAAGTGTACTCTGTGATGACCCCATTCCTCTCTGCCAGCACTGGTGGAGACCAGGACAGCTGCACTGAGCAGCATGTTATATTGGAGCCCCCATTCATTTGAGGGTATCCCCCTGGAGAATTCTCAGGAATAGTGAGCTCTGCCACAGCCTCTTCCCCAAAGCCCCCTCTGCTTTTGGCTGAGATCTTAAAGAGATAAGTTGCGCCACGGTGAATGTTGCCCACAGAATACTGCCGCTCTTGGGGAGCAAATTCCAGAGCGGCTAAAGGGGAGACATCTTTTCGACCAAACTGGAGCCGGTATCCCTGGAGGTCCATTCCATTGGTCAGATCTGGAGGGTCCCAGTGAACAATGGCTGAGGTCTTTGAGTTCTGAACCACAGACAAATAGGGTGGACCAGGTACTAGATGGAAAAAGAAAAAATATATATCTTTACTCATGTGACAGTAAATAAGTACCAAGTTGTATGTAGGCTCTATCATGCATGGACTGAACAGACATCAGTGACATAGTTACTATAATATGTATCATGACTTAAACAGCAGCAGTTTTCACATTTTATGATTTTCCATGTTTGATCATAGCCAACGAGGATGAAGATTTCTCAGTGAGCACCAGTTTAAAATTAAGAACTTCAATGGTGAACATAGAGAGTGAAGCTTGTGTTGCATGGAGACACTGAAAATCCTCAGAGCTCATAAATTGTAGAGTGATCACTGTTCCCATTACCATTTTATGCTAAATGTAAACAGCAGCCAAAATCCTTTCTGTACTGCAAAGCATCACTAAAAATTTAAGCAAAGAACAGCACCTCTCTAAGCTGTTGTCATTCCCTTTGTTGTAAAATAGATGATCTACTCAGGGGTCCAGTCACTATTCTTTAGAACAGCCCTGTTTCGCTGCTCTTATGGATGAAACATGTCCCATCTGAAACCTTCTTTTAAGACCCCATCACTTAGATAGAGGGTAGCAGTTAAGATAAGGCCTCAGTTCTCAGCAGCTGTCAAGGCCTTGTGACAGATGAGTATGGATGATTTGCTGCAAGCTGCATCTCACGGTAAATTGATTTAACATCGTATCTCTTTACAATTACCTAGATGTTTCTTTTTCTCTAGGATGCAAGGCGGTGCCAGGACAAACAATGGACACATTTTAGAAGGAGCCCTTCAGAATCCCTTCAAAGCATTTGAGTGTACTGTGGTGTTTTAAAAGTTTTGTAGCAGATCTTCTACCATCATGGGGGTAAAATCAGTATTGATTGTCCATACAACATTAATGGTAGAATACAAACGCCAGTGAAATCCACAATTACAAATGAGAAAACCTGTAAACATAAAGCTGCCCATTTAAACAAATGTCCCACAGGTTGGCCCTAAAAAATCTAATGAAAAAGGAAGGAATGGGCCAAATCCTGGGGTATACGTATTAGGCCTATGCACAATGGAAGAATTATGCGATTTTAATTCATTTGTAAATTGCCGGCAGGCTATTATGTCAAAGCAACATTCCTATCTGTGGTCTGAATAACGCAGGAGAAAAAAAAGCCTTGAAGGCATGCAGTCCTGCAGGGAGCTACCCGGTCCCCACTACAACGAGAGAGCCCCTAAAGCTGTTGAATGATTGAGTAACACACAAATAATAATAATACTTCTCAGTTTATTTACCTTTACGTATTTAAATGAGACTGGTAAGAAGAATCACAACTGGTGTGTACTTTTTACTAAAGAAATTGCCAACTGTGTCAATAAACTGGGTCTACTGGTATTGTCTTATTCTGATCTTTTCTTGATAAACATTTAAAAAGCTGAATAAACTAAATGCAACTCTTATTTGGATGACTATGGTCAACTGTGTAACTTTTGGGATGCTAACAGGTATATAGAGGTGTTTGCTTTCTGCAAGTTGACCTGTTTAATTTAATATTTTAAATTGGCAAACAGAGGACCTCTCCCAAACACCTGACTGTTTGCATGTTATGCAGAGCACCTTTGCTTTGGTGCATCTTTAATGGATAATAGCATGGTCACACTGTATATTAGGGCCTGGCTGACAGACACTTCCATCCTCTATATCAGCTGGAGTAGCTGCACACAGAATGATTTGGCTGGATGCCCAGGATAGACTTAAAGTAATTTGGAGAAGCTAACATTAGTCTGAGGCAACGGGACTCTCTCTTTCCGCCTCTCTCTCAGTGGAATAATATCATTGTATACGCGTGTCTGTATATATGTAGAAACACACAGCAATCTACTCTTCATAGGCCACTTCCTCTTCCCTTATTAGTCATTTCTGGTTGCTAATGGTCTTCTCACTGTTGCTAGAAGAAGATGGGAGTGGGTGGGTAGATGGTGGCTTGTCAGCTGTGCTTTTGCCTGTAAGGAAAATGCGAGGGTGCCGCATATCGGGTGAGACGAATCTTTGTAATACTCCTCGGCTACATACTACAGCTCGGCTTGGTGTCATTTAAAAGCCCACTCCGCCGTCATGCTCGCTGTTAATCAAGAAAATGGAATCAGAGATAATGATCCTGTTATGACTCCACAAGTGTATTCTCCATTCTCCGTATCTGTGCTTCACTTCCAAAATCAACAGGCTATCATATGTATCCCTCACAGCTTTCGTAGCCCCCAGACAGTTTTATTATTTGTGCATTCAAACCTGCGGCCAAATGCATTTTAAGGGAAGAGGGATCAGGGGCACTGAGCCAGCAGATTGGTGCTGGGAGGGGAGGGCGAACAGGGGAATTGTTCAAGCTGTGTGTACGTGTGTGGTGCTACAAGGGTGATGAGAAGAGAGCAAGGGCATGGTGAGGGGAAGAAAAATGAGTGAATGAGGAATGATGAAGGTGACTAGGGACAGAGAGCAATCAGCTGCAAAGAGGGCCCAACAGGGATATGAGGAGGCTGAAATCTATGTGTGTGTGTGTGTGTGTGTGTTTATGAGTGACTCTGGGATTTCTGGACACCTTGATTGTCCCTCTCCTCTTCTCCCCGACACACACTTCCCTATTCTTTTCTCATTTCCTCACATCCCCTGCTCAGCCCATTTCCAAACCTTCTCTTCATCCTTCTATCTACGTCCATCGGTTCAATCCTCCTTCATGGGACTGCCGGCACGTTTCCCATCAGGCAGTAGTCTTAACACCTCGCAATCAGGTTTTCTTCTCATTAGCCTTTTTTCTGTAATCGCCACACTCATACCACAAACATGTTATCCCTGAACTTGTGTAAAGGATGGGCTGAAAATTAAAAAGGGTTCATGTTTTTAACAGCACTGTACATGTTAGGATTTATTTTCAACTGTTAAATGTTTCTATTTTTTTTACCTCTTACAAATAGAAATCAATAATCAAAAACCAAACAAATCACTGCTGCTCCTTTCAGCCATGTGAAACACCTCTTCATGTTTGGAGAGCACAGATGTAAACATTTCCATTTTTTATTTTGACCAAAAAAAATTTTTTTTTCTTATTGGCCATGGTTAATTTAAATAGATTAGAAAGCATGAATAACAGAAACCCATGTTTTCATTTTGTAAACAAATCAAGTTCCAGAAACTGAATAAATGTTTTTCTGTGACTCATAAAGAAATGATTTTTTATTTTATTTTTTCATCCTTGTAACCTGACAGTATATTGTTTCAAAATGGAAAATTGCTGTGATATCATCTTTTAGTTATGTGCAAACCCAAAATCATCAGAAAAGCTTCTTTTTTGAAAATACTTGGCCACTGATGTGAATTTCAGCTGAACAGAAACCTGCTCTCTTTTTTTCTGTGTGGACGGTGCTTTGCAGGCTCTTATATGTTTCCTGCAGAAGAACACGTTTGACATCCTCGTTTCTGGAGGCCATTATGCTCCTTAAGTAAATGTCCATCCGGAAAATAAATATTTTAGGAGTTATTGCACAACTTGTTTGTGATTCAGTTTGAGTTCAAGTAGCATAAGTGGATTATAAAATCATTTTATAAATGAACTTCACAGGATGATGTCAGCAGGATCCCATTTAAACCTAACGTCTTGTTCACAGCTTCCAATATAAAATAAAACACTTCTATTTAATTGGCTGCTATGACATCCTTTTAGAACATAAAGGACTGAATCTGCTTCATGTCCAATAAAGGCTTTTCTTTCTACCCTTCTTCCCATCCTTCATCCTTTCTGTTTATCTCTTGGCCTCAAACCTTTTCTTCACACTTCAATAAAAATCATAAAAAAGAGGTTTTCTCTTTGAGAGACAACCAGAAAACATTAGACTGGCATATCACGCAGCCAGTCCCACAGGAGGATGAAGAGTGACAGTGCTCACTCAGGTCACTTTTCCACATAACACTCTTTGACACCTGTGACACACACACACACACATACATCTGTCAGAATCTGGAAACGTTTCTTCTTTTTGTGTGTAGATGTGTGTGATTGTGTGTGTGTTCAGCGGTCCGTGCAACGCCACAGAATGGGCGTGCATTTGTGTACTTTTAGTGTTTGCACGCTTTCACCCATTAGCTCCATGACCAAACTCAACTGGCAGATACTCTGCAAAGCTTCAAAGGAAACTTTAACTCACTTAGTGAGCTGGCCTCACTGTTAAGATTATGCTCATGCTAACAAACACAGGTGGTCTGTTCAAACTGTGCACATCAGAGGTTATAAAAAGACAAAATCAAGATTACAAGGCTCTGCAAAGTGGAGGCATTTGCCTTGAATATTTCTTTTTTTACTCCAGCTGAAATCAAAGGCCCAACAGGGGTTTTTATGCTGTCATAATCTGCCTAAAAAGATCTCAAAGTACATTAAAGATGCTCTTGATCCCTAAAAATCAGTGGCTAGTCTTCTGAACATGACTGAAATAGGCCAACATTCACTTAGCCTCAGATGTCTCAGATAAAATGCAGATGTTTGAACTGCTAACTCAATATCATGTATTTCTTTTAAAGCAAAGCTCATAATACAAAACAGGCCTCTAATAAAGACACTTAATCAACATCCTGAAAACGTCAGGAGTCACAGCGGGTGTTTATGTCTGCTTTTTCCAGACGTTTCAAAGGGGTTTTAGGAGTAAATATTCAAAATTGGGTCTCTGAATTAGCACTGGTACAATATGGTTGCTCAAATAACTAAATTAATGATGATATAAAAAACAAATCAGGGATCAAACACCATTCAGCTGAGTGAACAAAGGTTTCTTAAAGAAACAATTAACGTATCTCTGCACTGACCTGCCCCTTTGGTCACCACCACTTTGGGTTTGCTCCGAGTTCCATCCCCCTTGGTGGTGTACGCTGCCACCGTGATGGAGTAAGTAGTGTCTGGTTTGAGTCCTCCAATGACCATTTCCTACGGGAGACACAGGAGAGACAGAGGAAAGGAAAATGTCAAAATGTGTTTTGAATTTTTCATGATCTGACCCCACTTTGGGCAGCTCTAACCGCCTCGTGCAGAATGTTAATCCGAGCATCTCCCGGTCCTCTTCATTAATTTCCACAAAGCAGGCATTTAATGTATTGTTCCTCCCCCATGTAATGGGAGACCATTCCATTACTTAAATCCTTAGAGCTGCCAAGATGGAGGAGGGACATTATGTATGTAAATGCAAAGCAGCTCTTAGCAATATTCCAATCAACAACTTAACTTTGATAAATGTGCGCTGAATACATCCTGGCCTTTTGCTGGCAGTTTTTACCTTAGCCATTAAGTTTCCTGGAGTCCTCTTCAAAGAGAGGCTTCCGATCAATTCTAATGAATCTTTCAAGGGAGCAGGTTCTCAGCGAATGCAGAAGGAGGTTTTTAACAGGCTGGTTGGCAGAGGGATGGCGGAAGTCAATAAAGGTAAATAAGCTCTAAGTAATGTCTTTTACGTGACAGAGTATTCATGTTCAGCAGATGGACAAGAGTTTTAAATCTGCCTTTAAAACAAGAAGACGACTTCTTACAAAAATGTAAATGACTTTCAGGGGAGTGGTGAGAACTTTGCAGTGGGTTTGAATGGTCACCATAAGGAATTCTGCTAACTGTGGTTTTATTATTTTATACAACGTAAAAAAAAAAAAAAAATCACCACACAAAAAATAAACAGATATTATTAAGATGCAAACACACAAAAAAAATTCTAAGGAACAAACAAAAATTAGAATCGTCACAAGACAAAATGCTGTTTCTGAACACAAGGAGATAGATTCCAGGCAGAGTAGTGGATATTGCATCTGAAAATGTTTTGTAACTGTCATCATAAGGGTTTTGTTCCCCATGTCATGAAGACAGACTGAACCAAACAGCTCAAATAAAGTCGGTACTTATTCAAATTTAATGAATGTAGATTGGAGTGGCTGTGTAAACTGTGAATCTAACAGGTTTGATGCAATAGCCACCGTTTCAGGCACACAGAGCACTCAGGTGAAAAATCGTACTCACATATTCAGCCGTATCGTCCGTTTCCCACTAACCCCACCCCGCCAAAGTGGAGAGTGCAGGAGAGAAACAGGGAGAAAAAAGAGCAATATATAGACTTTTTTTAAAAAAGAAAGAGAAAAATGGAAGGGAAGAAATAGGATTGAGAGAGTCGAGGGCATTAGAGGTTTGGGAGCAGAGGGTCGGCAGCAGAAATAGGTCACTAGTTTTGGGAGGTTAGGAGTAAGAAAAGCTGCTTAAAGCTTAAAAGAGAGACAACTGGAACAAGTCAGAGCAATGTACAGGTCTGTCACTGGGCCCTGAGGGCTTTCAGCAATAAGTACAGCAAATAATATCATTAGGATGCAGTTTTAAAGGCTTCAAAATGAGATAATTATAGAAACGTTAAAAATGTTTTCTTTAGCATGTTGCAACATGTGAATTTAGGTTAGTAGAACTCATGGATCCACACAATTCACTTTTAAATGTGTTGCTTGTGGCATTTGGTTAAAATTTAATGCACAATCAATATATTTTTTCTATAATTTAATTCTGATAAACGTAGCTCTGTACAGACTTGCCTTCCTAGTGCTATAATGTTGTTACACAAGCAGAAAACCAGAAATAAAAATCAAGATTTTCCTAAGCTGATTTCATGCAAAGAAAAAAAAGGTAACTATTAAAGTTCTGCCAGCTGAGGCTGATCTTTGGTCAGTGTTTATTTTAGTTTTCTTTACCCGTCTCCCCAAATCAGCATTTTATTTGAGTTTTTGCTTTTGAGAAGAGCCTGCAATCAAATATTTTACAGCAGATGTTGCAAAAAAAAGAAGAAGACATTCCTACTAAAAGCTCTAGAGGTGGAAGAAAGAAGAAAAGATAATAGAAGCTTTGATTATAGTTGTTGTTGTAGGCTGAGATGAAAAGAAAATGGGAGCAACTTGAAATGAAATTCAAGAGGGAGGAGCACTGTTATTGCTTCCCAAACTCCAGTGACATTTACACAAACGCAACATTGTGGATATTATATTTATTTATTCTGCTGGGAAATGTTCATTTTTTCTAACCCGACTGATTATTAAAGGAAAAACTGAGGTGGTCATACCTGGGCGTCAGCCAGCATCACGTCCTTGATGAGGGGCAGGCCCCGTGACTCGCCATTCTCCACCCGCACATAGTGGACCTGGTAGCCACGGATCTGACCGTTTTGCTTTCCTGGTATCACCGAGCGCCACATCACCTTAAGTGCTGTGGCGTTGAGGACTTCCACCTCAACTCGCCTCGGTGAAGCTCCAGGAACTGAAAAAAATGTAAAACACCAGAATGTAAAGATGCCGTTTCTAGTCAGAAAACACTTTCCTGAAACGTTCAAGTGGCACGAATGACAGAAACTTTAAAACAAACTTGTGCGTACAGTCTTCCATTACGCACACCTTCACCACTTTCTTCTGTCGCCTCCACCCTTTCATTATGTGTCTGACTGGAGGAGGCCTCGCCTCTTAGTCATAATGACCAGCCTTTATGACAGGCCCTACATCCTGGCCAGTGGAACTATTTTTTCCTCCTTCTGTTTGCTTCTCCACAAATACATGCAGCCTCCTTAAATCACAACATGATTTCCTCTCTATCCTCCACCAGTTTGGTTTATTGTGAGATTATTTGCTACCTTTTAAGACTACTTCCTGTTATACCTAAACAGTACCTGATTTTAGCATCTTTTAAAACTGGTACTGCACTCATGCTGCTCTTATAAGTGTCATGGAAATGTTTGAATCTGTAAGTGTGATTCATTCCTGCTCATGTCTTCTCTTTACATTTTGGTGTCAGAGTCAGCTGTATCATGTTTATCTTTTATTTAGGTGTTTTTTTCCCCTCCCCCAGCACCTTGTTGTGCTGAACTCCGACACGGACCTTTCACAGAAAGAAGCGTAACAAATGATGGGAAGTGAACTGAATCAAAAATCTGTTCAGGTGCACGGTGGTTAGCCTTTGTTTCCAGCGACGGTAAACTTCACGACTTTTTCCAATTTACCAGCTTTGCATTTTAAGCAATAACAGCCAGCAGCATTGCCACTTGTATTATTAGCCTGAGTGGCACACTCAAAGGCACGGCGGCAGTAATTAGTGAGAGTAGTATTAATTCTGTTTCATGTCAGGGAGGTTTTTCTGCAACATTATACATGCATGTGTTTTTACCTGCAGCCTGCAGTCTGTTACCACCATTAACACACAAACAGATAGGGCCTTGCAGCACACATCACTGATAAACAGTAAAGGCTCTCAGCTGAGCAATGTGAAACAATTAAGAGCCTAAATACTGAGGTGTGATATCTGCACTAGTAGCCATTATTATTGACATTTAGTTAGTTATGTTTAAACAGCAACACTTGGTTTTCCAAGTCTTCTAAATGCTTCTACTCTCACAATTCATGTACCTGTGCAAGCATGTGCACAGGGGTGGCTTTAATATATATAAAGTATTTATTATCATTTTTAAAATTTACTCTTTTTACCAAAATTTAAATTCATTTGTTCATCGTTTAGGCCATCTGTACTTTACTGTACTTAGCTGAGCTGCGTATTTCTTAATAAAGTCGAGTCCACCCAACAGATTCACATACCGTCTTCATCTGTGCGACAGATCAGGGGCTCGCTCTCCGGGCCCAGCCCAACAGCAGTTGAGGCAGAAACAGTGATGCTGTACTGGGTCCATTTCTCCAGTCGCTGTAGCAACACCCGCTCTTCGTTTGGAGGGATCATCGGCTCCTCCACGGGCTCCATGTTGTCACCAGCCCCTTCTGACGGGCCCGCCACCTGGTAGCGCACCCTAAACCCCGTCAGGCCACCATTCTGACTCTTCAGAGGCGGGGGCCCCCAACTTACCAAAAGGCTAGTGGAGCTGGTGCTGCGGCACTTAACCTCTTGAGGGGGAGCTGAGGGTTCTGGTGAAGTGGACAGGACAGGAAGGAAGAGGGGTAGAGGACGAGGAGGATGGGAAAGGGAGAGGGGTGAAAAACGAAAAAATAAAAAAGATGGGAGAGATAAAATAAAATGAAAAAATAAGGAAAATTCAAAACTCAAATAAAAGCAATAAGAAAAATTCAAATGAAATTGTTAAACAAAACAAAGGGAAAAAATGAGTAAAAAAATTTGCATAAAGCAAATGTCAACTTAAGAGGCATAAATGGACAACAGCACAAGCTTATGTAATAATGAATCAAGATGGCTACGTTTGTGATATCTAAGGACGTGAAGTCAGTGTGCAGACAGGGTTCAATTTGGACACTATTTCAAATTAATCATTACAGCTGCCCAGGTGTAGACGTTTAGCCTTTGTAATTTAAATCATACTGTAAATAAATGAGTTTTAAAAAATGACTTTCCAAATTAAGGTGACCAGTACTAGCTACCATGTGATTTATAACACCAGCATGTAGAATTTACACTGGTTTTATTAAAGCCAATGGAAATATGTTTCATAATATGTATTTTTTTAAATATAGATTTAATTTCAGAGCAAATTTACATTTTCCCAAAACCTGGTATAGGCCTGCAGGCTTGTTGCTTCTATGCTTAAAAAAAGTTTGACTTAAAGCACGTTAAACCTACATACATATATACACGCTTTTTCTGTGTGCTGACAGTCTGCACATGGTTTTATGTAACATTTTCTTTCCATCTTGATGTAGAAAACCCAGTTCACTATTACATTTTTGTCTGTTAAGCAGATAAACAGCACAACAACTGAAAAAAAGTACATACACTCTGAAATAAAAAGACAATCCACACATGAGTTGTTGGGAATTTTAAAACATGGAAAGAAGAGGCATGTTGTCATTCCAAACAAAGGCTGCAGAAATAATAAAAAACAAAACTGAAGGAGGGCATTGGGAAATTAAAATTTAAGTAACCCAACTGCTTAAAAATGCTAAACAAAAAAAATAAAAAAATAAAACACACACAACAGATTAAAGTGACAACTTATTGTAAACCAAGGACAAAAAGATGGATACTCAGAATAAATAGAAAAATTTAAAACATAACCAAACAAACGGACAAAATAAATACAAAAATAAATAAACCACAAGCATTGGTCTGCATCATACGTACCTGAATCCCAAAAACACAAAACTTTAGACTTTCTTACCACCAGCACCTGACTACAGAGTGATCGTACTCTGGAGTCAGTGAGCAGCAACACTTTCCCTCCCTGTGAGCATTTTATAACTTTTCAGATCATCTTCTCTTATTGCATCAATAAACATCTCCAGTATTTATCCTCTGATAGCTTTGGACCCGCTGTGGGGTGAGCAGGAGGGAGAGAGTTGGCTCTGTGCTGTAAGCGGTCTGTTTAATACTGTATTGTTGGGCCTGAGGGTCCACAAGACTGCGAGGTGGTGGGAGGAGGAGGTGGGGGCATTGGGGAAAACTCATTACTAAGATGTGCTACGCTTGTGAACTTGGCCGAGCACACAAACATTCTTCTTCTTGTTGACAATTTCTACAAATAAATCCCATTTCATAGCCCCATGCATCTTTGTGAAGCCTGCTGCCATTTCCAGCGCAGCAGAAAACATGAATACCAGCTGCAACATGAAAAGCTTCAATACCACAACTGCTAAAAGTTTAATCAAAATGTTCAGACCAGAATGTCACTTTGGGAAGAACAGCCTGAGAAATGAAAATAAAAACTATGAGTTTTAAGTACAAAGGCCTCCTCTCTTAGAAAACTGAGAGCACAAAATAAGACAAGACCTCAGCCACAGTCCCCAAGCCCCATTCTGTGTCTAATGGGCTTATTTGCTTAAGGTCTTACTGAATTTTGAGCCTTTCAGCTTCTTTCCATTGCCTATATTGTATTTGCAAACTCTTTACGTCAAGAATGATTGCTCAGTTCTCATTCTTTATGTGCAGGAAAACGGCTATGAATCTGACAGGGCTGGGGTTATCACAGTGCACAGGCATCCCTTTGCCTGATAACAATTTAAAACTGACTGGAGCACATCTTTAATAAAGTGCATCTACCATGAAGTCCAGTTGAAGGATTATGGATACTAGAACTATACAAACACATAGAAAGTAACTCAGCTAATACTTTGCAGGATTTAAAAAAAAATTATTTGAAAGACTTCAAAAATGCCTTTTGACATATAATTAGTCATGTCCTCATGCATCTCTTTGGCTTTTAGGTTTGTTGTGATGTGACACATCTCTGGGTGCAAAGTCTGGCATAGCTATTCACTGTGAACACATTCAGACTAAAGGTGCTATTTGTATAGAGATATAAGCTGATATTAATGCTAACATGAAGCTACGACGATTATTGTAATCTCATCAAAAGTCACAATATCACTACATAAAAGGCATCTCTGCATTAGGATTGTATTTCAAACCAGAAGCTTCAAATGACAGGATGTTCATAGTTGTAGATCATTATGGATCATTAATCCTTCAAATAGCAAATGGTCATGGTGATGCTCACACAAATATTCCAATACATCTAAAACCCCTCTGTAATTAGAGTAAGTGGGAGGGGGGGTAGAGTAGAGACTAAACTGCTTGTTTGGTTAAATACAGAGGATTTAGAAACTGCCGCTTTAATTTCAGAGACAGCACTTGACTGGCTACTGGCAGGTTCTAGGTATAATCTAAATGTGTAACAAAGCCTGACAATCCAGGGCCTTGGCTCATAGCTCATTGCAAAGCATGAAATTAATTCTGACGCTATGAAATGGGATTCTTATCTGCCACTCTGGGGCCCTGAAGTCCCTTAACACCCACTCCCAAGGTCTATCTCCAGTCCTGCTTCCATGCTTTGAAAAGTGGCTAACAGCTACAGTAATTCCCCTTCAAGCCTTCCAGTTGTGGACCCTCTTCAGCCACGTCTGAACTGACTTGTAAAAATCTTTTTGACTTTGTCTGAGAAAAGTAGCATACCACATGAGGACTTCTGAATGGGGACCACTGTGACCGGGAACATCTTTAGTATTTATTAATCTCCTGTAATATTTCAATTAGGCATTAATTTATTATAAATCACCCAGAGTGTTTAGAGAAATTAATGGAGAATTGTAAATTTTTTTTAGATCTTTAAGATCGGTCCCCATGACGAGCCTCGGGTAATGCTATTTGGACTGAAACTTCAAACTTCTGTAAACATTTGCAGCATAGATAACAGACAAAATACATCTGGAAAGTTCTGTTTTGCTTTGCGGCACAGCGCTTCAGTCTGCCAGACACAGAGGTGGATTCAAGTCAAAGTTGAAACGCTTTTTTTGCATTTGCATGTGGAGTTGAGCTCGCACACAAAGCAATAAAAAATGTTATGCAGCCGTTGTGCTTTAATGTGTTTGGGATGGAGCGGGCATGGGCGCGATCTTTTCATTTCTGTTTGGCTGCAGAGTCTCTCTGATGTTTATTCTAGCAGATTCCTCCTTCATATGTCATTGATGATCATATATATCCCAGTCTCTTGAGCTAAATCAATCAACTTTATTATAGTGTAGGGTTAGAACTGTATAGTATATGTGAATGATGAGTCTTTGTAATGGTGCTTTAAAGGTGCCCCTATGCAAAGCAGAATAAGTCCTATGCATTAAAACTTTCCCCATAAAGGCTGTCTATAAGTGACTTATATATTATGTGTTAACATAATACGTCTTTGTTCGAAGAAGTGCAGCTCGGTGAGAAAAGTCTGGCAGACTGAATCCCTGAACCGCATGGTCACTTACCTCAAAGCATCCAAAAGATCAAGTTTTTTTGGTTAGAAAATAGTTTGATTTGTCTGACTTTGATCATTCTGATAAACCAAAAAATGTCATTCACAGCTGCTAGAGCAACAACTCATCAATGAGTTTAAAATGACGCCAATGGGGCCTAAAGTGAAAGCATGTTCGTAGAATGGAAAAAAGTGAAGAGTGTGATGTTGTTATGGAAAGCAGACATTAAGTGAGACACAGTGTTTGCATTGTTTACTTCAAATCTAAAATGGACTTGACACTGATGTGCTGAACTGCTATGGCAGAAGGATGGATAAAGCAGCTGGAAATGAATACGTTTGTGTTCATCTCACTTACATTTTGAACAAAAACAACTTTTTCACTTATGTGTGCCTCCATTAGCTTTGATCTAGTTGCTGGTATGTGGACTAAACTACCCCTAACCCAACAGAAAGACAAATACAGCAAAAGGCTACCGTTTGGTCTTAAAAACTAGAATTTAAAATAATAAGAAAGAGCTAAAAAATATTCAACCAAAACCTTCATCAAAAAATTCAACATAAAAGAAAGAGGACTTGAAGTGAACAAGGTGATGTCAAGCCATTCCAAGGAATGCTTTTGTTTTAGTCCAAAGGGGGGAAAGTGGCAACGTGAGAAGCAGTGCTGGAAAAGGGTGATAGAAGAAGAGTGGGTGTGTTTTCAGTTCCACCTGCTAGCAGCTTACAAATGAAACAGAGGCAATAAGAATCACAAACGCACACTGACAGGTGAGGACGTGCACAAACACTTGAGATACACCAAGACACAAATGGGGATGGAGAAACATCGTGAGTTTTCATGCTTGGAGTTGTCAAATGTCATCATAGCTGCTCAACAGCACCCCAAGAGGACAGAAGGGAGTGTCACATGCAAGTGGAGCTCTTGGTAGTGGTGCTACACTGTCCGTGTAGCTTTGCTGTCTAGCAGTAACAAAAAGAACCGTGAAGTGGTTGATCCAAAGCCCCTACACCCACTTGTGTAGGCGTAGCCAACAAGCTGCACGAGTAGAAACAGAAAATGTGTTAAAGAGGTTCACTCCCACCGTCATGGCTCTCGTATGTCACTGCTGAAATGGTTCTATTCAAATTTACAATCAGTTCATATCCAAGTTTACCTAAATTATAAACATTACCTACTTACTTAATTGGTTATTTGAATATTTATTTCTATGTACATGCATTTTTAAGCCTGTCCTTCCTCTGCTGGTATAGTACATTGGTATTTAGTCTTTTTAAACCAAACCAAATTCTTTGAGTGTATCTGATGCCTAACCCCGACTTAAAATCAGTCAAATTTAAAAAGTAGCCAATTCTTTTATGCATACATTTTCTCCAAAAGTAAGAAGTTCTGAATGATATTTTTTAGTTTTCTTTGGGGTAGGTATTCTGGATCAGTGTTTCCCTAAAGCATTTATGATTCGACATGACCGTATTTGATGCTATCGGATGAGAACAGATTTTATTTTCTTTCTTAACAGTCTGTAATATCACGCTTTGCTTTTCTGGATTCAATTTTTCAGCTATGTTCTTGCTTTCAGTACAATAAAACAATCAGGACTTAATGAGAGTAATCCCATACAAACAAGGGTGTTAAGTAGTTTTGATGAGTAAACTCATTTCAAAATTCTACAACCCAATTATAATAATAACAGTTCATATGAGAGCCTTGGCGGACCTTTAGGAGAACTATCATTTTTTGTGTCTGACATGTGGGATGTGCACTTGCTGTTAACAAAGATAAACAAAACCAAAAGTGAATGGCCAATAAAAAATGTCAAGGCTGGCAGTTCACATAGACTTGGTTTGTTTGAAATAGTGGAACACATTTATAAGTTTGCACCAGAGCAAAGTTAAAAAATAAGGCAAGTAAGGTTGTGTCAGTCTAAAGGCGCATTTTGACTAAAAGGACCTGGCGCTAAAGAGCACCAAGGCTTTTTAAAGAAACAACAATATTTTTAACCCTGGGTCTTTTGTCTTTTCAATGAGGAATGAAGTCACTCCAGTAAAAAAATAACTTTGGAAGTGTTTAATCCCACAATAGTCCCATGCACTGGTCTCCGCATGAATAAGTTGTGACATCAAAATAAATTTTTTGTTTAAAACTGTACTTTAAACTCACAGATGTCCTCCTAAACAAAAGGCACTGCAGCTAAAAAGATAGCGGCTACACAGAAGAGATGGAAGCAGATATGCAGGAAGTACAACTTTCACACAAACATAATTGCAGAGATTTACTACCAGTATATGTATTTTTCTCCTAAATAGTGTTGACTTATTTTGCTCAGTTTGTACCCAATTGTATACTTTTGAGTTTTGCTCAGGACCTGTAGGAGATCTGTAGAAACAATCTGCTTTTTGTTCTATAATGCAACATCACAAATCATTACAAATTTAACTCAGGAAACATTAACTTTCCCTTTACTATAGTTCTAGGAAAACGGGTTTTCTTTGCTATTCTGGATATCAGCAAAAGTAAGAAGAACTTGAGCAATTAATCATTGTAAACTTTTTTGATTCCTGCATTGGAAATGAAAGGGTAAATGAAAACCCCTCCAAAAGACCCAAGGTACTGAAAAAAATGTCAGTAGTCAAAATGCAATGTAAAATGTGCCTTTAGCCTTGGTGCCTTATTTTTAACAGCAGCTCTCCAAAAAAGAGCCTCTTCTCAGTACAAAGCTATATGACACAGGATTGAAAAAACATTGTTAATACAATTCTAAAATAAAGGCAAAGTACAACAAATTTAAACTAGTTATTTAGAGGAGAATAAACACCCATGAAAATCAGTTTGTTACATAATCTCAAAGAGCTTCAAATGGTTAATTATTTCTGAGAAAAGCACAGGTTATGACTCAAAGGTGACAAGGCAGTTGACAGATAAAGTCGTGCAAGCTTCATTCAAAAGAACTGAATAAAACAATCTAATTAGTCTTTTTAGCAAAGGTCCATAAAAACATAAAACCAATAAATGATGTGCTGGGGAATTTCCTTTGTTAGCAAACCTGCAAATGAAACAGGAGAGAAGATTGAATAGAAGGCTACATACTGGCTTGCAAGGTCTTTTCAGAAATTTCGTTTGTGAAGGCTCCAATGCCTTTCTTGGAGACGGCTGCCATGGAGAAGCGATACTCTGTATTGGGGCGGAGACCTTCCACGACATAGGATCTTCTGGGTGAAAAGTCTTTCTTTGTCTGTTCATTCGGAAAAAGGAAAAATGTATCTTAATGTGATGTGGAACCATTGTGACTCTTGCACCGACCTTAAATGAAATGACATAAAAGGACCTACCTGTGTGCCATAATTGACCTCTTTATAGCGAAGTTCATATCTTACAATTCCTTCTTTCTCATAGGCAGGTTCCCAGGTCAGTTCAATGCTGGTGTCGGACACAGCACCAATCTGGAATTTGGATGGTTGACCTGGAACTGAAGAGCGCAGCAGAGGACATTACAAGCATGCATAAACTCACAAAAGATTTGATTAAATAAAACATAAGAGAAGTAAATTACAGTCAAATGAAAATGTGCTGTACTCACGCTGGTATTTTATTTTACACTGGTTTCTCTTGTATGCAGCACAAAAACCACTTAATTACCAAAAATCTTTTTTTTTAAATCCTTACCTCCTTGCAGTACTTTGACATGAATGGGTTCTGAAAAAGGTCCATCACCAACAGAGGTGAATGCCAGGACTTTGATCGTGTATGTCTCTTCAGGAACTAGGCTCTGGATGGTGGTGATGACGCTGTCCTGAACGTTGTGGATCTGCCAGAGACTCATGGGCTGTGAGTCGTCCATGGTGTAATAAACTCGGTAGCCCTTGATCTGCCCATTAGGCTCCTCCGGTTCTTCCCACTGCACCATCATCGTGTTTTGAGGAAGAATCTGGGCCCTAATGCTCCTCGGTGGACTTGCGGGGGCTTGCTCACCAGTCCGAGTTTCAACTGGTTCACTGGGAGGACCCTGTCCAATTGTGTTGACGGCTGAAACACGGATTTCATACTCTGTGTTTGGGTAGAGGCCACCGATGCTGTAACGTGTAGTGGTGATGTCATCCACCGTCTCATACTTGCTATCTGGGGACTTGGCCCTGTATTGTATAATGTAATATGTCACTGGGTCTGGGTTCCCAGAATCCCAGGTAATAGTCACACTTGTGGCTGTGGTTTCAGTAACCACGGGAGTACCTGGAGGCTTGGGAAGAGCTGTTTTAGAGACATAATGAAAAAACAGTCATAACAGATTAAAATAATTCTGTGTACATCAACAAGAACTAAATCTTCTCCATAAAACTCTTCATAAATGCAGTCATCTCTTACATTTGACAGTGATCTGTGCCACAGCTTCAATGATGCCAAGGCTGCTCATGGCTACGCAGGTATAGTTGGCTGACTCACGGACGCTGCTCAGTTCAAGAACATTCCTGCCAACTGGCATCTCGTCCTCTGGCGTCAGATCCTCAGAGTTCAACATCCACTTGACATAAGGCATGGGCGACCCCACTGCCACGCATGTTATGTTCACACTGCCACCCGGCATTATTTCTTGATTCGTTGGTGGAATGGAGAAGCGAGGAGGAACCCGCCGGACTGGGAGAAAGCATGAGGAAGGGGAGAGGATGACAAAAGAGGGCAAGAGTCAAAATGAAGAGGAAAAAAAGAGAAGTAACAAGAGAGGCAGATGAAAATGGACCCTTCTCGAGGAAATATTTAACACAAAAGATTTCAACATGGTAAATGTGAACTTAAATTTAAAAAAAAAATACAAACTAGACTTTTGAAAACATAAAAATTTACAAATAATGGAAAGGAACTAAACTAACAGAATTGCTTCAACAACAATATAGATTTACAATTAAGCAACGATTCATAGCAACAAGGTTCCATTGACCAATATTTGACCCATCACAGCACAATTAAAGTCACAAAAATCTATTACGAGTTTCTCATCTTTGGGAGCTGAACTACTGATATATAGATAACAAAAGTATTACTTAATTACAAAGTATATAATAGAGGTCATGTGATAATTCATCCACCACATAAACCCAACTGGGCAACCTGGGACTTCCTGTCCTCACAGAAACTCATGCCAAACAGGAAGTAGGCCATTGCAGGCGTCTCCCACAGCACAGGAAGTGTAGGGTTACTGGACTATGGACCGTCTCTATGAGGTCTGTGACTATGTTCTAGCGTACATTTGCACTTAACTCAGGTCTCTATTTTCTTGCAATCTTAAAGATGAGAAACTTTAATCAGATTTTTGTGGTTTAGGGTAGATCCACTGGACAAAGCCTTATTAAGATCTGACACGGTTCCATTGATAGATGCAGCTATCAGTTTCACAGACAGCATGCATAAATAGATCGAGGTAAATTAAGGAGTAAATAATAACAAAATCAGATATAAAACTTGAGATAAAATGCATAGAGGAATATAACTGAAGGGTCGCTTGCATGCCCAGACAAAAGACGACTGGAGAGGAAAAACAGAAGAACAAGATAGAGGAGGAATTGAGGAGAGGAGAGGAAGGAGGAGAACAGCGTAGCAAAGAGTGACAGAGGCAGAAAAAGAGCAGGGGAAGGTTGGAGGAGGGTAAATGGGGCAGGGGGTAACCCGTTTCAGTGCTGTGTAAACTTTGCTTTTCTTCAGCTAATGTGACAGAATGTGATGGTGGCACATTGTCACATCGCAGTCCCGGATAACACAAAATAAGTACTGAGGAACAAGGAGTGTGCCTAGAAATACACAGAAAAAATAAATAAATTATAGCACTCATAGCTAAAAACGCTAACTATCACAGAGTGTAGGAGTAAAGAAACAAAACTGGATCAACAGTGAGTAGAAATTCAGAGAATTAGAGAGATGGAAGGAAAGGGTAGGAGAGATGAATAAGGGCTGAATGCCAGCTACAGGAGGAAGACAGGAAGTCATGGATAGGACCAAGAACTGAAGTGGAAGGGTAATAAATTTGAGACGCAGAGGTAGAATGTAGCAGGTGTAGAGTACTTATAAGTGTATATGTTTACTATTTTATATATAACTGTACATTTGTTTTGCATTGGTGTAGGCATGAGTGTGCGTGTGTACAGTATGCAAGAGTTACAGAATGAAAGAGTATGATTTACCCAAAAAAATAAATCAAATTAAACTGTGTTCATGAGAGGCATCCCAGCAAGCACCTGACAACTTTAATGCTTACCTGAATGAATTTTTCACACATTTTTAAAAGAATAATTCAAATTCAGGTTACATTTTCCCAATTATGACATACACAATCAGCTTGTTACATGAAGATGTGATGCTAAAAGTAATTATTTAAATTTAAAATATCAAATGTACTGACTAAAACTTATCGACAGGAACCCAAAGCACATCTATGTTTACTCAACGTCAAAATGTTTGTTGGGATGCAGAGATTCAAAAGAGAAAAAGGAAAGTAGCAAAGATGTAGAAGTAAAAAATATGATCAACTAAATGGAAGAGATGACTTTACAGTAGAGACAGACAAAACAGGAAAGAAAGGGCTGAGAGACAAGACACAATGCAGGAAGAAAACAGACTCAAGCAGCAAGACAGCAGACGAGACAGACAAAGGAAAACGGATGGACACGCAGACATACTGTACAATACGCAACAAGGAAGGGGAGGTTTTGGGTTGTTGGAAAAAGGGGGAAGGAGAAGGAGGATATATATGGGGATAGAATAAGTTAATGTGATTGCAAAGTTAAAAAAATAGAAAAAAAAGACAAACAAGAAAAGATCATGGCTAAAGTTGGTTTGGAGGTCTCACACACTGGGGCTTAAAATCAAGAATCAGGTACACGTTCCCTCCTCCCCACCTTAAACATTGCAGCTCAGTGCAAATGCAAGTCGAAGTCTACAGGTGGGTGGATGTCACGTGTTTGTAAGGAAGGAGGTAAGTAGGGATAGAGGTAGGGATCTGGAGAAAGACTGAAAGGGGTCTTCACAAGGAAAACTAGGATCCCAAAACACCGTGTCGATCCAAATGGGATTCATATGATCGTTGCTTTGAGTTAATTTCACCACAAACTAAGGCAGAAACATCCATCTTTACCTGAGAGTTGAACAGAAACGATCCTAAGTTACAGCAAATACAGACATCCAGTCTACAGGGGGGGAAGCTTTTTGGTAAATAAAGGCAGGCTGAGATTACGTGGATTTTCTGAATTTTTTATTTTTATTTTTTGCTCTGATAGCCAATTTATATTCAGTCACAGGAATTGTATTCTGCTTTGCATCTAAGGAGACTAAAAAACCCACTGGTCAGTTTCAGTTACAGGGGCAGCGAAGCTCAGATGGGGACCACAGCTGGTGTTTTTGATCTGTCATCCTCTGAACTACTCTGTATGCAGACTCTCAAGTATCCACTGTTAATGTCAATTACTTTGCCACTTGGGGCATAACATGACCTGACCTTGAGGGCAAAAAGTTCAGAGCTGACCTTTGAAGAATTGTGGTACAAAAAAACCCCAAGAAAACATATCAAGAAGATAAAAAAGGTCAACTGTGAATGTGAAGAGCTTTCCGTGAAAAAAGAACTATTCAAAAAAAGGAATTTTTTGCTAGATATGTCATAGTTTCATCTTAGATGGCCATTTTAGATGATTCTAGGAGATATGCTAAGAAAAATGGGGGGAAAAACTGAGAAAAAAAAATCTCAAAGAATACAAAAAGGCATTTCTGCTTCACAAATAAACTACCTAACCAACAAAGGTGAAAGGGCAGCCCATTCCTCACACAGACATGCATGGGTGTGGCTTTGGCATGAGTGACGAATAAAGGTGCGCCCTCATCCACTTCGGCAAACACCAGAGAACCAATACAATCCAGAGAATGTCACCCAAGCCCATCCAAGCATGCCAGTTATTACTGAATATAGCATTGCTCCAGACACACACTCACAAAAATCAGAACGAAAGGAAACAAATAGAAAAAGTCACAAAAACGAACTACATCCGAACAACAAAGACAGAACCAGAGTGCAGCTGTGTTCACAAAAAGGTTTGCATCAATGCTATTAGATGTTTTTCAGCTTCTGTTTGTCTCTTCAATTCATCATCCAATTCAAAACTGTTGTGAGAACTTAATAGAATACACAAGGGTATTTTTTGAGGGGGAAACTTTGAGGGTGATCTTCTCTCCCTGGGGCTCTGATAGCCAATGGACCGGGAGCTGAAATGGTTAAGTGAATGAGGTTTCCCCACAGGAAGTGGTCTCTAGTTACCTTTAAGAACCTACAGTTTCAAGGACAATGTGGGAATCAACACCAATTATTTGGCAAACGCTGGTAATTTAGACTATGGCACTGAATTTCCAACTAAGCTAATACATCTCTTTGCTTTAGGAAATTTTGGCACACCTACTAATCACATGATCTGTCTGTGAAAACAATTCAATGTCTACTTGTAAACAACATACTCCATTTATCTAACAGGAAACCCTAGGCCTTTTATTATAGATAACTCTTCTAATTTTGGAACATACTACACTCTATACTGGAAGAGAAAGTTAGAAATCCTAAAAGCCAGAACAAAATTAAGGAAACTGTGCATCTACATGTCATTATCACATGTAAATGATTCACAACACTATAACTGGACAATGGTTGCATCAGTGGTTTGGAAGAACCTGGACAATCGGTTATGTATACGTACAAAGATGGCACTCTCATTTGGTATACCTTTAAAATGCACTGACAAACAAAAGGAAAAAAATACACAAAATAAAGAATCCCAACTGCATGGACACGGTCCTCATTCACAGAGACCAGGAGCCCAGCCGGCCCATTTGGATTTAAGAGGGTAAAAAACAAACATTTACATTTTAAATGGTTATCTTGTTTCAAGCCCCAATGTGGAGAGAAAGACAAGAAGCCGTACACTGGACGAGGTGGGAAGCAGTCGAGAGAGAATGCCAGAGTACTGCAATAACTCTAGTAGTGGGCAGTGGTAGAGGGGTTTGTGCCAAAAAACAGAGGTCAGAAGGTGGACATTATTGGCCATTTTGGTGAGGCATATATTTACTGCCCCAAAATGAGGGGGGAAGCCAAAATAATGTGCAGCCTTTAGTGTCACCTTGAAGCTGAGATTACACCCTCTTGCTGCCTGAGGACACAGGCACAGTATGGAGATCCTTTAGTCACACTTGCTGGGTGAGTCCTGCGGCATTTACATTTAAGCCGCAGGGGTTGGTTGTATTAACATACCTTGGCTGCGCCAATGCTAAACAGTCGCTATGGGTGGCTCATCAAAATGGAAATTATTACCTAAAGGAAACTGACAGGAGTCATAGCAGGGGTATCTAATAGGAGCAAGCGTTGTATTCAGGGGATTTCAGTATTTATCACTTTGTTCTGATGTCTTACAGGTACACGACAAGCAGCCAAATGATACAGCAAAGACTTTTCCCTGCTTCCGTGATCCCTTCAACACATACTAGGAGTCAGATTGGGAAAGGAACATGATTTATATCCTTGTATTAGTAGAAAAGGTAAAACAAACACGGTGCAATTCTGGTGCAAAGTTCATTTAGAGAAAGGTGGCAAATATTTTCCAGACTCCTTAAGACAAACATCTAATAGAGATGGCAGGACTTTGCTTTGGCCAGTGAGGACATAAGGTGTAATCTAGCTTTCTTTCCCAACGTCACACACACACACACAAATGCATAGCAAGACATGCAAGCACATTCACAAACAAGCACATTTCATAGTAGGAGGGTAAACGTGCACATGCATATATAACAGCACAGTCTTTCTGCATCAGTGTTTTTTTTTATAAGTATGAAATAAATTTAAGAGGAATGACCACATGAATTATATTCTGGGTTTGGCTGAGAATTTAACACATTTTGTGGACGTTACTTTAGGAGAAACAACTTTTTGACAGCTTTTTGGAGGCCAGCCCTTTTTATTGTGTTTGATAACTGGCCGTATAAATTATGATGTTTGTCTTATGACTGGCTTTGAAATCAAATGATATAACTAAAACAATCAGAATAAATTACATTAAAACACCATGGTTCAAGCGCCACAAGACATTCTGGCTATTATTATTCTTTATGAGCGTTACTGATATACAGATGCATAAAGAGACTAATACTAATCGTTAAAAGTGAGATAAAAGGGCTAATTTTGACTGTTCTTCTTGGATATTGGATATGTCAAACATCACAACAAATGTGGACCTTAGTTAAATAGTCCTGGCTTCCAAAGCTGAGTGAAAATGGATAGAGTCTAGAATCTGATTATATTCTTACTGAAAGAAAAAACAAGAAACAGCTCATCTCTACCTGAAAAAACAAACAGATTTTTGAAGACTAGCTTAAAGACATGCAATGCAACATTAGTACCTTTCTGAAAACACGTATCTTACATATATTTGAATCTAGGGGAAAATATTCAGGTAAACTCTGCAGATGGTGATTACAGTAAAAGCCAGTTGCAACATAAAGCAGTAACCATGTTTTGCATTGATTTCCAATTTATTTAGCACATTTATGCTTGTGTTCAGCATGCATTCTGCAGCATGTTCCTGAAACATCTTCCTGAAATACAGTTCTGTTCTACATGTCTACATGTGAATTAAAGGAAAGATTGTGTGATGCAATTCTGAGAGAACACAACCAGCAATGTTCAACAAATCCAATCACGTCAAGCTGCTGCCATTATACAAAAAAAAAGATGTCTTCTAGCACTCGTTTAGCGATGGCAAATGTGATATTGAGGTCATTATATTGTTATTGATCTGCACAACAGTGTAAATGGCCTTCCTCAATGGTAGCCTAGAATCACCATGGAACCCAATCGGCTCTCATTTTTTCTGCAAGGTTTCACTAGAAACAGGATGACAGGAACACTGGCTGTATACACACTTATTTCATTTGGCATTTGCACTCCAAGACTCAAGAAGCAGGTGCAGCATCAGAGTGAAAAATAAACTGAATTCTCACAAATTATTGAAACAGAAAAAAGACAAACGTGTTTTTAAAAAGGAAGGAAATAAAACACAGTACTGAAACAAAAGAAACACATTAATACAACACCATAACCACAACACAAAAATCAACTTATAATAAGGTAAGCCAACAAGGTGTTTATCAGGAAAAAACACCCAGAAAAAAACAAAGAAGAACTGAACACACAGGGAATGCAGAAAAAAAATAACCCAATGGGGCCAAAGGGATTTTGCACAAGCATGCAAGCGCAGTTACATTCTCCCATCATGCAACAGGCCCTGTTATTTTCACGTGCTGGGTTTCCATGGCAACACGTGCAAGAAAGCTTTTAGGTGCAAAAGCAGTACCAAAGGATGCAAAACGTGAAAAGGCCCCACAATGCAAACATAAAAGTAAATTAACAAGACCCGAGCTAATCGGGTTTGCTTTCATCATTTCTTCCTTGGAAATAAATAAAAAAATATATTTTATAATCATTTAGCAGTTTGGATAGACTTTTTTTTCTCCTTTCTTTCAGATTAGTAATTAATCGAGCTCTGCAAAAGGCAAATACAGCTAAAAATTTTTAACATGTTGATTTTTATTTTCAAATGTGGGTTAAAAAAAGTAAAAAAGAAAAAACACACCAACCTTCTCGAAGCTCTGAGGGATGTAAAGGGGTTGATGCAGAACACAATGACATGAGGAGAAGAGAAAAATAGGGGAAACACAGAGAGAGTAAAAAAAGCCACCTCAAGGTGTTTAGCTGCAGCTACATTTCCCTTTCCTTTTTTTCCCCTTCTTCTCTTTCCCTTGTCCCTGCTATCAATGACACCCATCTTCAAAGTACACTTGCCTGCCCTCCCCTTTAAGATAAACTTTGAACCAAAACAATCAGATTCACCCCAGTGGCAGCTCTGTCGCCTGCTAAAAAAAAAAGAGAAAAAAAAAGAAAAAGAAAAAAGAATGTAGTGAGGCGCCACTGGAGTCAAATGAAGCGTACCATACTCATAATTCAAAATTTTTACAAGCTTATTTTGGCCACAGGAAGAAGCTCCTGTGGTGGCCGTATTTGCTTTTAGTAGAAAAAGAAACCAAATCAAGAGAAAATAAAGAAAAACTAATGAGAGATTGAAAAGAAAAATAAATAAAGACACAGTTTGGGAGAAAATTAGCAGCTGCAGTTCAAGACAGTCAAAGGAAAAACTTTTAGAGGCCAATCAGCAACGCTGTCAATGTGATTTATGTTTAGAGTACAAGTTGCAGTAAAAGTATCCCCGGTTCTAAATGATGTTCTTCCACATAAACGATGAGTACCACAGCTGCTAATCTCAAGTGCATTTTGCTTCGTGAACAAAACATAGTCAACATCAAGTATCAGAATAAATTGACAAAAATTCAACTGAAAACAAACAAAGGTTGACACCATCACAGCATAACAAGTGTGTTACAAAGTGTAAAGGAACTGCTTATGAACCTCGTGTGTGCTTGTAGATGCATGCTTGTGGAGCCAGCGTTCATGGAAAACTTCATGAATTGTTGGAAACGACGTCAAGAAATCCACGTGTTTGATCTTCTATTATTTTTAGCTAATTAACATCCCAATGCTGTGTCAACAAAGTGTTCCCATCATCGCTATAACGTCTAATAAACATTTACCTTCTACCATTCTGCCCAGTGGAGACAGCTCAAGTGTCCAGGATGGATGCTACCAATCTTGATGAACCTTTTTTTTAAAACCTCCTCCCCAACAGATACATTTTTCTTCTCCTTGCTTCTATTTCACTGAGTATGATGATAGCAATAATAATGAAAAAGCAGCTCCCTGACCCATTTTATAATGTCAGAGTAGTGAATTATTTATTGGGAACAAAGTTATTTGGTACACAGCAGAGGGAACAAACTGACTAGATACCAAGGCATCTTTATTTAATATGCACAATATAAATAATACATGTCAAAAATGCATCTGCTTCAATTTATTAAAGCTCCCTCAACAGGGATTCATTGTCATTTAGCATTAGTGGTGGAGGACAGGCTTTTGTCTTTATTGTCTCTTTTTTTTTTATTTAATTTTTTGCTCCCTTTGACTGATTGTTCTATCTTCACTTTGCTGGAACATAGCGGCCAAAATAACTAGTGACTGTAAAAGCCTTTAAAGATAATACACCAAAGCAGAAATGGGGAAACACTATGGATTTATGCTCCAGTGCAGCATGAGGAGAGAAGTAGAGGAAGTGTACTATTTATAATCTATGCAACAGATATTTTGTGTGTATATGTGTGTGAGTGTGTGTGTTAGAAACCACAAATTCTTTTGGGTTTCCTCCCCCATACAGAGAAGGCTAAAGGAGGAGAGATTTTGATTGGTGTGCAATACGACCTAGCCACTCAATCAAAATCAAGACTTACCGTTGTGCTCCACCTGTAAAAAAAAGAACTCATAAAAATAAGTTTTTCCGAACTCTTTTTGGGGTTCCAGCTCTGATGTCGGGAGGGTGGGGGGGTGGGCGGGGAACATTTAAAGGTCTTTTGCATTTGATAAAGACATACGGCTTGTTGTGCTACACATTTCCTTCCAAGTGAGTAGGGGAGGGCATTGAAAGACAAAATGGAGCATAACATCATAACAGAGAAGAACATTAGTCGGTGAAATTATAGGCTTACATTTGGAAGTTTCAGTGCATTAGAAAGTACATTTACGGGAAGGCAATGCGATCAATGAGAAAAGATTTATGTTACTTGGGTTTTATTTTGCAGAACATAATTAGTTAAAATACGTCTAAACTGGAACGGGACTGAATGGAAACAATTGCTAAGATCAACAGCTGCACTGTGAAGACATTTTTACTCAAATGTTTAGATTTTTTCTTAAAAAAAATTTTTTTTTTGTGAGTTTAAATTATTTTTCGCCTGGTTCTGGGTCCGGGTTGCTCCCTACCTCGCACATAAAGGTTAGCGGGGGACGAGTAGCGCACGCCTTCCACATTAGACGCCACGCACTCGTACTTCCCCTGGTCCGTCTCCTCGCTGTTCTCAATCTGCAAGGCACCTGGGGAGATGACAACAAAGACAAGACGGGAGGGGATAGAAACAGAGAAAAGAGAGAGGGAGAGAGAGAAAGAATGCAGGAAGGAAATGATTAGTCAATCTGACTGTGAATGTGCATGAATGAAGGAATCAAATGGGCTTGCTTGAATTTCTCATGGCCGTTTCATCAAGAACCATTTCTCCAAGAAATGCTTACGCAGGCAGGCATGACTAACTTGAGTTCCACTCAGGCCTCAACCACCCGTTGACTAAAAGGGAGCGAGCTAAATAAATCTAAATGTGAACTGAATCAGTCACACCAAATTTGTAGCCATGTTGGTGCTCACGACTTATCTAAGAACTGGGATTTTTTTTTGCAAAAACACAGCCATGGAGTGACTATAGGAGTGTGATGAAATGTATTGAAGAGCGAGTTTGAGATGATCTCGTAAAGTTGGTGAAATAAGAAAATCATCATCTTCCTTAAAAGTCATGAGAGGAGGAGTTGTGGGAATAAAATACACACGTAAACAGAAGTTCATGTCCGAAGGAACACTCCCACCCTTCTTTGACTTCTCATTAGAAAAATGATCCTTCTAATGAGGATGCGATAAGATTAAATACATCCTGTCCTTTAACAACTCAAAAACATCTTTGTTCGCTTGAACCGTTTGGTCATTCTTTATTTTCTCACACGCAAAAAAAGGATTCAGGATTTTCCATCGCATTTCATTCCTTATCTTTTCACAGATGTTATCTTTTCTGTTTGCAAGACAAGACAGCGTCAGTGCTCAGCTGCTGCATGGAGGAAAGTGAGCCGAGGACAAAGGAGGGAGGTGAAACACCAGGCGTTGGATCATTCCTCGTTAGAGCGCTGTTGACGGCACGTCTTCATGATATCATTAGAGCTTCTGGCTGGCTCAGCAGACAGATTGTAGCCCGGGTCTCTCTGACAAACACGGCACTGTCGCTTGTTAGCGTTTAGCCAGGAAGCATCAATATGCCAGCAGCTGCCTTGAATCCTTTGTAATAAACTATAACCTTCTCCATCACATCTGCAAGCAAACACAATGTTGAACAAGGCTACTACTCTGGAACATTGGTTGAATAACATGTTTCCACTCATCCACAAATGAGATAATCGATCCTGGTTAATTATAAAGATTAGTCATGCTTTCACTACGGTCTGCTAGAGGAGAATTTTGGACTTTGAGATCGGCACAAATATAATAAAAAACGAACACACACCTGAAGCTACAACAATCAATAGCGTTCTAGATATTTTTTCCAAGTCTTTATTTTCTCTCCTTAGCTCAGATCATCCTTATCACTTGGAGGGCTTGGTTCCTGGCACGTCGCTCACGAACCAAATGAAAATGTCTGCCTGCAGAGTGCAGGTGGTGCAGTTTTTGCTCTGGCTTTATGCAAGCATCTGATTTGGATCTGTTTGATGTGCGCTTGGAACAGCAAATGCCAGCATGGTGGCAGGTGGGTTGGAATGTGCTCAGAAGCTGAGACCACAAAGTGAGAACTGTATGAAGTTCATCTCTAGGAGGACGGTTCCAGGAACCTCTGCCAGTGGCTTGTCAGATCGGCTTCCTCCGGTGAATTCTAAACATTTTCTGAAGCCACGTTTGTTTTAATCACAGGTACTGTTTTATGTTAAAGCTTCCATTTATATATATATTTTTGTAGAAACATGATTTTGAAAAATATTACATTTCTTAGGTGGAAGCGTTTTAGCAGGGGATGTCCCTACGGGTTCATTAAATATTGTAGCCATTGAGTCAAAGTGGAGTTGCTGATCAATAAATTTGTCTGACAAAAAAAGAAGGACATAATAGTATTTATTCCTGGGGTTCTGTTACTCCTCCGGACCGCGGCCTTCTTCATAGAAGGGTTCCTTTAAGATCTGTATTTGAGTTCTCCTGGTCTAACGTGTGTCTGCTGCTGAACCTCAGGGACACGTTCGGTGTCGTAGTTTTTCCTCCGAACAGCTGATCGCCCAGGTGCGAGGGAGTCTTTTAGCCACAACAGTGAGGAATGAGGTCGCATTTGTGACAAAATAGGTCTCATCTAGAGCCGTTTTCAGTGCTAAGATATCAAATATCTTTAAGTCAGCATCAAGTCAACAGATGCAAGTCGAGTCGCAAGTCTTTCTAGATTTAAACAAGTTGAGTCAGAAGTCATCAAAATGATGACTCGAGTCCAAGTCATGTGACTCGAGTTCACACCTCAGGTAAATACCATAAAAGACAAAAAGGATGGAACAAATTATTTACTTTCTTAAAGTAAATGGTTTAGTTTAATTTTGTTTACTAAAAAGTCAAATGAAATAACCCACAAATTGTTATTAGAGAGGAAAACAACATAACATGGGGAGTAGTGAACATAAAGTCACTTTAAAAGCTGATAAATTACAACACATTTCTAAGAAACAGAATGGGACAAATCTTCGAAATCCTTCATTTTCAGTAACAGCATGAACATGTATTCTTCCATCTCATTTTGTCACTCTTTAGTATTTTTTAAACTGACTGCTCTATCAGTGTTTTTGCATAATTGTGTTCGGTCTCCTCTGGCAGCCTGTGGCTAACCACAGCACATGTGGTCAGCTGCTTTTTATATGTTTCCTCCTTTTATCAGGAAAAGAACGTAAGAAACAGAATAAATTCTAAAACAATCTTTCATCAAAGGATCTACTGAGTCTACTGAGTCTGTTCACACCATGAGTGTTTATACTGATAATGAAGAAATGCTTGGTGACAAACAACTATTTTCAGAGACGCTCAAAAGAACGTCTGAATTGTGTTTATTAAGTGAGACCAACACGAGGTCTAATGGGATCTGGTCTTTTTTTAGAGCCATTAAGTCTTATTAGAAACAACAATAATCACAACTACAACAGATAAGTTTGGGTTTGCTTGATTTTACGGATAATCATATAAAACAACAATTATACTTTAGTTAGAGAGAGAAAGCATCCTGATTAACATCTATTGTTACTAAAAGACTAAACCTAAGTGTACAGCAGGTTTTTATAAAAAGTATTTTCTTCAACAAATTTATCCTAAAATCATGAAATTATTCATTTTAGCGTTTATCTCACAGGATAAAGGATTATTCAAATACCATAAAATCCTGTGTGATAAGCAATTAAATTAGTACTTTTTTTGTATTTGTATTTCTAAAACACAAATGTCCCTTTCTAGAAAAACACAAATGTCCCTTTCTAGAAAAACACAAATATCAAAATGTCCTACAATCCAGGTAAACCTGATGATGTCATCTTCCTCGTGGGTCAGACACTCTTCATCTCTGTCAGAAAACCCACAAACACCCCCCTCCCTTCAGCCTCCACTCTTACCCACTCATGACTGTCTTGCCGTGTGTTTAATGCCTTCATCCGTTCAATAAAGCAGGCTGTAATGGGCAGTGAGTCTGGAACATTTGTCCCAGCCATGACAGCTGCCCAGGTTAACAGCTCCGGGTTCTGCAGACCGATCTGATAAGCGGAGAGGTGCCACGGCTCGACAAATACTTCTGACACGTGATTTTTGTTGTTTTTATTTTAAGGATTGAAAATGTAACCCTTCCAAATGAAGAACTGCAAACATTTAGATTTGTCTCCAAGGTGAAGCTACTGTACTTCCTGGCATGGGGAAGTTTTAAACCTTCATAAGAGTTTCTTGAAAGGAAAAAACAAGGGGGAAGTTGAAGAGAGAATAAGAGTCAGCATGGATGATTAATTTCAGAAAGTGCCTGAGGCTGTGGTCTGCTCAATCCGCTCGCTGCTTTATAGCAGCCTTACCATGTGAGCATCCCTCCCAACTCCAGCCATCCCCACCCCCAAGTCCCATTTGTGTAATTCAATTAGTGTGCTCCAGCGGGCCTTGATTGATTTGTTTAGGCGATCAACAAAATGGCTGGCCAAGTCTCGCTCTTTCTTCCCCTCCCTCCTGCTCCTTCTGCGTCCCACTCAGGCCTGCTGGTGGCACGCCGCTCTTTTCATCATTTTATCTCTCTTTTTCAGTTCACGGCTCTCATTAGTCCCTCATTTCTCCTCATCCAAACGGTGCTCACTAATACTCTACTACAGTCCAATTACAGCTCTGAATTAGCAACTTAGGGACTCAGTGGATACATAAAATAATACCCTTTCTAGGACGTGAATTACATTCCTAGAGAGGGGTTGAGCTGTACTCTAGTGACAATGACATATCAGGCGCTACAGATTTCTGCTGTAAACCCACGTCTGAATCCGCCTTTCGCCTCGCTCCTTCGTCAGCAGCCTCACTGTCACCCCGGCAATGCTCCGCCACCTACCCCAAGGTCACTGTACCACGACCGCACCAGCGTGGGGCTCAACGTGTGACGCCGGTGTTGTCAGAGCCCATCTGCTGGCTTTTAACGCTTCTTTGGAATTAGTAATGACAAAGCTAGGGAGTTCGGCTACCTTTGCACCTGTCTTGCGCCTGAAGGCGGCCACCTGCATGGCTCGACTTCGACGTTAAATGAGCTCTACTCCAACATTTTCTGGAATCCGCTCTTTCGTAGGTGGTGTGGTGAATTTCCCTGTACCATTATCAAGTACTATCTGCGTTTTCTCCTTTTCATACAGGCCGCACATTCCTGATGGCGAGGCAGTATGGGCAGGAGGTAATGTATCGAGGAGAAACAGCCTTAGGCAGCTTATCTAATTATGCAAATACAAAGTTCATAAGTAACGCTTGCTTTTGTTCACTGCAATATGATTTATGAGCCTCTCTTAATCAAACAAAAAGAGAAGAGGGGAGGGTTTGGCTACGACTTTAGTGAGTAAGGCTTTAAACGAATAAAAGGTTTAAAATTAGACTAAAACCTCATAAATGATTGAAGATGGAGAACCTTAACCTTACTCTAAGAATATATATATATATATATATATATATATATATATATATATATATATATATATATGTATATATATATATATATTATAAAATGAATTAATCACCTCCATGGCTGTGGCAAACAGTAATTGGAAAATCAAAACCCCTTTATTTCATCGCTCCTTGAACACATGGCCAATCCTGTCAAACTGAGATATACACTTACCTGCTTTGGCTGTGGAACAAAAGTATTTTACAACAAACACTGAATCACACCAAATCACCTGGGAGTGTATGTTTGAGCAATAAAACCCGAGGAATAAATGCACGTGAAAGGTAAACTATCGAGGGATACAAAGAAAGAAAAAACTAAGGGAGAGATGGGTTATTTGAGGAATGATTTTTGTGTAATTTACAGGAGTCGCACGCCTTCACAAATGCATCATTGAAGTCTTTGCTTTTTACTCATCCCTTCATCCTCTGGCATTATCAAAGAGGGATTTTTAGGGGGGGGGGGGGGGGGGGGGTTGAGGCAAAAAAGGTGTGGATGTTGTCAATTTTCAAAAGGCTGCCAAGCACAGCCTTGCTGAAAAATGTGAGGGAGGGGTTTCAATCAAATATAATTCATTATGCCAGTTTTTGACCTGACGTCTCTATAAGGTACATTAACAAATATGATGCGCTCTGATGGTGAACGGAAAGATCAAAGCAGTTCAGGAGAAGGAAGAAAGAAGTCGTCCTAAACCATTTACAAAAAACAGCCTGCTTACCATTTATCACCAGGCCTTTAAAGGATTATTTTGGTCAATTTGAAGCACATTATTGTGTAAAAGTAGTAAAAATGTACTATATTACATGTGAAGTTTAGAAAATTGGAGTTGTTTTAGGAAAACAGCATAAAAGTCTTAAAATTTGGTGTGTTGTCAAGCTATAAATGTGCATCCAATAAGCTATTTTTCAAAGAGTGAGGTGTTTATTTATAACCTTTACAGCAAAACACACTTTGAAATGGTCAAAATATTCTTTAAACTTAAACACACACTGAAAACCTTCAACACCAGAGAAACCGGATGACTTAGTGCCGAATAAGAGCCTTCATTCTTTGCAACCAGATGGCAAAACAATTTGAATTTCTGAGCAGTTTTATGACACAGATGATGTAAGTGCACAACACAGAACACACACGCACATAAAAGACTAGTACATGAACAATACAACAGTGAAAACACAATGATTTACTCTCACAAACCTGGTACAGAAAACACAGAAGACAAACACAGATGAGATATTGATGTCAGTGGAATAAGAGACTTTTTTTTTTGTTTCCTATTTAAAGAAAAGCCCTTTCTCACATAGTTTAGTCACCCTGATAGAATTAGGAGGTGGTTATGCCTGATTATGTGTCGGTTAAAATATTTGTTGTCCCGTTTTGATCGTCGTGATGGTTAAACGTCTTACCTCGTATCGGGGTACCCTCTGGAGGAGACACAAAAATGAAGACATATCGTCAGTTCGTTTTAGGATTAATGTTAGTAATAGTTAGAGGAGGTATTTGGGGTTGAAAGGTTCACTCAAATTAGGTTATGAAATTATTAGGTGGTTTATAACAGAGATGGGGACTTTTTTTTTTTTTTAAATAAAACCAGCGAGAAACAAAATCAAAAATACGCCTCTTGTTGCTGGTGTCACAAAAGAAAGGTTTTTATTTTTTGACAGACTTAAACAAGCCTGAGGTCTTGGCATTTTATCATTCTGACAATCCAACAACAATCATGTTTTTTGGGGGTGGATGAGGTCAGTAAATGATGGCAACGCCCTCCACTGAGTATCCAGACTTTATGAAGGAAGAATGAAATCTTCACTCTAAAATTTCAGGTTGTACCTTCAGGCAAAACACAAGTCATACCTTTCAGATATATATTTTTTACTTTCTAAGTCATAAACCTGTTAAACTGTGACAGATAGACTCTTTACCTCAAGGTTCATTTCTTCTCCCCAGTCATCCAATCCCCAGGCTCTTCCCATTGTTTCATTTCACTCAGAGTTGCTTGTAATGTTTATGTATTTGTTTACTTTGAGTTTGTATATTGTTACATAGTTGACTGCGAGCCAAATGCCCCCATTAGGGATTATAAAATATTGAGTCTATCCAGTTCCTGACTGTCTGGACTGCCACTATGAAAACGAATCCCTTAAAGCAGAACTTTGGGGTCGGTTAGGGGTGCCAGGTTAGCTCTTTATTCTCCTTCGTACACGAGCTGCTCCTCTATTCATCATCTCTCTCTTTCTGTTTGTTTTCAGCCTGATCTTTGTCTTGTTTTCTACATCTAAAGACGACTCGAAGAAAAACATTTGTTTTCGCCGGTTTTAATCTCTTATAGTTGTGAAATAGTTAGTGATATGACAACAGTTAACAGATAATAATCACATGTAACAGTTGGAAGTAAGAAGGACTCTTGATGTGACAGTGAGCTAAAAAGCTTTATTTTGGAGGGAGAACAAACAGAGTCTCAGCTGCAGACTCAAGTCTGAAGAGTTTAACTCCAGTAAACGAGTCGAGATCTGATTCAACAGTGTCTAACACAAACATGATGACTCCTCGTGATGCTCAGTTGGATTTCTGCCAGTGATCTTTAATGTTTAGGGTGTAAAACTAGTCCCAACAACTCTATATGCAGTCTAAAAACTAACGTGGGCGCTTTGGTGAAGAAATAATGAATCTTTCAGATTTTTCTTGTCAGTTTAAAACTCAATTTCTGTAAATGGAATCATGATTTGTGACACCAGCAATGAGGATTCACTGAGTTTAAAGTTCTGCCTGGTTTGCAATGGATCTTAGTTTTTATGTTATTCCCTTTTTATGAGTTAGTTATATTAAAAATACAGAGGTAAAACATGCCGCTATCAAAATGAACTATAATACATAATGAGAATAATATATTTAGCTAACACATCTGCCTATTTTGAATACAATTTTGAAAAAAGGCAGAAGGTGGGTCTTTTATTTAAAGTGTTTATAAATAATTTAGAATCACAGTTTGGTTTTTACTCCTAACTTTCGAGGTCACTTTACTCATTTAGTGTCTAGAGTTGGGTTTATACAAGTATCTATTTATATCAGTGAAAGCTGATGATCATTGAAAAACCAGGCAAAACTAAAGCAACGTTTTAATAATGTTTCTGTAATGATAATCCACAGAATTATGGGTAAATCACAAGGCAAAGGACAATGGAACGCTGGGAAAGTTACGGTGTTAGAATTTGATTAGAGGCTGCAGGAAGCTGGTTTATTTGGCTTTAGCTGAAATGAATTTTAGTCAGGAGTTAAAAGGTGACGAGTTAAAGGTTAGAGGTTAAGGACAAGGTTAGGTTAAGGTTAATAAAGCAGGTTTGAACAAGGGGAGGCTTTCACATGGACCTCAAAGAAATAATAAGTGAAGACAAAGAAATAAAAATAAGAGGTGGGCTGGAGAAAGCTTAGCTTACAAAGATCAAACAGAAACAACAAAAATGAAGGGCGGATGAGGAGAAAAGTGAAACAGTTAAATAAATGATGAGTGAACATTTTCAATGGCATCTCGAAACTTTGGTTTTCCAATAATGAAACTGAATGAGAATAAATAAACTGAGATAGGGCGGCTGAACTGGGTCTGCAGGGTCTAGACAGTTTTCAATTACAACAATAAATCCACCTGTGTTATGGCTTCCAACCCAACGACCATAAGCTCCCTCTCTAAGCACTGGTCATCCAGGGGTTGATCAGATTAGGGTGACCTAAATATAATTCAACATACTGCTGCCCTTCTTAATTTATCAAAAATGACATATTAATTTCATTATTTTCCCACAGAACCTTCAGTTGTTTTGGTAAAACATAAAATCCTTTGGATGCATTAAAAATATTACTGAAGGCTGTAGAGTCTGGATAGAGTTGTTGCACATCTGCACGAGAGGTGAATGTAGTTGCGTGATTGGCTGAGCGTCAAAGTCTGACCACCATCCAGAGGGCATCTGGCTGACCTTCTCTTTGCTCTAGACCCCCGTAGGATTCTGGTTATGCAGCAGCAGGTTCCAGAAAAAAAATAATCCTATTGTTAACACATCTGTAGAGGCTCTGGAGTGGCTTTAATACCAACATGTGAGTCTATTCCAGTAGATTAAGTGTGACTAAACTACATGTGAGCCATACACGTGCATAAATCTGTGCAATATCAGATGACGATTTTAAGTCTTTATATTAAATAGAGACCTTAATCTTTGTGAATTCTTAACCTCGTTCTCTCACTGTCGCTGTCGCCTGCGGTGAATCATTCAGGCTGACAAGGCCAGCCAAGGCCTGGGGTCTGCAACCATGGGAACTAAGGAGAAATGTCAGGCTACCTACACACCTCTAAAAGAGCCCCTCAGGGGACCCTGATGCAAATATCACCAGCACAGCATGGTCTGGAACATAAGGAGTCCATCTAGTCCACCATCTTGCAAAGAGCACTTAATTTACTCAAACATATCAAGGTGGTCTTATTTGCTTTAAAGACAGAAAACGTGTCTCGTAGAATCATAGACTGAAGGTCATAATGAGAAAGTTGGGAGACTCAAGAAGTTTCTTCAACATGTCTGCCTCTTTTTAGCTATTATTTTACATCTCACTTGTCTTAATTTTGCTGTCAAGACCAAAATAACTTAATGCTTCCTCTTGATGCCAACAAGTAAACAGCAGGATGCTCATTAAGACCCATATAGACCATGCCACTGAGGCCTCAGAAACTAAATAGTGTAAAAATGGCCAAAATGTGATTTTTTTTTTTCTTATTACTGTGGGAAAGTGCAGCCATCCAATTCAGCAAGCAACACAAAACAAAACAGAATATCAACAGGAAAATGTTGCAGGTAATTTTGGCAGGTCGTTGGGGTGGTGCCCAAATGTTTGGTGTCATTGCTCATAAGTGCACAGTCCTTGCAAGTTATGCCTTGTAGAAAAGGTGAGTAATGAGGTGTTACAGCTATGAAGCATAGTTACAGTAGAGAAAATACCAACTAAATACTCATTATTTTTCTTTTTGAGCTAAGTTTATTTTTGAAAAGTCAGGTAGACTGCAAAATGTTTTGACATTGGAGTTGTTGACCAAACTGGCAGGTGGAAAAAAATACTTGGTATTCTAAAGAAATATATATCTAAGAAAGAGGCCTAACTCACTGTGAACTGTGACTACAGGAATTATTGTCTTGGATTCAAACAGAGTTCAATTATTTCTTCAAAGCCTGACATCTTGTGATAAAAAAAAAAACGACAGCACCGGGCAGCGATGGACTAAAATATGAATAACATGATGAAGAAAAGTAAATAAGGTATCCTTGTATTTTTAGGGAACAGTGGGACCCCTGAAAAGTTGAAAAGACCAGTAAATGGTGTTGAGTTCATAAGACTTTAAATGCTAATTTGCAGCAACATGAAGGGTTGCCTCAAAGGACTCGCCGAACAAGTCAACATAAATACAAGCGGCGCTGCTGAAGGTGCTGCTTTTTTTACGTTTATGCAGAATCTCTCTTCACTTTGGGTTTCAGAGCGGTGGAGTGAAAGAAGATAAACCTGACATTAGGAAGAGTTTGGGCAAACCAAAAGTAAAGGTTAAGGATAAAGAAAAGTAGACCACAGGGAGCAAATGGAAGAGGAGGAAAAGGTTAGGGTGGGGGTGGGGAGCAGAGGACTCATGCATTCTGGGAGGTAGTTTGAATATGGCGTCTGCTTCAAGGAGAGTGGGTTGGCTTTATGAGCTTTTGCAAGGCACTTACCAAAGGTTTCTGAAAATGACAAAGCAAAAAGAAGTGAATAGGAAAAGAAAAGGAAGAACAAGAGTTTATTTAAGGTTTAAAGTTAAATATTACTGCTACCAAAGCTTTACAGGAGCTAATTATGAGTTACAAGTCTAATTATGAACTTTATTTATCTTTAAAGAGAGAAAAAAAAATTAAAACAACAATCTTATTTTGGTTCATTTGATGATTTATGCTTTTCTTTTTGGTTTCAATTTGTGTTATGGATTAAAACCAAAATGATGTTTGAAGGCTCTGTGATGTGCACTGAAGCACATCAAATATTCAGACACCAATACAGACAAAACAATTCAACAAAAAAGAAAAAGAAAACAGACATTTGTTTGGGTCAGTTAAACAGGAAGCACAAAGACAATTAGAGATTTCACAAGACAGACAGATGATACAGAGGTTAGACCAGACGGGAAGCTCAAAACCTGCAATGTCACGTGTCAGAGATTCAGTTTTCTAATGGTTGCTGGCCCTTTAAAAGCAAAAATCACATGACAAGAAAGAAAACAAATATACTGATTTTCTTAAAAACCTTTAAATACTCCTTAAAGACATTTCAGCACAGCTATAAAAAAGACAGTTATTAAACAATCCTAGAAATTTAAAACAGGGAGTTGTTTTAAAATAGAAATTTGCTAAAGAACCGTAATCTTGTGTTTGGTTCAAGCATTGACAATGAGATGAGAAATCGATGTTTTTTGACTCTACAGCCTTTTGAGGGCTTCAATTAGGGCAGAAACTCAATGGCAACAGAGTCTTATTTAGTGGTGTCCAGCCTGATTTACATTTGCAGCAACAAATCAAATGAGAGCCATTGGATTTTTTGAATGGTGACAAATCATCGACCTAAAATATCTACCCTTATAGCCCGGAGCTGCTGCAGGGCCCGCTCTTAATTAGCAGTATAATTAGACTTTGCTTTACCGGGGGGGTTCTCGGAAGGCTCTAATCAATGGGAACAAGACAACATATCCATATCCCAGTTCTGTCACCAGAATGTGGATCTTTCTCTTATTGTCTGCTGACACAATGATGGGATGCTACAAATCACTTGAGCTTACTCTGCAAAGTTACACTTCCTTTATTTTGGGTGGTGTACCAACATCAACAGATACCCTAAAGGTTAAGGAGGAAGAGTTGCAGAGATCCTTACCCACAATTCAGGAGCAAATCGAAAACACCAATAGGTATTATTAAAGGGGAAAAATGACAGACTGGATTAACGTTTTCTAAGAAGCTTATGAGCAAAAAAAATACAGAAGCCACACAGGATCAAAAGACCTGATCCACCCTTACCTGAGCGTAATTGCTTGATTCGTCCATTGCTCACACCGGGATCAATGGGCAGAAAGTCTTTGTACCAAGTGATTTCTGGGTCTGGGTTCCCACTGGCAGCACAGAGCATGGTGGCCGTTCGAGTGCGCTCCACCACTTTGAGTTGAGGACCCATGTCAATGTTAGGGAAGCCTGGTGGGAGAAGGTCCTCTGTGAAGAGAAGGATAAAAACATTTCAAATTTCAGACAAGTTACAAATCAAATCTGTTCCCTGCTTGTTTCCATATGGATTAGCAAACTCCTAAAGGGACATCTCAGTCATTTTGAAGTGGCGTTCTTCTATCAGTTATTTGGTATTTGCTTAAGCTGCTGTTGGTTGGTTCTTTTTAAAAAAAACATTTTCAAAGACGCTAATTTTAATATCACATAAATTCTGGAGCAGAGACGTAATGCCCTGAACCATCTTTTATCCAAAAAGTTATGAACAGCTGGCGATGCTACTGTTGCCTTTTCTTCCTCCAAGAATCATAAATTTATAGTTTCACAGAGAGACATGTAAAAATGGTTAAACGACCATCAAAGCAGGAAGGAAAAGCATGACCTAATTTGGGAAACCAGGCAAATCAACATCATTATTGATGTTACACAAGTTCAAAGAAATCAACATGATATGAATCAGACTTTAAACAGTTCTGCATGACCGCCACTTGGCTAGGTCTCTCTATGACTCGCAACACCATGTGACTCGACATCAACTGATAATGTAACTCAACAATTATGACTAATTTAATGTAAAAGAGCGCAGGAGGAGTTTTGTTACAGATATGCTTAATCTCTGTCACCAACCCCCCCATCCTAGTTCAAAAACAATCACATGGTTGCACTTGTTTAGCTAGAAACAAGCCAGCGATCAGCCTACAGCTAATAATCATGCATGATTAAACCATTACTTCACTTTTAAGAGATGACAGTGTGGTGCACTCATTGTTCTCCACTCTGCTGTCTTTGGGCAATTAGTCCCATGGGTCAAATTGCCTGACCTTTTACTCCGACTGGAGCCAGAGTAGTGATTCATTCTCAGATGACAAAAGCTAAGGAGCGGGGTGGGAGGGTGGGAGGAGGGAGACGTACCCGGAGCTGTAATAAGCATCAGAAGCTCAAGGCCACATCACAAATGGGAGAGGATTGACTGAGATGCTGGCCAGTGGCGCAGCAGAGCTCACTTGGCAAGCCAGTGACCTCATGTCCAATTTGCAGACATCACAGCGGTCTCTTTGCAACACCACAAGCACTAAATTAAGGGAAAATAGGGCACTAAGTTGAATCACAGCTTTGGTTACAGAATCTTAAATCAGGGCAGCTGCTTTTAATGGACAATCGGCTGTTTTAATTTGGACTTTACGCTCCTTGTTTATGATACTGCAATTGCTTAAAGTGATAATTATCTGGACGCCTCTTACCCAACGTCGTCTTGTTTCAAGGCAAACTACTGAATCATTTCAAAGTCAAGGTGCAGCAAAAAAACAGCAAGTGAAAATGGTGCTTTACCCATCTGTATTACAAACTAGTAGTGGGGGAAAGCGATGTTCACGTGTTGAAATATTAAATTTTTGAAAAGAAAGGACACATGACAAAAGCAAGAAAAAAACTAAACACAGACAGGTTGCCTCTGAAGCTGACATGAGTGTACAATGAATATTTCAATGCCAGATTCAAAAAGCTCCAGTACAAGCGTTTGCTCTGTTTTAGGTCCGGAGCTGCATCCTCTTCATCATTTATTTATGAACATCCTCGTATAATCTCTTTATCCCAGTTCACCTGAAGCTCAGAGAAGCTATAGCTGGCGTTTCGCTTCGCAAAGCTATACAATATGTTCTCACAAACTCGCCCCTCTGCGTGTCATCAATGATATATGTATAAGATAGCATCAAAGGTGCTGCACTCTTGTACGCCTCTTGCTAGTTCTGTCTGTCGGAGAGGCATATCTGCAAAAGGAAAGGCCCGGCCTGCACCGTGAGTGTTACATCTGATACATTTGATAGAGCTCCGCCTATCCGTACATCAAATTACATTAGCTTTGTGGTATGAAACATTACACTGAGGCCCACACAAACCACATTAATGTAGCAGGAAAAATACACCACGTAAGTGGATTTGAAACTAATTGAATTAAACAAGAGCTGGATGAAGGAGCAAAAGTGGGCAGAAAAAAGGTGGATGAACTGACAAACCGAAGTAAATCGTGCAGTGAGCAAGAAGCAGGGATGGTGGATTCGTGGAAAGATTATGCTATCATTACAGCTGCTCTGACCTGATACAGCACCAGCAGCTTTTCCTGAATAAATGGCATGTACGCTGGCTGCTCGGTTCCCTGGGAATAGCGTCTGATACCATCTTTCGGCCCGGAGCTTACAGGCTGTTTCGATAAAGGCGGTCATGCAAAAATAAATAGATCACTCATCGAGGGAGTGTCACTTTAGGGTTAGCCAGCCTGACTGTGAAGGGGAAAAGGCAACCAATGATACGAACTGATCGAATCTCCCAAAGGGACAGACCTCCATAGAGTGGCACGGCAGTCACATTTCTATGATTTGTACTCTTTGTGATGGTAGATGCACATGATGCAAATAGAATCCATTCATGTGAGTTCTTGGTCAGTGATGGGTTGGGGATTGTTTTCTGTGAGCAGCCTTTGATATTAATTAATATATGATATTAATTCATCCTACAACAGCACAGTGATGCAGTCACCTGCATTTTAGTAAAAATATAAAGAGACTCCCAAGCTAACAGCTTGCTCGGTGACAAGGACAAAGAATTTAGTCTTTTTATGACTTCTCTGTGTTGGTTTGAGTAAATAATTTTCCATAATTGTCTTTATTTTTGTCATTCCATTTAATATCATTACAAGTGACAGGTGCAAAGCCTTTAATAAGGCTCTGGTTAGCTTAGCCTCTGCCCGGCTGTAATCTGCCGACTCATGCCTACTGTCTGTTTGTGCATCATGATTATTTCCTCATAAAACGTCAGTTTAGACTCCTGACTAATCCCATCTCCAATAATACAATAATAGCCAACTCTTTATTTAGAAAAAAACGGACCAGTTGTCATAGTCTTCTATACCATTTGAGTGTCTTTAACATGTTTTGGACAAAAATTAAATGAAGCAAGTTCTGATAATTATGGTTTCAATAGGAAACCAATAAGAACTTTAGAACTTTACTGAATCAGTTTGCATAGTGGTCACGCCATGTGGCTGCACGATGTTAATCTACCACTGTTCACAGATCATGCACAGAACAATCTGGTGTTGCAACATTATTAGAAGGAAAATGATGTCACTGGTTAAGAGTAGTATGTCATTTATTATAGGTTCTCAAAAGGTTTTGATCATGTGACTGCCCCCATTTCCAGTTTATGTGTGCAAAGAACAAAAATCATTTGGCAACAAATTGCAAACTGCATCGCAATAATATTTTTCTGAAATGTTTCAAAATAGTCGCAAAGTCATCATGGGCAATTCTCAATTTAGCATGAGTCAGATAGTGAAAGGAATGTATAACAAGTCTTAGAGGTTTGCCACTTAAAAAACAAAACAAAGAAAGATAATTTGACATTTCAAATGCAGCAAAATTCCAAATATAATGGAGGATAAATCACAAACACTTTGTGACTTAATTTTTATCAGAAATGTGCATCACATTTGCATGAATTTTGCATTATTCTTATAATTTCTTACCCGTTTTCAGCATTTCTAAAATTTGCACAATTCTGTGTCTTCAAAACGATCACCAACAGTTGTGGCCCAGTGAGAAAGCTAACAGATGTTAATAATTTTCTCTGCAGCTACACGGATTTTACACAGTAAAGGGATGTTGACATTTCCATACTGCATAAGCCATTAAATTTTAAGTAATGCAAACATCAGTGGCTTTAAAACTATGTGTTCTGAGTCCTCGCTATCTCCCAGAGTGGAGAGAGTCATAACTAATGATGAAGAGAGAAAGGTGAATCCCAACCGGCTGAGACTGCAGCAAAGTGCTACGATGTGCTCCACCGTACCCCGCACCTATTACTCATATTATTATTTTCACTTACTGCAATGATTTAATTTCATCAGCAGTTTAATCAGGTTAACTGATTACCCAGTGCTGCAGCACACACACACACACACACATACAGGGTTTAAATAGGCTTGTGCACTAATACGACAGAGAGGGACAGAAGCAGAGTGAGATCTAGGGAAGGGTGGAGAGAAAATCTGATTAGAAACAGCAGAGAAAGAAGATAATAACCATCATGTGAGGAAACAAAAACAAGTAGAACACTAAAAATACTCAACTGAAACCTTATTCACATCTGGGTAACATTACCGGTATCATCGGTCTGTTAAAGCAGCAGCATTAAGTCATTCACATTGGGTCACTTTCACTTAATATTCCTCACAGCTTTATTCAGACTCGTGTGAAAGTAAAGAAGGAGCTGCCGTGCACATGCACTATTTGTCATTCATGCGAGATTGGATAAGTGAGGTAGCTTTTGTCCTCAGAGAGTCATAGTTTTCTTACATAATATTGCCATAACAATTCATATAAGGGTGTCAAGGGTGTAGTGTTGATGTGAAAAACATTAGAAAAAAATACAGCAGTGGTGGATTAAAGCAGCTGAAAATATCGGCTTTTTCCACAGCTCAACAGTCAGTGTTATCCATGTCAGGGTTTTATTGCTCTTCTCTAACCAGGTTGTCAATTTGATATAAAAGTATGATGATTTTCCTTCACCTGAGGACACCGTCTGCACCGTCACCATTGTTTGTTAGATGAGGAGCTGAGCCATTACTCAAAACACTCTCAAAAGTATTTTTACAGCCACAGGTTTCTCCAAGCAAGTTCGATTACTAGGAAAGATTTCTTTGCACAAACATGTCGAATTGTGCAACAAAATACAGAAGTAGTTATGAATACAGCTAAATGTTCTGATGCAAATCAATCACTTGCATTTATTTTGTCTCTTGCTTTTGACAAATTAATAAAGGCATATATCCATGTAGGAGTGGAGAAAATGTAAAAATTCTGCCATAAGAATCAGTTTTTATTAATTTAATGGTTGGTGAAATTCGTTTGCTATAATGGACATGTGCAAAAAGAGAAATATGTTGTCTTATTAGTTCTAAATTTGACAAAAGAGACCCTTCAATTTACAGACAGTTTGCCGGTTATATTTGCCAACTAATTGGATGATAATGCAACAAGTGATTCTCCTTCCAGTGACCTTAAAGCCTGACAAGGAAAATTAATTAAAAGTATTTGGCAGTTTGTTCAAGATAGTTGTCAAGTTGTTATTCTTTCAGTCGTAAAAGAGGTTTGTTAGTTTTGCTTTTCACCTGCCCAGCTCTAGAAAACCTGGTGGAAAAAGGTAAATTATGCAACCTAAATATATATCCTCCGGGCAATACAAACGAAAGTTGAAGAAAAAGACAATCTGTGAATTTCCTCTCCTGAATGGATCTTCCTGTGACATTCCTTAAATTCTTTCACCAGTAGGATTCTGGATAAATTGGTTGAATAATATACAAAGGAACACATGGGAGCAGTGGAACAGAAAGATCCAGGGACAGAGAAGAATAGCAACACACGGGAAATCTAATCACAGTGTCTCTGGCCCCGGCACCGATAGCCCTCTCTGGATAGCCATCTCAGCTGAATAAGGGTTATTATACAGCCAGCACTCAACCTCTACCCTCTACTCCATTCCCAGAAAGACATTCTGTGTCCTATTAGTATTCTCCACATCGAGCACATCTCGCCACCAAGGGCAACATTTACATCAAAATCTCCAAAACTACAACCTGAGAAGAACGCACCAGAGGAGCAAACGAGTGAAAGGAGGAGGGGCAACAGGGAGGAGTGATTAAAGGACAAACGGTGGAAAGGAAGAGAATCACACATGGAAAATGTTTGGCTTTAATAGCAAAATCAGCTTAATAAATGAGAATAAATGGTCTTAAATTGTTAATATGCTTTTTAACATCAAGAGCAGCAGATGACTGGAGGAGTGGGGCATGGAGGCAGGAGTCTAAACCTGTGCACCACCAATCAGGAGGGTCAAGTTTAAATCATGACTCCTCCCCAACAGTTTAGTCCAATCATGTTGCGGGAAGATAGCATGTTTGTGTTTTCTCACAGACAAGGGTGCACTCCAGGCTGGTATACAGCGAGTTGTTCTGGCTGACTGGAGGCTCATAGAATCTCTTTCTCATGCAAAAAACATATCAGGTTCTAAAAAAATCCCAGAAATCAACGAGAAATAATCCATACTTAAACGGTCAAAGTTTTTTCCTCAGCAGAGAGGATTTATTTATCTGTTTTGTTTGCGATTTGAAGATATCTTCAGACGTAAATAGTTTCTGCTCAGCTAAAATGAGATCAAGTAAACTATGATGTTGTAGCGATTGTCGTTAACGGATAGATGGATGCTGGTAATAGAAGTCTAAACCCTCAACCTCTAAACTCAGACCCTTTTCTTTTCTAGCTTTGCTCCACAAATACAAAGTAAAGCTTCATTATTTTTACTAAACTACCACTTAGAAATGAAAAGTATGTTTTCAGCTTTGAATGTTGGAAAAAGAGAGAAAAAAAAACACTAAATAAGGAAATAAAGTTTTGTTTACCAATCTCAGCAAGAGGCAGTTTAACAAATAACTACTCCCATCACACACACACTCGTTCTGCTTCCTCTTTCTTCAAGACTTGTCAGGCTCCTGAGGTGTCTGGGTTCAGACAGGCGAACTCCAGGGGAGACAGAAGATGAGGTCAGGGCCATTAAAGGAAGTGCTTCTCTGTAAAGAAAAAACCTTTCAACCAGTCAGATCTGGTTTAGTGGTAGGTGGCTCTGAATGTGTGAAACATAATGTACATGGTGGTGCTGCTGCTCTACAGCTCCTTTGTAAATAAGTCTTTTCAATTGGTTTGTCTTTAAAGACAAAAACTACATAAAAACTATTGTTTTGTTTTGTTTTCCCTCGGCAAAGAGGCAATAATAAGAGAAAAGTGGAAAAATGCATGATGGGTGATTTAAGAGTTTTAAGAAGTTTAGAAATCATTCTGGAGTCACACACAGTCTTTGCAACACAAGCAGCTGAAAATACTTATCAGACATATGGTTAATATTCTACCTCACCATGATTAATCAGTGTCTTTCTGTGGTGAGATGGAAAAAAAATGCAAGATTGCTATTAAAGTCATCTGGTTTAAAAAAGGTCATATGGTCTATCCCTGAATACAGCTTGTGGGTGACAGAAATTCAACCCCTGACATGTGAAGCAAATGCCTTTTTAAGCTAGCCAAGACACTCGGGGCCAAATATGCAGCCCAAGCTGCTCCAACGTGCTGCCAGAACAACTAATCTAACCTAACAAACACCAAGACTTCAAATGAAAGATCAGCAGAGAGCTCAAAGGGATTTCAGGGAGGTGGGTGGGTGGTGCTGAGGGGCAAGGTTATTGTCTTGATGGGCCATTAGTGCAATCAAGCCCATAATGAGAGGTTTGGAGGCACCTTTGGTGAGCAGAACAATTATGAATATGCAGTGGTTCAAAATGAGCAGAGGTCCCGAAAGACGAGACTACCACATAATTGCTCAATGTCACTTTGAGGTATGGTAAAAACAAGCAGATGTGACAATAAGGGTCAGAGAGAATGTGGAACGTCACCGCCATGGTGACAGTTAGGAGCTTTAGAAATATAAGTTGATTAAAAGAAAACAAAATCTAAAGGTTGGAGGTGGAATACTGATAGGCCAGGTTGGAAAGGTCAGTGATCAGAAGATAAAAGGATACTCCAAATGATGGATCGTATCACATCCAACCACATTAACTTTTAGGAGTGGTGACCCAGTAAACATCCAATGTGCCTAAACAAAGCCAATAGGCTGATGACTGATTCTCTAATCATATCTTGCGATCACATGCCTTGGGGACTTGAGTGAAGAGAGGAGCTGAGATGTTAACTGATCACCAACTGATTATGAGTTGGATCATTTGGCAAGCAACAAAGGATGCTGATGCACCCAAGTGCTGAGTGATGGTGTCCTGGAAAAGTCTGCCAGTGGCCTTAATCCAGAAGATCTACAGCTCCTGTCTCCACAGAACTTTTCTGGCAAAGCAAGGAAGGCTGGGAACATAGAGTCCAAATGAGATGAAGTCTGGGCCACCATTGCTGATCTAATCCGTCGGATTTGGGATGATGGAATGATGTGACTGAAAAAGAAGAGAGGAGAACAGACCATGCACTCCTGCAGGTTCTGCAGGATAATTATGTGCTGCCAAAAGGTTTGGGGCCAAGAATCATAATGTATTTGAACGTGAACAGCTGCTATAACATCCAGTAGGGTCTTAGCAGTCAAGAAAAATTCCTGGTAAAATCTCTAGTCTAGCTTCTGTTTATGTTCCTTTTACTGTGATTATCTTTTAGAAAAGTCTAACCTCAAGATTTGTATCCACTCACATGATAAAAGTCTGGGATTTTACATTATTTGAATAGTTGCCTTAGTAAAACATTGACTTGTCTACCTTTTATGGGTCGCATTACAAATGTAGGGCCTTGTTAGGTTTCTCACTTTGTCCTAACTGAGGTGTGCCCTTCTGCCAGAGAGCAAATAATATTCACGTCATTAAGCTTTCCTTTCAACCTTCACCATAAGAAGCTCTCACTCGGAGCCTGTGAGCCACGCAGGACTTTTAAGTCTTATTAACGGCCAGTCCTGCAGAGCTCACAGCATGACCCCTGTGCTGTATGAAGTCAGTCACCTGGGTTGTTGGCTGATGTATATGCATGAAGCTGGCGGTCCAGGCCACATCCCCCTGCTATTCTTTATGCATGAGCTGGGCCACTGCAAAAGTCATCACTCCTACCGCTTCGACAGGATCCACCTCAGTCTCCTAATTCTCATTTGGTGTGGAGCAAAAAGTCTCTTTGTTCTTTAAAATGTTTAAATTCTGCATATATGCTGCTAAAATGCCATTCCCTATCCAGCTGTGGATATTCTCCAGATGTGTAAATATGCCTGCGCGCATGCATGTGCGATAAAAAGTACCACGTCAGTGGCCAGCTTGCTTGATTTATGCAGGATTTATATAAAATCAATAGCAAAAAACAGGAGCCAAAGTCTCCCAGTCTAACTCAAGCTCATTCCTCTTCCCCCTCCATCACCATCTCTTTAATTTCCTCTTTTTCTCTCTTATCTTTTTTGCAACCACTTAGCTTATGTCTCGGTTCGTCATCCTCCAATCACACCTGATTACAGCACTGCAGGTTCAGAGGATCAAGGGATTCAGTGGCCATAAACTCCCATCTGAGTGAATTTCTTCTGGAAGGAACTTTCATTTAATAGAAAAGGGTGTTTAAAAAAAAAGAAGAAACCTGGAAGGTTGATAGTATTCTAACAGGCACAGAAATGCCAGAAAGGAAGTATAAAGTGGTGCACGGGGAACAGAAAGGGTAAAGGTATGTAGAGAGGTGGCTTCTAGGAGTAGAAAGAGCACTAGAGTCACTGAAGGACAGCAAAAGGGGGATATTTCTGAGGAAACAACACAAAACTTCTTAAGCATCCAAAACGAGATCAGGAGCACAAGGGCCATCCACGTGGTCAACATCCACTTATCGATTTGTTGTTTGTGCCTTGTCTGCTCTCCCCAACGCTCAAAGAAAAAAGCAATGGAGTCCCAGCCAAGCAGTGATAAACCCCTCATGAGGATGAAGAAAAAAAGTAGATATTCTATGCTGTCATGGTTACACAAACAAAAACCTTATTGTTTACGATTTGGAGGTAGGAGAAGTGCCTGCACTGACTTGCTGATAGGAGTCACATGTAAAAATGGGTTGACTGTTAGCTGGTAACCTTTGCCAGTGGGTGTAGATCTTAACAGAACTAATGTATTATTTACGGGAGGAGGCAGTGAGTGCTGCTTGGGAATGAGAATTGACTTGTTTGTCAGGGATGAGGTAGAGATAATGTAGTTGGCAAACACAGCGAGAGGAGCTCAATTTGGACGTACGGCGTGAGGAATGTTGGTGTCTACGCTCAGCTGCAAGAGTTATTTCTTTTTTCTTTTCAGTCAGCGTCAAGCATTTATGAATTCATCATTTTGCTGTCTTAGCTGGTAGCTAAACATGGAAATAATTCAAAATGCCAAAAAAAAAGAGAAAAAAAGAACGCTTTGTGATTTATGACTAGCAGCATCTTCTCTTAGGAATTTACATATTTTGCTATTTTATTCATTGTTTCATAAATTGTTATGCTAGTCTTTCAACTTATTTGCCTTTCTCACCATTCTGGGTTTTACATTCTTTTTAATCTATTGCAGCTACTCTGCCTGTATGTGTTGGAAACGAGTGGAAAAGGGCAAAAGGTCATCTCAGATGCAGGAAGCGCAGACAGATCTGTTGCTGATTCTGCCAAGATTATTCCTCACTGTCTCATTACAGGGTGTCCACTGCTCTCTCTCTCTTCCTTTGTCTCCTTTTTCTGCTGAACACACACACACACACACACTCTTACCAGACGTAAACCCGAACACACCGTTCTTACCTCAGGACAGAAGCTCGCTTCCTCTCTTTTTCAAACACACCTGCTTTTTCATCATGTTTTTTTTTTATTATTCATATGCCTTGGATGTATTTTCTCCTTCAAAAATAAACACGTTGCTTTAAATTCAACCCTTCAACTGCAAGACAGCGTGCATTTGTAATAAAAAGACAAAAATGAGAGGAGAAAGTGGAGTTTCAGCGAGAAGCAAAAACCTGGAGGGCCATAAATTAAAGTCAAAGAGAAAATTCCACTCACAAACCCCGCTGGTTTGGTGCATATAGAAAATACAGATTACATGAATAGCAAAGAGGTAAACTGTTTGTTCTCCCTCTTATCAGCCTCCTTTTTTTTTTTAGTCTGGCTTTCTATCTGCTGAGGCACAGGTTGAGACTTCTTAATACCCTAAAACAATTTTCAAATCAGATTGTGTCACAAACAGATAAGTAAAGAAAGTATCTTGCTTTTATACATAGTCAAATTCCAAAACCATAAATACGTTTCACCATTTCTCAGCTTTACTGATATAAAAAGCACCAAACCACTGAGCTCGTCTGAGTCATTTGGGATAATTAAAATTCACCATAACTTGCTCTGCCCTGAGAACGGCCAAAGCGCAGAGCACCTGATCAAACAGCGGGCCCTCGTGCCTCGCTCGTCTCTAATGCTGTTTGGCCTCTGAGGCTGTGTGGAGATGGTATGGTTGGATCTAATCAGTAAAACAAATGGCACGTGCAACTTGTGCAAACCTAATTTACACCATTTATGTCAGCTACGTCAATTTACTGGTTATTAGGATACAGACTATTACAAAAATGAGGATAGAAACAAGGATATGGACATGCGGAAAGACAGGGATGAGTTTGATTGGTTCTACCTGACTGGGACTGATAAAAAAAACCTGAGAATGCAAGCTTGACTTCATGCAAATACACAAAAGTGACATTCTGGGTCCTTCTAGATCAAGCAGAACGAAGCAGAGAGTTCCCTGGCTTCAACACTGGGACTTCATTTAAAAAACTTAATTCCTTTTTTCCTCAAGAGCTGCTCTGCCAGACTGTGATCCGTTTGAGGGTCTTGCAAAAATACAAGGGAATATTTTCAAACAATTCTCAAAGAAAAAAAAGGAAGGTTTGACCAAATTCAATCAATCCCTGGCATTCATCAGGGGGGGAGAATCCAACTGAAACTGTATTCAAAGCGTTAAAGATTGCAGCAGAGGAAAGGAGAAAACACTCAGAAAGGATAACTCTGTGATCTCCTCACAACAGTAGGAGCTGACAGTCCCCCAGTGGCAACTTACTTGGTCTTACTTCTGACAGTGTAAAACACTTCACTGGAAATAAAAACAAATCTTAAGATAAAAAATGTTATCATGACAGACGAAAAAGGGAGCAAGTAGTGTCATCTCAAGAATGTGCTTCATATGCTTGTCGGTCCTCTCTCCAAGGGCTCCCAGAGGACTGTGTGAAAGTCTTAGTGGATCCAGATGGCCCCCGTCTTAGGTATTCAGCTGCAGCACTGAAGTAACAGCCAAGGAGGTGTCACACTGAAAGCTACATGCACCCTGCCGTCGACGTACAGTATGTGCACACACACAAACGCCGGATCCGAAGGCGAGGAGCTGTCGTTGTTCCAGCATTATTTTAATAAAGGGCTACTGAGATGCAGTTTTGAGTTAAACTGCACGTATATTTTCAGTAGGTGAACACTGTGCACAAGGTGGGGTTATGTGTAAATATGGATGTGTGCAGAGAAGCATGGGCGTGCGTGTGCTGGAAAATGTGCTGCTATGAATTTGATTTAAACTCCAAACGGATCCCACATGCTGTCACGGTAAATTAGTTCTCACTATGAAAGAAGAAGATATATTCCACCGTCCTGGGTATGTTCGTGCACTGACCAGTAGCTGTGCACGTTGTCCACAAAGAGAGAAACAGTGCATGCTCGCTGGTACTTGCTGTTTTGAGAGGAAATGTTTCCAATGAGCATTCAGCTGTGTTCTGATTAAAATTATCATATTTCAAAGGGTTAGACTAGTAATTACATCATGCATGCTCGCTCAAAATAATGTTTTTGTGTTTATTTGCATTCATTAATGTGTGTATGTGGGTCCCTGCGTGCTGCATATTCTCGCTCATGTGCGCCGTGGCTTTTTTGGCCAAGTCACCCATTGCGGCGACCCATTTTCTGCCTCTCTAAATCCCAGACCACATCCCCTCTGTTTACTGGAAATGTGTCCCTAGTGCCTCGTCCTATATCCCATAATCCTTTGCCATGTTCCAAGAACCCATGTTCAGCCATTGTCCTCTTCACCTGTTCTACATTGCCAATCATCTGCATCACCTCCTGTTGTGTCTCTTCATCTTCAGCCAACTTCTCTCCATGTTTTTCTGCTTTCCTTCACCCTCATCCCTAATTGCGTTCTCCTTCTATTTTCACACTTTTACTTTCAGCCAACTTCCTCCATATTTGCTCGACAGACATGACACACCTACCCTATTCTACATATTACTGAGGTAATCTCGTTTAGGAACCTTCAAATGTTGGTGGATTAGTTCAGGGGCCCGGGGCCTAATTAAAGATGGAAAACAGAACATTCTGCTCTCTTATTCAGAAGCTTATCTTTCAAGTTTTTACCCCTGCCCTCACACTCAAATCCCTCATTTTCTGTCAGGTCTTGCCTGGGCAGGAAGGCTGTCATCTTCCTCTGGGCTCTAGAGGAAACGTGGAGCGGATTCCAAAAAATGTTTCTTCTGCTCGTGTGGACTGTTCTGGATTTGTTCTGTGTTTTTTTCCAAATGCACTAGCATACACTCACTCGCCTGCACATTTGACCTTGATGCATTTCTTCCTTCATGACTGTCCACTCTTTCCTTGCAAAAATAAAATAAAAATTCCAGAATACGATTTACAAACGCTCCATGAACAAATTACACTCTTTAAGTGAATGCATTTTGACACCAAACATTATGGATAAAACATTAATCAAAGGTTTGGAAAAGCTTCACAAGAACAAAAAAGTGGTCATGAAAGAGTTCACATGCCTACAAAATATAAAATATATTAGAATACACAACATGCATTTAATCTATTGATCAAGAGATGACCAATGCGTCTAACAGTTCTCATGCAGTGGCCATTTATCCCATTTAGGATTAACTGAACGCTAGCTGCAGCGTCATACCTGACAACCTCAATCAAAGAACAGCCAGGTGGTTTTTAACAATAATGCTAAGATGTCGGGCCAGGTTTCCAGTCTCTGATCTAACACTATCGTCACACAAACACTGCCCACACCAGCGCCTGTGGATCTGACAACCAGAAAGGCCTAGCTTGTGTGGTGCCAGCCAGCCAGTCAGTATTAGCTCAGCTTCATCCTGGAAACATGGCAGATGGCAACGGGAAACAACAGAGAAGAAAAGGCTCTGTGCTGTGTGCGGCTATGTGTTTAGACAGCCAGTTAAAAGGTAGAATAAAAGTCAGTTGAGTGTATTTTTGCATGGACCTTTATATTTTACTGAGCATTTTATCCATGTTTTGGACACCATGTTGTTTCCATTATGTTAGTGAGGACATCTTCATGAACATCTGCTGCACAGCTGATGTGGTCTGACTGTCTGCGGATGGCCAATCAATCTGTTTCATTCAGGAGCTCTATGGGCTGTCAATAGGACGTCCAACTATCACATGAAAGACAGCTGATTAGTGCCATCGTTTAAAGACAGCCCTCACTCTGTCCATCTGGAAACGAGAACTAGTCGAGTGTGGAATAAGTCTCCTGAGAAACCATGTTCCAGATTTAGAAAAGTTATTATGATTTTTATAGATCATTTTAGACCTTTTATAACACTTGGTGAGTAAATGTTTAACAGATGAGAGGTTGGTCATTATGAGATACTGCTGTATGCTTTACAATGATAAAACAAATGAGCCAAATGTTTGTTTATCAAATAAATCTTTTATATGAATTTGTAATATGTATGTATTTATGAATCACACAACAGCAATAAACTCATGAATGTCCACTTTGAACGTATTACTTTATGAAGAAGCAGAAGATTCACCTCTGATGATGGACAGCTTGGCGCTGACGTTAATCTCGCCCTCGCTGTTCTCTGCTACACATTCATAGATGTTCTCGTCACGTGGGGCTCGGAGGGGCTGGATTCGGAGCACGGCGCCAGCGCCTTCGTCAAACTCGATGGTCTGTAAAGTGAAACATAAGGAACCCAAACACCACCGGTTAAAAAATGAGCAGATTAGGATGAAGTTAAAATGTAGAGAACCAGACTAGATGACATTCTTGGAGACACTAGCATAAACATGGCCTCAGCTTGCTCCTTTATTATTGCTCAAACATTTTAAAAAAAAGAAAAGATACACACTTGTTTGGACAGGTAAATCATGTTTCTATTCTTTCATAGCCTGAGGGTCCTAAAAACACACAATTATATGGAAACACACTCTCTTTTTGTATTTTTATCTCGTTTTTATCTGTAATTATGCCCTTTGTTCGCTTTTGTTTTGAGCTTTGCTGAAAGAACCTCTTGAAAACAAAAGCAGAGCACAATTGTGTCGAGAATGATGAGTGAGGCGATGTTTCCACTGAAAACAGGAATTACATAAACAGCATCACTTTTTATGTTCTGATTAGTGAAGTCTTCAAATATCTGCGTGACCGTATTGACAGCTTTGTTGTGGAAACTGACCTCTGGTCTGTACTGGGATGGCCTTTAACAACCAGCACCGTCAAAATAAGAGTAGAATTTAATTGATCTTAATTCTGAACTAATTACTGCAAGCTTTCACCACAGAGTGGTTTTCCCCAGCCTATTTCTTCTGCTCTAATTTTGGACTGATGTGTCAGAAAAGATGGCCAGCCTGTCAGTCTCACAGCGTAGCGACTATTCCAGTCTCTGTCCTTCCCCAGGGAACTTTACACCACCTCAGCAAAGGACTTGCTGCTGAGATCTCGAAGCAAAGCGCAATTTGGAGACAAATACAAATCTTTGGCATCTCTGCTCTTCTTCTACTCCACATCCCAGGCCGCAGCTGCTAATTAGGCTAAAAACACAGCAGAGCACGGCATCATGATCAGTATCAAAGCAGCTGTCTAGAGGGTAGAACAGATAAGAAAAAAAAAGACTAGCACTTCAAAACCCCTTTACACACTTTTTTTTAAACTTCATGCTAAACGGAAGAGGAGAAGCGTCCGTTCTGCTGGGCTCCTTCGCGCCCTTGGCTTTGTTTCTCACTTAGCATGCAGAAGAGGAGCGTGCACAAATAGAACTTGTCTTTTTATTTCGTCCTCGGTGGGGAATCTGATCTCTCCGTTGATGTTGCTGTCATTTTTTTTTTTTTTGCTTTTCAGTGCCCTCCCCTGCGGTTTTCCTCATGCTGCAATGTGTAGGTGTGTGAGTTTGAGTGTGTGCATGTATCTGTGTGCTGTCACTGTTGTCATTGTCAAATAAAGCAACTTTTTAATTAAGAGACATTGAGCATCAGTCAAGACTTTTAGAGATGCCATCTGGGATGCCTGCCGAGAAGTGAATAACAAACATCATGAATAACGCACAGGCATAATCACACAGACGGGGCTGCATCTAGGAAAAAAAACCAACAACAACAATACACAGCACTGGAAAAATGTGACAAAAACACAGTCAGTCAAGTGCAAAAAGGACAGAAGGGGGGAGGAAAGGGGGACAGCTCTGCATTTCATTAGCAGGCAGCTGGAGCTAATGGTGGACTTGTAGATGTTTACAAGTTAGAGGAGTCAATGGTGGCTGTTGATCACATCAGCTTGTAAAATTTGTGAGGAAAACACTAAATGCATGACCCTTTTCACCAAGGCGCCTCACTGTAAAAAGCTTAAAAACGTATATACAGTTGGTTCCAACATCACTGGAAATGATTGCTGCAGCTGCTTCCTCTTATTAAACTGCACATAAATTAAAACGGATAACGAGCTGTCTTATAATTGACTAAAACTTTCCACAACTCAAGAATCTTTCACCGTGAGGAACTTTACAGTCGGATTCACATAAAAACACATCCCTTTAAGCTATTTAGAGTAGCAGGTTGGACAAACTTACCTCTATGCGCTGAGAATTCACCTTCTTCCCTTTCTTGTTCCAGCTGACTTTGGGCTTGGGGTCACCTGACGCCTGACAGACGAAGGAGACCACGCCCCCCGAGACGCCAATCTGGTCAACGGGAACTTTAGTGAACAGCGGTGGTGCTGGGAAGCCAGACAGACAGAGAGAGAGCGAGAGAAGTACGGAAACATTAGAACAGGCCAGAAGACAAATGCTGCCCCACCGGTCCTAACTCAGTTACTTTAATTACATTTCTGAAAAGGACTCACTTCCAAATGCCAACTGAGTGCACGTTCATGCATCCACGCGAACACACATCTCTTATCGCGGCCTGTATCTCATTTTCACTGAGAATCTCACAGTGGGATCAACTCCCCAAACTGCAGCGCTCTGTGGTTCTGTGAATTTATATGTTAATGCCGTGCCAAGTTGCCAATGATTAGAAGCTTAAATATATCACTCCGTGGGGAAATAGACTACGGACAAGGACACTACCACTCTTTGGAAAAGATCATTAAAATTATGAGCTAGTAAAAGCGTGTTTTATTTTGATTTGGCAGCAATAAACTGTGCTGCTCCTGCTCGAAACAGCGCAGAACTAACGAAGCTACAATTAGCAAGTGGACCACACGCGCTCAAAAAAAAGAAGAAAAGTCACACACTCCTACAACCGAGACCTTTCGGTTAAACAGTCTGCTGAAAGTTTCACTGGAGCCTGTGCTGCAGTAGGTTTAAAACAACAAGCGTGATAGAAAAAGAGAGAAAACAGCATCTCCTGGGGAACTTGTTAAATCTGAATCATACAGATATACGAGAATGATCAAACGGCCAGCGCATAACATCAAATTAATAATTAAGGGACCATGGGCCGACACCAGTCTCCAGGCACTGCTAAACACATATGAAGGAGAAATCCTGCATTCATTATCAGGCGAGGAGAGAACGAAGCAGAGAAAAAAAAAGAGATGGTGTGAGAGCGGGCAAGAGCAAAAGAAGAAGGGTGAGTGTGCTGCCTTAGGAAAGCAGAGGCACCGCGCTCAGTGTTCAACACGCTGCTTCCAAATATTAAGGCAAACAGAATAGAAGGATCTACAAACTGACCTGCTGATAATTAGGTCAAAGTTCCACATTTTACATTTATTCTCCTGCTGCATGTCTGCAAATGCAAGAGTGTTGCAGAAACAAACAGAAGCTCTAATTTAGTTTCCTCCATAATCTCACCGTGCATCTAGAATAATCAGAAAGATATGTTTCAACGCATTTTGTAGGGCTTCCAGAAATGAGCCTGCTTCATTTGCCTGCTGCATACAACAAGCCCTTCTGGCATTTTACACTTTCCATTTCCATTTTGAGACTACACAGCACAGTTTTACACAACACAGCTCCTCCACATTTGACCTCCCTTTACAATGTGCCCTCTGTTGATACAGAGGAGGGTTTTACACAGAGCAGGCCCGTGGCGGTGGTTCTACTGAAGGCCAGCATTCTTTGATTAGTTTTCCCGTGGACCGTTTGACATTTCCACCCAGTCGCCCTCTCCTCCTCCTCTCTCTCTCACTTGCTTCGTAGGATGAGAGAGATGTAAAATAAATGTGAAAGCTCGGCTGTCCGTCTGAGTTTAGCTCCTGACAGATTCTGTATTTTGTCATAATGCACTGCATAGTTTTCAATACTACCTGAGGGAGGTTTAAATAATAATACAAAAATAGGCAGCCAGGCAAAAAGAAGCTGTGAGGAAAAAATAGAAAGAAAAATGAGGAAATGACAGATTCAAAAATGACAGGGCAGATGTAGGAGCAGGTGGAAAGGTCAGCGGTGAAAGAGAATGCAGGAAGACGAGAAAGAAAAGGTGACAGGAGGTCTAGAGTCTACAGAAAAGAGTTGGGAGCAGAGAGTGAAAGTCAAAAAGTACTGGACATTACATCAAAATAGAAAGTTTTCAGAGTTTTTCCAAACTTTCTTATTTTTAGTTGCCAATTGTCATATTATCTACTGTTTGTTGTGTTTTCTGCATGGTGCAACTGGAACGCAGAAGGGTTTGGGTTCCTATCCATCACACACAGAAGATGTGTCTGTGACAGCAACCTGCAAAACACCCGCGTGTCACATTTGACACATTATACTGTTTCAGGTCACACACTGTCACTGGGAAGAAACCATGCAATAAAAAGCACAAACTTTTATTTTAGAGTGATTTTAGGATTTAGTCATTTTTAGACTTTTTTGGGGGACTTTGGTTGCTTTCTACTTATTTTCTGTCCTTGAGCCTGATGGGACAAAATAAGAAGTCAAAGAAATCCAGTAAAAACCTGAGACATGACCTCGACCCTTCACCCGATCATCTACTGTATGACAGGTTTGAAGCTAATGCTTCTTTGGGAATCAATTTGTTGGAGCTAAACACTATTTTCCTAGTGATGCTGCCTTTGGTATTTTTAGCTAAAAATAGCTAAAGGTCTCGTTAAAACTTGGTTTTTTGCATGTTAGGTGTCGACAAGACTGAGCATTTTCTTGAGTTTAAGGAGCATTTTTATGCCTGAGTGACGCATAGGTTAGAATCAAGTGGCTTAACATAAAACTAAAAAGGATGACGTGCTGAAAATGAACAAAAAACTTTTAAAGATCTTCAAAAAGCCTGAAGAAATATTGATAAAAAACTATTTAAAAGACTAGAAAAGTCTGATTTCTTGGAAGCACTAGTGCTCTATTTAGTGATATGTCTCTATAGCTGTGAGCTATGTATTGCTGAATAGACTTTAAACACTGTGCATCATATATATTTCAGTCTGTATCCTACTTTGTGTGTCTATTGCAAGAGCCTGTGTGTGTTTTCATGCACATACCATCAAGCACAACTGGCTGTGGGCCCATGAATGAATATTACACTGCAATTACTACAGGGGGTGTGCAGTTGGTGATTGTGTGAACTCTGATGAGCATAATTAACCTTTTTCCAATTCTCTTTAGCTGGGTGCCTCTGGGCCTCTGTTGCTAGTTACCGCTGACTTTAAGCCGCTCTTTTTTTCCCCCCCCTGAATTTTTAACCTCACCACAACTCCAGTAATTGCAAGGTGGAAAAGGTTGACTACTGTCTGGATTTCAAGTGCTTAAAATGTTTTGCAGTAATGACTGATGGCACCGACCGGCCCATAATGGCTGCAGATATAGCGGGCTGGTTCGCAGCGTTTCCTGCATTTAATGGGTCTTGTCCTGCAGATATGTTGTGACATCAGGATCAGATAAAATGCCGCGCTAAAGCCGGTAGAAGCTTTCAGGCTTTTTGTTCATCAATGTTGTATTGACAGCAGTGCAGGTCAAGCTGCTACAGTTTATCAGGTACTTCTGTGTTAAAGCTAATGCACCTCCATCTTGGTCATTTCCATTTACAGCTCCCTCTGCAAGAACTTCAATGTGAGATCACACAGTTCTCTTTTGCTATATTTATCAGTAAAAAGCTCAATAATTGTTTTAGGTTAGAAGAAAAGTCTAAGTTTCATCACTAAGATTCAACCTAAACAGGTGCGCTTCATAAATTATCTGAAGACTTAGCATAAAACCACCAACTGTCTACGGGTTGAGCTATGAAAAGTTGCTCTCAGTTCAATATTATGACTGCATGAAAACATTTTGGCTGAACAGACACTGAAACCTGTTATTACAGCACAACATGAGAGAAAGAACCACTGGCTGACAACAAAGGAGCCTGTCATGTTTTGCACTGGCGAGGAAGGAACAGTTTGTGGGAAATGAATGACAAGTTTGCATTTGCTGGATGAAAAAGCAGCCAAATTAGCATTGGAAGCCAATGTGGGGCTGTTATTATGTTTTGAATATTTGGCTCTGCACCTTTTTGATTAGGTTTATGAGAAAACCAACGGTTTGGACCCTTTTGGGGATAATTTGCGTGACATCATTTGATTCTTTTAACCCTATTAGAACAAAATGTTATTTTTAAAGGTCTGGTTTTCACACATGGAGTGGAAAAACATGAGAGCAACATTCCGTTATGACTAAAAGCCTTTTGGTGTGACTCGGACTGGAGCATACCTGTTTTACCCAAAGCACCAACCATTCAGGGCTTCATTCTTCCAACTTCTCTGCAAATCCATAAAAGTCTAAATGCTGTGAGATGAATAAGCAAATAAATAAATATGGGTGTTATGCTACTTGAAATGACATTTAAAGGACATTCCCCCTGCAGTGGGTGTTTGTCCCCTCCACCGTCTCCCTCTGTTCCCTAAGCTTCTCACAGACAGGTTGAGGTGCAGCAACGCCCCGATAAGCACACTAGGCTGGTCTTTATCTGGCTGGCAGGGGGACGTGGCCTCAGCTAAAATAACCCGCAATGGGAGCCCTGCTATCTCCACACAGACCCCAGAATAGAACCGATCAACGCACACAAGACTGGATAGAAGGAGGGGATGTAAAAAAAAAGAAGAAGAAAAGGAACGCCTCACACTGTGCAGCAACCACCTGCTACTGGCCGCTACCTCTGCTGGACCTGATAACACAGAATCCACCAGCGATTATAAAGTGGTGCAGAGTGGGAGGTGGGAATGTGAATGAGAGACGGCTCCATTTACAGTACTTTACCGTTGTTGTTTGATAGGGAGGGGGGGCCGTAAAAGGAGTGGGGGTGAACTGGCTTTATGACTAATACCGTAATTGATGGAGAAAAGCTTCTCTAGTCATAAATAGGAGCCATTATCCATTGAATTAGCAAAGTGGGAGACAAAATGATGCACACCCATTCAGTGATTTACAGAGAAAGGAAGAGAACTGGTAAGGGGTACTTGTTATCCATCTTGCTACAAATAGGTATCTTTCACAGCACATTTAGCAGCAACATCTGATCCGAACAGAACGTCTGGTAAAATTAGAGGTGTTACCATTAGAAAGCCAACTCCGAGTCCTCCTCTCCTCACACTCTGGGAAAAAAGGTGTACGGATTAAGAGACAGACTTACAATGATTTAAAGTCAATTTTTATGAGGTTTTGTTGCATTTTTTCCCCATTGTTGCATGTTTAGAAAACTCAACATCACTTTATCTCAACATATGCACTGAAAAAGCAAGTTTTAATTTGATTAGATACCTTTATGTCAGGTCCTATTTCATTTTATACTATATGACTTTGGACATTTGCTACTGATAGTGATTCATGGAGCCCTACATTTGGGAGGTGTAATAGTTTGCAGAAATCCAAAGCAGCCAGAGAAGACGCTCCAGTAGCCCTGCAGCTGACTAAAATCTCAAACCGTTCTCACTCTGCATGCACACCGACGCAGGTTTATGTATAGTATGGGAAAAGACAGACTGACAGGAGCATAGACAGACTGTTACAGCCAAATGTGCATTCAAGTGAATGCATGATTAGACCCATGCACGCACGCACACACACACACACACACACACACACACACACACACACACACACACACACACACACACACACACACCCTCTGGGCCTAAACAACCAAGCTCCATCAATCAGGACCAATTCTCACAGGCTGCCTGGACAAGCACCATCACTATGGAAACCGAGCCTTGACTATAAACCCGTCTTGCTTTGTCTTGTTTGGAGGTTTTCACACAGAGTCACTTCCAACAAAGACCAGCGGAGCGAGGCTAAAACTTGAACTGAGCAGAAAAAAAGAGAAAGGAAAAGACGGTTTGGTCAGTTTGTTACTTTGTGATGGGAAACGGTTCGACTAGAGCTAATTATTTTTTTTCTACTGATATCAGATAAGAACAGCCTTTTGAGTAAAAGTACTTCCTCTTGACTGAGAAACTTGTGATTTTCAGATGAAATTCGATTTGTTCTAAATGTCTTGTGTATGGAATATGAATGAAAGCATTGTTGGTTATTTTTCAGGTTTTTATTTTATCATTTAAAATTAACAACAAGCTAGAATTCAGTCTGAAAAATGAGCTGTAGACATGTTCCACGGGGCATAAGTGGGTCCGTTTCTACTGTTTATGTCATACTTTCACTTTGCAACCTTAAGGCTGACAGGACTATTTTTTCCAATTAAAATATAGGAAAAAATATTAATGAGAAATCAGTCTGAGGGCAGCTGGGTGTGAGCTTTCTCTTCCTACATGGTGCAGCCAATTATCAATCTATAATTAAAACAATAAAGATGTTGAGATTTAGTGTTTACTTGATGTTTGTTTGGGGTTTTTGGAAATTTTATATTATACGTGACATTATTAAGAATTAAGAAATTATTAAGAAATCCTACTTAAAAGTATTATGATATATTTTTATTTTAAAGGAAAATATTATTTTTTCTATTTGCAAATTATTTTTTTCTAACAAGCTAACTAATCCTTGAACTAGCAGATCAACCATTTGGTAGAACACATTTTAGTCCCTTTGTCTTGTTAAAACATAGATGGAAAAAAAAATCTACCCAAATAAAAAGGGTTAAAATTGCTCCCTTAAAAATATTATTACCTGATTATTAATAATACTATTTTAAAAAACTATTATCTTATAGCATTTATTGCCCTATATAAATGAAAATTCAACCCAAAAAAAGTCTGTTGATTTTATCACCACAAATTAAATGAAATATTATGTTTTAAAGTAAACACTATGAAAGAAAACAAGCAGAATTTGATTAAAAAAGCATTAAGTAAAAGAAATTAGGAGATGGGGAAAATAATGCAGAAGGACATAAATGTTGAGTGCATTCCAAACAAATCCATAAATCAGTCTGATCAGTCCACAAGGGACCTGAGGGGAAAAGATAAAGAGATTCACTGTGAAGTTTTAGTGTCTGTTGATACCCAAAGGTGAAAAACTTTGTTCAGCCACGGTGCTGTCACAGCAAAGCTGCCTCTCTATAAAGAGTGGCACACTAGTAATATGCACAAATTGGTCCCACTGAAACCACTGTTCAAGGCCAAAGAAAAAAAAGCAAATGACGTTAAGTATCCTTCAACCTATCGAAAATAAATAGACTCAATTCCTGTGAGGGAAGAAGGAAATTAAGCTTAAGTGTGTGTATCTGATATCAATATGGCCACAGAGCTCACAGAGAGGTGGAATGAGAACAATTTTGTTACATTTAAAGACTCACTCGAGGCAATTGACACTTGTTGGCTCATTAAATGAAGAGGACACCTCAAATCGCCAAAAGGTGTTAAAGGTCTGATCAAAACAAATGATGAGAAAAGCGAAAACAAGCCTCAAAAGCTATGGTGGAGACAAAACAAGCTGTTTCCTGTTGCATTTAAACCCTTACTGAGTCTTGAAATTGATCAAAACACTGAAAATGGTTTAATTTATTGTAATAAATTAAAAAAAAAAAAAACACAGTCCAGGTGACGTGATGAAGATGAAGGAAAAGCAACCTTCACACGTTTCAATTTCATGTATTTCTCCGTCAACCTGAGTTCCTGCAACATCACTCAAACCACTGGAGCATGTTAGAAAGAGGGACCGGCGATGGCAGGAAAAAAGAAAAAGAAGATACAGGTATCATCGGTAAGGCTGCGAGCATGGAGGACAGCTTCTTTATTCGCCCTGCTGCCACAAACTGTCTTTTTAGAAGTAGATTTTAATAAAATGACATCACACTGAGTCATTTTCTGCAGAGAAGCACCACCATGTCTTTTTTATAAGGAATACTAGAGGCTGGTGCAGATGTGGAGTAATAAGAAATATGCATAATAAGAAAAATACAAATCAGCCAATCAGATTTGGAAGATTTTGGCTAAATGTATTTGAGGTTTCTTTACTTTAAAACATCCAAAAACAAGAAGTCTGAAATCCTTCACACAACCCTCCACAGTTTCTTAAGTCATATTTCTAAAATTGAACCAAACATAGCTTTTAGATTCTGAGATCCACACCTCTAACTCAATCAAAAATGTACCTGTTTTCTTCTCTCTTCAGTGGGGCAGAAGAAAAGAAAAGCGCAGAGTGAAAACCTGGGGCCCAGCATGAATCTGCAGGGTGCTTATGAAACCGAATCTGACAGAATTTACTTGACAGTGTTGGCTCAAATATAATTTGACTGCAAAAGACAAGCGGTGAGTGAAGCGCGGGGAAACACAAAGAGAAACACGAAGCCGAGATAAGAAACAGCTCAGCTATGGGGCCTTTTTTTTTATTATTCCAATTGGACGATTCAAAGGAATATAAACATAAATAATAGAACACCTTCACCACATCACTGTGAGTTTGAGGCAATTATTGTTACGAGTTCTTAGCCACAAACACTATTGTAGAGATTTCAAAAAGACTGAAATGAGTAGAAGAAGAGGGCAATATAAAATAAAATGTCAGAAAAAGGGCTGAAGAAGTTATTCCACCAGTCGAAAACTTACTTTTTCCATTCTTTCTGTTGCCTCTTACACTTCTTTGTTTGATTTGCACATTTAAATCCTTTTCCTGACTCTTGATAGAGGCAAAAAGGAGTAAAGAAACATGCATGCTTGTTGCATATTCAACTGTTAATCATAAACTGAATGCAAGACACTATCATCTAGTTTTATAGCTGCATCTCAACAAATGTTAAAGGCCTGTAACTCGATCAATGTGCCACTGCAAACCATTGACAAAGCTGAGGTGACAATCCACTAAGTATCTGTCAGTGTCTGCACACACACGTGTGTATGTGTGTGTGTAGATCTGAATACAAATGTATGCAAACATGTAGACAAATATAGGCTTGAACACAAGCCAGGCGTTAATATAGTTGGGAAGGCAGGATTTATTGAGCCATATTTCTTTCTCTTTTGATTAAAAAACGTCTCCTTCTCGCTGTGATTTATGAGTGTAAATAAAAAGGAATGGAGGGCAGGGAGAGTCGGAGGGAGGGAGGGAGGGAGGGATGACATCATGCTTTCAGATGGGCTTTTCTGCAAAACGGTGGCATCCTTTCAGTCCAGCGAGTGGGAGTGAACGCAATCGGACAAGTGCACTACTGTGTGGCTGTGTGGGGGTTTGTGTGTATGTGTGTGTGTGAATCAGAGCGACTAAAGGAAGGTAGTCCTTGTGTGTGTGCATATATTTCCAAATATAATAGTGTGTTAAGGATGAGTGGCCCCCAAACAGAGAGGAGAGTGAAGAGAGGAACAATAAGAGAGAGAGAGAGTGTGTGTACTGCCTGAAGGGAGACACAGTAAGACACAGCGAGCCACTATCACATCTACAGGTGGTTTATACAAATATTGTTGAAAAATAGAGCACAAACAAAAGCAGGGAAAGGAAGAAGCTGAGATAAGATGATTCTGAAATACAAGTCACTGCAAGCACTCTCTTTGTGCAGAATTCAGCCCTTAGTGTCAAAAAGAAAAGCAAGATTTCATTCTTCAGGTATCAGAATCACAATGAAAAAATGTCTAGCAGCTCTTCAATACATCAGACATCTGTTTGACATCTGTCTGTGGGTAATTTCAGATTTTCTTTTTTCACCATATGGGGATGAAAAACGCTCCAATTATGCAGCCAGACACTCAAACCACCAGGCAATCACAGGCAGGTATCTCTGTCGCAACATGAGAAAAATCAAGTGGTCCTCGCATTATCACGAACCCCCGAGAAAATAAACCCCCCGAATGTCAAAACTACGGCGGAGAATACGACAGACGGAGCGTAAAAGGTTAAAAAAGCAATTTATCTTGCAAATTACATTTAGAGACGCGCACACAGAAATGAACGCCAGTTTCACACCGAATTCTGTTACTCAGCAGCACACTTCCCCGCACACTCATACGGGATTTACAAACAATAAAACCCAAGGGAAAGCCTCCCCACCTTGCCATCACTCTTGTTGTATTTCTCTGCGGAGCCTCCTCTTTGTTTTGTCTCTTTAAAGCTGCTCTAAGCCCATCTTAAAAGGGAAATGGTGCAGAACAAATCCTAAGCAGGAGTTGACAGGGCGGGATAAGACAGTACTGATGCTCCTCCATCACTAACATGGGAGGTTAAGGGCGAACACATTGCACACGATGAGCAGCATCATTTATAAACAAATTGTGAAATCAGTATTTTATAATTGCGTGGGCAGAGCTAACTGAGTACTTTAGCCTCACTTTTCAACTGTTAATGTCATGCATAAGTACTCTTTTGGTAGTAACTAACTAAATAAATTCTCACAGCACAGACACACAAGATCATCAGAGCTAGCAAGCATGCTAATATTACACCTTGAAGTTCATAACTTAGCTAAGAACACAGATAAGATACTAAAGGATTCTACTCCTGCAGATGAAGCAGGAGGTGCAGGTTCCTCAGCTTGACCCTGATGCTAATGTGTTTTTTTGTTTTTAAGTCTTATTCCCTCCATTTTTTGTAGCATAAGGTTAGTTGCACTAAATATATTTTTTCTTCTGCTAATAATTCCAGAACTGAGACAAAAACTTCCCTATTTCACCTGATGATCATCTTAGTTTCACATTATGTAGTTTTGTGCTTCTTTGAGGTGGAATTTAATGTCACAAGTATATGCAAAAACATTAGTTTTCCTTGAAGGCACCACATACAAAAGCTGTAAGATAGTAAAAGTTTGTACTCTAGATACTTACATAAGGCTTGGGAGGAAGTGAGCAGCAGCGATAGCAGCAGAGTGGTCACACGCAGCAGGAGTGGGAAGGAGAGACAATGAGCATCGCTGGTGGCCATCTTGGCTGCAGCAGGGAAGGAGGGGGGGCAGGGTGGGACCGATCGATGACCTGGCCGGGGAGCCGAGGCCCCGACTGTGCAGGGAAGCTTGGGTTCTTTACACAGAATGGTTTGTCATACTGCAAAAACAGAAAAATAAACATCAGACATTTTTTTAATCAGTTGTCTTACAGGAAACAAAATCCAAAATATCCCTTTGATTCTTCTAGAAAACAGCCTTGAGTGTCACTAGCATTTTGTTGGTGAGTAGTTCAGGTTTTCAAGGAAACGCATTACACTCATCAAAGGTGAAAAAAGTCAGCTGCACTCTGATTTATAAACCTAAAACTCACATTGTGCAATAAGCATCTCCACACATCCCCGAATTAGCAGAGCAATCATTGTTTTCTCCCCCTTTTTCCATTTAATGCCTGATTTTGTCGTTACTTGCTCATCCCATTGACTTGTAATTACACGATGATATTCCAGGCATGGTCTCTTTGCTTTAGTCAAATTGCTGTTAATCCCCCAATACAAACGCAAACCAGGGTCGGCGCTCATTGCACACTAGCACACTCTGGCTCTCTCATTGATATTTCTGATGCAGCGCACAAGTGGTTTTATGTCTCCTTTAATTAAAAATAAATGTGCAAATGGGGAGAGATCCATATTTGGAAGGAGTATGTGTAATATGTAATAATATGACTTTCTTACACTTTCATGAGCATTGCATTGAAAAAAACAACTTAAAGAACAGGTGTGCACAAAGAGAAAAAAGCCACAAAATGCAACATGTAGCTCAGTCAAACATAAAAACAAGAGCGTCCGATCCCAGAGGACATGACAGAGGGTCGAGTACCTGTGTCTGCCAGGATCTGCCCTGTTTTATTGTCCTTCTGAAAGACAATGGATTCCTCTGAGATCCTGGGAAGCTACTCAGCAGAGACTACATGAGGGGTGAGGGCGGTTTTTCTGGAAGGGAGATTAATTACCTGCACACTAGGTGGTTAACAGGGTACAACAGTGCAAACTGTGCAGACACAGTGCAATTTATATTTTTTTCCTTTGCAATGGAGAGGTTAAAAATACTGTTTTGTCCATTTTGTCACTTGCATTTTAAAATTTGTACTTGGCTACATGCTGCTAACTTTGACAGGTGCATCACAAACCCATCTCCATCACCTATAAATAACCAGAAACAAATGCACATCCCTGAACTTGCAGAATACTATTCATATATATATATATATATACTCTGCCAATTAAAATAAACTGTAATCAATCAAAAGTTCACTTTTAACAGAGTTTCATTTTTTGACTGTTGCCCTCTGAGGAGCAGAAAACCACCGCTAATTGCAGCTGTAACCAAGCACCTCAGACAGCAGGCATATAAAAAGGCCCCGCCTTCCTTCACAACTTCTGGATGAGGCTCTTTATCTGGCACAGCAGACACATGCAGCTGCATGCACGCTGAAAATAAAACCCCTGTAAGACATTTGGCGAAAACCAAGCCACGGCAGAAACTCTGTGTGGTTTAAACTGAGAAATTCAAGAACACGTGACACGAGACCCAACAATAGATCCTTTGAGACAACGTTATGCCAACAAGGAGCGAATGTTCTTCAGAAGCTCTGATCGGCTTTCAAACACGCGACCAACATGTGTGGGCCTCTTTTGTTTGTTGGATTTTTCATGTTTCTTTCTTTTTCTTGGCCTGGAGAGCAGGTGATGTCATCGACTGAGGGAAATATGAAACATTTATAAAGAGAACAGAAGAGTATCGAATCATCTAAGGGACTCCTGAATGATGCCCGGATTGTTCGGACGGTAAACTTTGCTGTAGGTAGAGGGAATCTTGCATGCCTGCAGGGAATTACATCTTTGCTCACAAGATGCCAAGGTTATGATTTATGGCTTTCCCCTCAGGGCATGGCTATTCTCACCTCTGGTTGCTATATAAACTGCACAACACAATTACAACAGCTATTGTTGTTGAACAGCCCCACCGTACATAACCTAAGGCCATGTGTGGGCTGAGGTTTAACCTTACTCTGGGTCTACAATGCTTCACAACGCCTTCTTTTCAAAACTCTACATAGAAGACAGAGAATAGACAGATATTTAGACAGAAAGAGATGTTTACACATATTATTTAGGGATTTAAGACGATAAAGCCTGTCTAAAGCTAAATGAAACATTCATCAAATTAATACCAAGCCCAATTTTCAGGTATATCAATAATGGACCTGGGGACATCTTATAGGCCCACGTCACACTTTTTGTTACATTTAAAGCAGTTCTTTGTTCAAAAGAAAGGCATGACATTGAAAACACAACATGCTTCCCCAGCTGAGAGCATCCGCCAAGTCCCGCTAAAAGCATTAATTACTTAACCTTTGGAAATGGGCAGAGTGAGCGCTAAATGCTAAACAAGTGATTAGCATTCTGGCAATGCTAGCTGAGAGGCCAGTCGAAACCCTCAGTTTCTTCCACATTTGAGGGGGGAAAGTGCTAATGATCCAATTTTACAGGTTTCAACTCAACTCTCAGGACGCTAACAGCTTACTTACTCACAAGGAAATCCAACAGCAATATAGGTTCTAACAGAGTGGTGGATAACAACCCTTAAAAAGGAAAAATCTACATATTTGCATCAACTATCAGCCAAAGTTATTTAATGTTAGATTTCTGAATTGCTGTTTAGACAGGTGGAAATAAATCACAGAACACAACACCAGCTCAAAAAAAAGATAAAGTTAATGATTTAATTACTAATATTAAAACAATAAGGCTCATCTCTAGAGTCTAACCCAAAGCCACACACCAACCCTATCTGTTCATTAAACTCTAGGCTATTCCCCTTGATGGGCAATGAATATATTTTTCATCTCAAACTTTTATCATCTGTAAAAAAAAACGTCCATCACTTCAGATATTAACCCAACGTCAGGCTTCAGTAATTACAGCCAAAATGGCAGCACAATTTCCACTGAGTGGTGACAGTCACTGGCTATCAGCGACTCTCACTTTGACATGGTCAAGCTTTAAATTCAGCTCGTTTCCTCATGCAATATTGACACTAATGCATTTGATTACTAAGATTGAGAAAGGCACAAGAGGGAAGGGGAGATGGGAATTTGCTCTATAAGCATGAAATGAGAGTAGAGGCAGTAGATATGAAACTTGTGCACATGGACGACCCACTGTGAGTCGTGTAAACTTAAGGAAGGGGTGTAGTGTATGAAACAAATTATTGATCAAATGGGAGATGTGTGCTGCAAGATATCCAGTCGTTTGTTACCTGCTGCAAAAATACACACTTAAATCTGCATCTATTGAACTTAAGCTGCAAAGTTAACAGACTGTAGCTGGAAGTGAAAGAAAAATCTCGTTTCTTTGTACTAAATGGCTAATGTCCGTTGTTTATTAGCAGCTAATCGTGTCGTTAGATTGAGAGAATTTCCTCTGTTGCGCTCACTGGTGCTGATAATGTTACCACCAACTCAACCAGAAGCATATCAGATGATGAAAAGGGCTTTCACGTTTAGAAATAAATGCTTTTTAAGGAGAACTTTAACTATAGTAAGCTTCATGAGATTTGAACTTCACATACAGCCGAAATAGTATTTCCTTAGACTGTTTTTTCCAATCACTTGAGTCACTTTCTGTTAACAGAAAACATAAATGTTCAAGTAAACATGGCCCTCTCTAAATTTATACATTTAACTGCTCTCTCTCCAGTCTTTAATCGATGCAGTTTTGGCTTGTTTTTAGCACCCCCTAGTGTGCAGGGCTAGTGTTGATAAGGCCGCAAGGATGTTCTCATTTATACATTCTTCTATGAATAACTACAAACAGCACATGGATATATTGGTATTTGTCCCATTTGTTTTAGCTTGCATTTGCATATGTATGAATGCAATGATGATTTATTTCTCCATGTTTTTACTGTTTTCATATCAATGCACGTTTGTTATGACCAACTTTGCATTTGTGAGTAACTGTTTGCTCTATTCGATGTAAGAAGAAGAGGAACACAACAAACACGGCAATAAAACAAGCCCGTGACAACTATTTGTTTTTAATTCTATACTCAAATATTAATAGCACTGATTCCATTAGTCATTAATAAGCAATGACACCGACCTCACACCGTCCTCCACCTTCTGCATCAGAATGTCAAACATTTTAATGCAAATTCCCCTCAACTCTAGATGTGTTTCTACAAAATATTTCACCCTAATCACAGTCATTTTCTTGCAGTCTTCCATTTCTGCTGTATTTTTCTTACCTCCTGCCTTCGACCTCTCTCATTTCCACTCTCTCTCTCCCCTCTTACCCCCATTGAACTCATGCATACTAAACTATGCTTGCATTGCAGATGTTTGGTGGGGAATCACATGAATTTGCATGGAATTGCAGTACTATTATGTAAATGTCCCAGTGCATTTTTTATGTTCCAGCTACACTCTTTCATTGCCATTCAGGTTGTAGTAAAAAGCACCTGTCATTGACAACGTGCTGGGAAGCCTTAGTGAGGGCATAAAACCTCACCTAGAGAAAAGACCTAAAATATACATGTCATGTTTGGTGTTCCTTTAGCATTTTCCTCATTTTGCTTTGAATTGACATTAAACAGAATAACAGGAAAAAGCTGCTGTACTTATTATGATGCAACAGATAGTAATCAGACTTTTTTTACCCTGATATCTCTCATATAGCCAGAAGAGGGAGTATAACTTTAACTTTAGAATAATATTATAAATGGTATAGCTGCTTCACATGCACCATGGCAACAGTGCACCAGTAGATTTATATACATCTCTAACATGTATAATGTATTTACTCCTGAAATGTACGAGCACCGTTATTATTTTCTGAAAGTGACAGGTGTTTGTATGGGTTGAGAAAAATGCACTGCCGTGACCTCATTAAGAGATTGCAGAACGCACTGCCCCGGCAACCTCTCCTTGGAGCAACTTTCCCATGAGCCTTTGCCCTCAACCTCCAAGGCCCATGAATGATGCTCAACACCTCAGAGACATCATGTATCCACCATCTGCTGCCCCTCTGGGAGGACTATAAACTTTCTGATGGATCTTAGGAGATTTGTGAACTCTAGATTTCAAATAAAGGAGATTTTGCTGCAATGCAGTGCAAGAAATAAACTGATTTAATACATTTTTATTATTTTCCACGTAACAGAGATGTTAACTTTTGCAATACTTAAAAGGTCAGTAAAACTATGCATCTGAAAAATATGCAAAAATCATAACTGATGGCTTTTCTTATGCTCAAGATTTAAACACTCATTGCAGCATTTTTGGGGGGGGAAAGTCCTGCTGCATCCAAAAGGAACTTGAAGTTTACAAAAAGATTTTAAACCAAATGACCACAATCCCACTGAACCTTCATTCTCTTGTTTGTTCCTCCCAGGTGACGCTCTGAGTTCGATCGGAAGGAAATGGGTTTACTCTGAACATTATGAGGCTGCACTGTCCTTCCAATAAACACGCAGGACTGTGAGGCTTTTAGCTGAAATCCACCTCTGCTGAGGTTGAGTGCACAGCATCAAGCATTGGGTTTGTGCAGCTGAGATGAACAGATTGGCAGCTGGGAGGGTTTTTTTTTTTTTTGGGGGGGGGGGGGGGGGGTTGCTGACCACCTACATGCGGACTTTATTGCGCAACCATTTTATTCGCCACTCCGGGGTGAAACACTGTCTGGCACCTGTGTAACCTTGCCGTACAAATTGCCTGGTGAAAGTCACACACACTCACACACACACACACACACACACACACACACACACCTACACTTGTTGTATCTAGCTTTTCCGAGCTCGTCACCCTGGCTGCCAACAATGATACAGACTAAAGGTTACAGGTGAGGCTGTGTGATAGCTATCACCTTAGGAAGGAAGAATCAGGGAGATGATTGGGCCACTAGGTATGATGCATACGGGAGGCATTTAATTATAGGACACCATGCAGGTCGCAGTTGGGTGTCAGGGTGAGGAGGTGAGACGAGGGGATGTGAGGCAGCTCTAAACATAAAGAAGCAGCTGTTAAAGAAACCCCAGTTTGTGAAAACCTGGAGAAGGGAGGGGCTGGGAGGGTGACATCAGCTTCTGGCCAGCTGCCGATAGAGTCAGACAAGCATTGCACCATCTAGCCAGCAGCTTCAATGCCCTTTAAATTTTTGCTACGGGGGGGACGACAAGTTTTTGAAGGGCGACTGAGGTATGGAGAGAAGCACGCTTTTGAGTCATTCTGAAAATGGGATGTGGATTATTCTAAGTGAAGTAGTAGGAGGCGGAGGAAGGAACGACTGGCAGGCCAGAGTGTTCAGAAAATGTCTCCTCTCTGCAATTGGCACAGCTAACTGTAACATTTGGTGTGTGGTTTGAGAAGTTTAATTTCCAAAATGAGATGTCTACACTATTTAAAAACGCCCACACGTCGAAATAACTGCTCGCATGTTAATAAAATTCACAACTATGGAGAACCGGAGCTATCTTTAGCTGTTTGCTCCAAAACTTGAACTTGTTAAAGACTTTTTCTTTTCTTTCTCTTTTTTTGTCTTGCAGAAACCGTCTCTGGAATGAATGTTACTGCAGTCTGCAGTTACTTATTCTGAGTTAGACATAGAATAATAGAAAGCCAAGTTTGAAGTGATGGTGAGACCCAATTAGGACAATGAATGCACTTCTTGATTTAGCCTGTGCAAAAAAAAAAAAAGGAAAAAAGAAAAGACTCATGCATTTTCTTTGGTTTGCAGAACTTACTTTAATCCATAAAAAAATCCAGTAAATAAAAGTCTCTTTTTTTTAAGTGTTAGCTCTTGGGAGTAAAAAACTCAAGAGATACGACTTGTTAAAAGAAACACACACATTTTTTAACAAAGGGGACCAAACTCTATTGGCTCAGTTGATTAAAAAAAAGACCCCTCTCCATCTTTATCAGCCTCTTTCTATTTTTTTTTCAGGGAATTAATTGAAAATGGAGTTAATCCTAGTAATTTGCTTATGAAACTGGACCAAATCCCATCAGCAGGCTAAACAGCAGTAACCTCATTTCAGCTGCCAGACGTCAGATTTTACACATGTGATTGGGAAAGGTGCATTTTCATCTGCACTCATTCTTTCTGCCATTATCTGATTATTTTATGAAAAAAAATTGTGAAAATTACAAAAAAATTAGATTATCAGCTGATATTGAAATTTCCTGTGTCATTAAGCTCTAAATGAAATACATAAAAAACACTGCAGGCATCACTTAACGCGCTCCAGGTATTCTTATTTCTACTGTGGTTTGATTTACAACATAAAACAGAAAAAAAAAAAACCTCAGCAATAAGTGTTGCTCAAGACAAAGTTGAGCTATTTGGAGCTGGATGTTTGGGGATGCATCTATCCCCCAGTCAATCACACTTCACTGGAAACAGCAGAGACAGATGGAGTGTTTGACCCACACTCTGTCTTTCCACCTGTCAGCGCACGCATCACAGTCCCACCAGCAACACCACCTACAGCAAGAGGAGGAGCACCTCCACTCACTACAGGATAAATATAGTTAAAATATGTAATAATACACCCTAAATTTGACATTTAAAATGATATCATCCCTCCATCCAGTGTGGAAAAAGTCCTGCTTTGAATGGCCAAACACTGCTGCTCAGACTACCTCATGTGACCTGCAGTGGCTGGCAGATAATGCAGAAGTAGAGGGAGGAATCCATTTGGTGGTTAAAATGTTGCATGATCCATATTAATGTAACCCTTCAAAGCAATTTATTGAAACTCTGAGCCAGTCTTCTGAATTCCCCCTCAATCACTCGAGAAAGGGTTTGTTTGTGAGGCACACAGAAGGTCATTGTGGACGACTGACGTGCCTGTGGACAAAAGCCAGCAGACAAACAGCGATGATGATATGACTAGCTTCCAAGAAACTCGCCTCCATTATTCGTACCCATACAGTGGCCACACGTTGCTTCCAAATGTGTCTCCACATACTGGTCCTCCTCCTTAGAAAGCCACACACTCTGCAGTGTGCATACACACCCAGCTGTCACTCCTCTGAGCACCCATCCACCCTCTGACCCTTTCACTCCAACAAACGACCTCTCCACCTCAGCCTTTCCACCCAACCCCCAACCATACACCGTCACTTTGTGCGCCGCTGACTTGAGGATGAGTTTCACACTAGCCCAGGGAGAAATGGAGGTTCAGGAGGGTGGGTGCTGCGATGAGGTCAAAGGTTAGGGGTCAGACAGCTGGTAAATCTCTTTAAATCCTCCTTTTTTTTGCACCACACATTCCTTCACAGCAGGGCACCTTAAGCTAGCAATCAATCTTTCCTAGAGTTAACTTTGCTTTGCTAAAGTTTTTTTCTACTATATATATATATATATATATGTTTGAGTCAAAAATATGCTATGGTCGGCATGCAAATTAGCTTACCGAGACTGCAAAACACAAAAAAAATAAATGTATTCTTTAGTATTCATAAAACAACACTTCTGTATTCATGCAGTGGATGGAGGTTGCTGAGTTTGTTTGTTTTCCCGCTTGCAGAACCCACACTCATTTTAACTGGCGGTATGGGTGAGTGGGGAGCTTTTAAGTCCTGCAACTAATGCATAAAAAGGGACTCGTCTCTGTCTTGCTGGGTTTTATTTTCTCTTTGTGGATGTCATTTTACAGCTTTGCACACCTATGCTGTGCGCCGCTGTGCTGTGTGCCTCACTGCATGGAGGGGAGGCAAAAAGAATAAAATTGAATGAGGGAGAAACGGTGCCACTATCCAACTCGCTGTAAAAAGAAGAGAGATGCTCAACTATGCCTGCACACGAAACTAAAGGTGCAAATGTATGTGTGCATGTCTGGTGAATGAAATGAGCTGGAAAAGAAGAAAAAATAGATGTGCAAAAATTACATACAGAATTAAAATATACGAGGATATAAAAAAAAAAAAAGCTGAGAGATACATTGCTGTCCTCTTTAAACACAATAAAACTAACAGAGGCTCCAGGGGGAACTACAGCCAGGGTACATGTGTGCAACGGACGGACAATAAAGCCATGTGATGGATGTGGGAGGTGGTGTGGACTGTGATAGGGGTTCACTGAGACAGATGGGTGTATTATATGGGTCTGAGACAAGGCTGTGAGTCCAGTGCCAGTCCTAGTGACCTGCAGAACAATGCACAGTACACATGGAAAGAGTGTGTGGGAGAGAAAAGGTCCAGCCTGGGGTGAATTCAGTCTGCAAAAGCAGATCTTCAGGCAGCTGCTTGGGCACTGGACATTTAGCTCTGGGGAACTTTGGCACTGATGGTGGCACACTTTAACTCCTGCTGCTGTTAAATCACACAACTCAGATTAAACCAGAATCCTTTCAGTTGTGTTGATTTGAATTAGATTAGCTCAAAACAAAAAAAAACACACACTTCAAAATGGCCAAAACACGACGATTAAGACGATTTTTATTCTGTTGGAGTCATTCAGTTATGGATTTCATTTTGTTGTTTGTCACGTAACTGATGTTCTGCAACATTTCAGTCATTTAAAAACAAGCTTGTGACTAAATGATTTGGAGATAAATGCGCCTGAAATTGTTAAACACACTCTCTGCCCCCTCAAGCAGGTCAGGAACACCGTGAAGTCATTTCATGCGGGGTCGTTATGAAAGGTGGAATGAAAACATGCTCTCTTTTAAGTTTCTGCACAACAAAATGGAAGTTTTGCACCACGGCGACAAGATGCCTCTAAGGGCTTATCAACAGAACAAAATAAAAAACAACAGGGGGCAGAAGTAGAACTGTAATGGGGAGATATAAAAGAGCAACAAACAAAATAATCGAAAAGAAGATAAAGAAAAAAAATCAAAGCCAGGCTGCTGTAGCACCAAGCTGCTCATCTTCTTGGCGCCTGGCAGAGGGCTGGCTTTCATTCAACTGGGGGCCATTTTTTCTTTTTTTTTAAATTTCCCTTTGCTTCAGTTATTTAACATAAAAGCAGTGTACAACTTCGCCGGCTTGCTCTCATTGCATTTTGGATCACTCTCACTTGCATTTCTTTAAAAGAAACAAAAAAATTATTACGTTATTGGACTGAAAAGACGGCTGTATTTTTGCAAAGCCTCCCGGCCTTGAAATGCATGCAGGCTGGGATCCAAAGCTCATAATCACAGCTAAGGGAATAGGCTGACGTGAGAGTCACGATTCCAAGCAAGAAAGGAACAAGGGAAGAAAAAATAAATAAAAAGGGAGGGAGGGAAAGAGGATGGATAAATAAAGAGAAAGAGGTAAAGAGGAAATAGCTATCAATATGTTTTAGGCTGCATGTTAGACAGAAAACAAGCCAATATGCCCAGCGACATCGTAGCGGTTGTTTGTACATAAATCAAGCTTGATTGAAGACTCTGTTAGTGCGGATGATGTGTGTATTGTGTTGAATTCAGTTCTAGTGTGTTTGTTTTCCCTCTCTGTGCGAGTCCACATGTTGGAGAGTCCACGTGTGAGACGAGTTTACAGAAATATGAGCGTCTCGGATAGTGTTTCGCTGTATATGTGTGTGTAGGGTATGTAGCTGTGTGTGTTTGTGGTCAGTCACTTCAGTGCACCTCAAGCCATTCAGCTGTCGTCAAGATCGCTCAGCAAGAAGCAGTCAGCTCCATCTGGTCCTCCGTCCCTTCCTCCGCCTCCTCCAACGACTCCACATGTATGAACGCTTGGTTGTCTGCAAGTGTTTGTGTGTGTGTGGATTAGTGTGGCTTTCACCAGCACATGCATTAATGCAAAAACAAAACAAAATTGCACAAATGCGTCACACAAAGCAGCTTAACAGGCGTTATAAAGTTAATCAGTATTCAATTCCCTTTTCAGCCCTCATTTCAGGCCTGCGTTTCCTGTCATGATAGCAGAAAAGCCTCTGAGGTAATTTAGAGACAATGACGCAAAATAAGAGGACGGGGAGTCAGGAAGACAACTAGTCCCACAGCGGGCTGGTACGCTGCACGTTTAGGACCACCGCTTGGTCACAGCGCTGTAAAACATCAGGTGTCTGCAATAGAAATGGTCGGTGATAAAAAAAAAATTTAAAAATACTCAACAATTTTGCATGTATGAGGATAACATTCCCATTAAAAAATGTTATATATACCCTAATCTTTTATTTAAAATGTAACGATCCCACATCCAAATATGACAAAAGCAAAAGATACTAAATATATCAGTCATGTTTCAGAGATAGAAAATAATAATAAATAGAATGTGGAGTTTGGGGAATTCTCTGTGCCCTAGTTATCAAATATAGGTTAGATATGATTGCATGCTGAAGGTGTCTTTGTCACTAACAAGGTCCCTTCAGGCCGCCTCGGTCACCTGGGCATCGCAGCAAAAGCTCGTAGCCAGGTAAAGCGATGAATAAACCCAGAGCAGCTGCAGCCACGGATGCATTTTCCACCAGAGTGACAGCATGTGTGTGTTAGGATAGTCTCCCTCCACCGTGGAAATGTGAACCAGCTCTGACTTTCTTCCCTCGTTTTCTGCAGCAGATAAAACAAGGGCCCGTTGTGCCTCCAACCACGTGCAAACTATAATCTGTCTCTTTCATATCTATGTTTTATGAAAATCTACAAACAGTGAATCAGAACTAAACAATTGCTGTGGAAAATATAAAAACATCTGGAAATTCAACAAGTTCTTAGAAATGATTAAAGAATTTTTCCTCATATTTTATTAAGAAAATGCCGAACAGCACCTAATTTATTTACACAAACTTGTTTTGAGATTGAGCTCTGCAGTTTTTATTTCATGTGGACATTTTTTAAATATATTTTCCGTGTTGCCTTCCATTTTCTTTCATCCTCTGCATGCCCTCTCCTAATTCCTTTGATGATCACTTGTTTTCTTGTGCTTTTTTCCAAACTTCCCCTGCTGCGATGCACCCTCATCCCTCTCTCCTCTCGCTCTCATCTTAACATCACTCATCTGCTTGCTGTTTTTCTTGTTTGTTTTACTTTTTATCCCCTCCGTCTCACCCCTCCCTCCCCTCCCCGTCTCCCTTCGTCTGCCCAGCTTTTCCACTCCTCTCAAGAGAAGAAGAAGAGGAAGAATCAACAACAGCACGCTGTCTGGTCTTCACAGTGAAATGCTAACAGTGTCAGGGTCAGAATGGATACTCACACACACACAAAGTGATGTTTTATGGGATATGTTAAAACTGCACCCACATAATAAAAAATTTGCTAGAAAAAATGCCACACACACACACACACACACACACGATGCAAGAACAAAGACACCCACGCAGGCAACAAGCTGCTGTGAAACAAACAGATCAGTGCTCAGACCAAACAGCGAATCCTTCAATAAACAGTTCCAGAGATGCATCCTCCTCCTCATTAAAAGGCAGGAAGGCCTGTTGTTTGAGCCCGCGGAGCGATGAGGAGACGGGGGAGGTGTGCAGGGCGGGGGGTGAAGGCAAGGGGAGTGATCAAATGACACCCTGACATTTGAGCCCGAAACAAACGAATCGATCATAATTTAATTATTCATTTATCTGGTTACTGTGGAAATCAGGGTGTTTGGGGGGAAATGAGGAGGTAAAGAAAAAGAGAAGCCTGGATGTCCTTCTCATACTAATTATATAATAATGACATGATGCACTGAGAAGTGTGCGTGGCGTGTTTCATGGTTTTGGAACCATATCCCTATTTTTTCCCCCACAAGATGCTTTGGTTGAACTAAATCAATATAGTGATCTTCTTCTTATCCATTATAAGGTTTACCCATTGGTGTTTTAATCAAATGATCTATTTTACAAGGAATTTTAGGATTGACCATATCTCACAATAAAGTCCAAAGTTTGTCACGTTAAAACCACAAATATGTTGCATTCAGTGTCATTCAGTCTTTTACTAATTTTCTGCAATTATTGAAAAGTATTAACTTTTTTTCAAAAGTGCTCATTTTATCAAGTTAACAAAGCTGCATTTTAGTCATTCTCCATCAACAATTACATCTCAACTGTGTGTCCAAAAACTGGATAATTTAACATCCATCCATTTAATCTATCCAGTATTTTATCTATAAAGAACCACTGCAGTAGCTGTTTTTGTTTAGTAGGTCTAAAACATGCAAGAATTGACCAGCCATTAAGACATACTGTAGGTAACAACAGGTCTAAATTCCAGCAGCGTCAACATGGAGAGCTTTCATTCAAGCAGAAAAAAAGTTTTTGTTTCTGACCAAAGTAATGTTTGTTCTCTTCCTTTCATTTACTTCTAATATATGGCAGCGTTTGCTTTGACTACTCTTCTATCCACTGTGATTGAAAGTGGCAATTGCACTGAGCAGATGGTTTGAAGTGGAAATGACTTTGGTAAGTGTTGGCGACTTTTTTCCAATTTGCTTCGTTTTTTTTGTCTTGTCAATTTACTGGCATGAGGCACTTGTAGGAAAAACAGTCTAAGAGGATGATTAAAAGTTTTTTACCACTTCCACCTCGACTCTTTTGGGTGCACGACAGCAGCCTATAGATCAGATAAAATATTTGTAAATGTGGGCATTTTACTAACATACACCCTAAAATACCTCCATGTATAGGAAGTTGTAATAGGACTTTTTTTTTATTTGCTAACAAAATAAGAGATAATCTTTTTGATCTATAATCATCAGAAACTATGCCACTTTTTTTCTTGGAAAAGTTCCAATTCAGAAAGTACATTATGTCTTGCTCCTCAACAGCCCCTCTTGTCTTCAAGAAACTCAATATGGCTGCTCTCACTCCCTCCCAGCCTCCTGCATTCCATAGATTGAATAGATGGCCCTGCTTAGGATGACATTTTAATGAGTGTGTGAGCGAGGGAGGGAGGCTCTGCAAGAGAGTGGCGATAGAAGGGCACGTGCACGCACAGCCGCTAAAGCATAAAGCACAAAACAAAATTAAAGACAAAAAATGGACAAACTGTGGTGCAATTCTGCAAAGTCATCCAAAAAATTCAACCCCACACTCACAAAAACCCAAAATACTTAACCTTTTAGTAAAGGACTTTATCCTAAATGTCAAGGTTTAGAGCCAATTTTCACTGATTTAATAATCCATGTAAACAACTTGCCAACAGTTAACCCCGTGCTAAACCGACGCTGAAGAAAAACGTCTGCCGTGTTTTAACACCTACAGCCAGCGGGGAATCAGCTCGCTCAAAAGTCTTAAAGATAATATACTGCACACAGGAACGAGAGGTCAAAGCCAGCAACAGATCAGTCAGTCTAAAGCTTATATAGGGGGTCAACATAATGCTCCAAACCACTCAGGGACTAACTCAGACACAGATTTTCCAGATTTTAGGTTAACAAAACTCAACTCGGGGCACACATTTGTATCCATCTTTCAGTGGTTTTTTTATGCTATAAGGAAAACTATATTACTGCATACTTCTGACTTGAGATGTTAGATCAGTAAATACACATAGGAAGAGTATACAATACAAGGTGATGCTTTGACACATCATTTCTTAGAGCAGCAGAGGCAGATTATATTAACCTTTTAGAGGAAGAGTTTGCATATGGAAAGAGAAGAGGAAGGGAGCTGGCACTGCAGTACAGCTGATGGGCTGAATTAATGAGATTGTAGGTATCTGCATGGCTGCACATTTTGACTGGGCTCTGGATGAGGGGTCGAGAGAGAGAAAGAGAGAGAAGAAAAGCAGAGGAATGGGTAGCGGGGAGGTCAGGGCGAGCGAAGAAGGTGAATAACGGACACAAGCACATGTTAGCGTTGAAAGCCTCTCATCTCGAGCTCCCCAGTTCTAACCTTCAATTAACCTTCCTCCTGAATACAAGAGTGTATGAGTAGTCTAGGTAGGTGTGAGTGTCTGTGATTGTGATGTGCTGGCATATTTTACTGGGCATGCACGTGTGTGTGTGTGGGGCGCTTCACACTTTTTCCTGAGCATCTGTTTTTGCTCTGCTGAAAATCGATTTTACCTACCCCCACTTCTCTGTACGCATCTGAGGCTCATTGAAATTCAAAACACTCAAAACACACACCTCTTTATTGGTTTAGTGCTGCTGAGCACTGGACATCCAACAACCCAAAAAAAATCTAATAAATAAACTGGACACACATGGAGACACTGAAACACCAGCAGCATGTCAATTCAAATGCATCTGGGTACGTTCTAAACTCCTGCTACACCTGTGCAGTGAGATTACTGTCAAAGCAGATTTTTTTTGGCTAGATGTCTCTGTTTGGTTAGAGCTTACAAAAATGGGTTGTATGATTATGACAATTCAATAAACATGGAAGATACAGACATGTCGTTCTACGCAGTCCTAAGTAAACAGTGATGATGTCACACACCAGCAGGTAAAAGCTGCTTTGAACAAAAAGAAAGTTTATCATAAATAAAATAAAAATATGAATTGAGCCAGGCCTTCCTGTCAAACATCGGTGCCTGACCTCACTAATGCACTTGTGGAAGAAAACTCCCATAAACACACTCCTAAAGCTTTCTCAGAATCTGTTACAGCTGCAAAAGCTGGACCGACTCCATATTAAACCCTACTGGTCAAGGATCACACTGATCCAAATACTTTTGGTAAAATAGATGTTAGGGATGGGCAGTGATTGTTGAAAATTCAAATGATGCAACTTTCATTTTGATAAGATTTTGCACCAGCACCTATAATCTATACACGGTGTTTTTACACATGAAAGAGCATTTTTCAATTGGAAGCATGGTTTAGTTAGCGACCAGACCATCCTGAACCTTATAGGCCAGTCTAGACCAGTCGACTTCCAGACCCAGGGCAAGTACCGCTCACGTGACCATCTCAGCATGGACTTCTGTCTGGGTGGAGGGAGCACAGACCGCTAGCGTATAGGCTACTTAATAATAGTGGGGACACGTCACCTCAGTCCACGGTAAATCTACGCCCATGACCTTCACTATTTGATGGAACTTTTTTCTCTTTTTTTTTCCAATTGACGGAAATCCATCTTCACGAGAACTTTAACCCCTGATCATCAAAGGCAACTGGTTTCAAAATAAAACCAATACTACTGAATACAGAGTTGAGGTGAATGCCTGAGCCTCATTTTGGAGCTCCTTTCCCTATCAGCTCACCAAATGACTATAATCAGCAAGGCAAGAAGAGGAGGAAGGTGTTTAATGAACAGAGAAAACTGCAGATTTGTTTTTTCTGTATTAATAAGACAATACTCTGCCTGTTGCTGCGCTCTTTGTGTCCTTGCTACATGGCGACTAAAAATAGCAAGTTCCAGCCTGTTAGTGTGTGTGCTCTTAGTACAGCTGCTCAGGGGGGAGGCTGAATAGAAGCTAATGAAAGCCATATAAACACCGAACATCTGTGTGAGTCTATTCATACTGTAAAAACATATTAGGCTGTAAAAGGTGCGTGTGTGTGTGTATAGGTCCATGAATCCAGAGAACCACTCCCCACTTTTAGAGTTTCACTCTCCTTCATTCTAAGCCCAAACTGCATACCCATCCCCCCTTATTCTGCATTCCACCAGACTAGAGGGGCCCTCAATAGCTTCCTGACTGCTTCTTTATGTCTTTCATACATCTACCACTTACGCACATGTCAAGCTTATATATGTAAATTTGAGGATTTATAGAGAGCTGCAGAACATTTGAGAATTTGGAACATGAATGTGCAATACGTGTCTTGTTTTTGAAGGAATCTCTTGTTTTATGATACTTTGTGTTAATGTGTGCGATTTATGTGCACGGACTTTCGATTTGGAGAAATGTTGTCTAATACCCCCCACACAGACATAAAAAAAAAAGATCTGTTTCGATACCAGCTGAAAAATGTTTGCTTTTTGTTGTTCGTGCATATTGTAACTCTGCATATCTATGTTAAACACTAATATCTGTGGGTACATAAAAAAGAGACTCCATTAGCAGTGCAACCAGGCCACAGTTTGTGGGTGCAGTCTGAAAAGAATAGGTCAAACGTGGGCTGAACACACACATTCAGCAGACCCACATCACTCATAAAAGGGGTATTACACACAGACAGGAGGGACGTAATGTGCTCTAATTGGCCATATGCATGTGTGTGTGTGTTGCCCCTGTGGCCTCTGTGTAGCATTGTTTGGAAGTTAATCCAGACAGGAGATGCTGAAGCTGCCAGACTACAAGGCAAGATGGCAGCCATAAACACACACACACACACACTAGAATCACACATTTACTCAATTCTTGAGAAGTTCACCTAATAGTGCGTTGATACACCAAGCATTTCAAAAACACAAAAATTCACCATCTGGTTTAGATTAACGCTACTTTTTGCACTCATCGCTGAGTAGATAAATTGAGATGTCTAGTTTTTACTGTTTTAAACTTGAGAATAACTTTTTCCCCCTCATAGTGAGTTGATTTCAACATAGACAGAAAATGGAAATTGGAGTGGAGACCATGAAAGATCAACACAGGCACCATTTTTATAACCACCAAAACTCCCTCCGCCTGCCAAAACAGTGTCTCTGTGTGAAAGAAGCTAACAATTTTCAACAACTGCAAACAATATTCAAACCCTGCCACCACACAACCTCTGATTCATATTCCAAGAGGTAACTGAATGAGGTGCATTATGGATATAAGAAAGAAGAGCAATACAGAGCACAGGTAAGCTTTGCCTCCAGCCCTAAAAGCACGCCTGGGCTAGGATTCTTTGAAATACGAAAAATAAAAACTACAGCCAACACCATATGCAACAGAAAGGTACAGACTCAGTATATCTTCCATATGAGTTCCACTGTTTACTTTGTTTATTTTTGCTCACAAATACAGTTTAAATTTACAACAAAAATTGAAGAAATGTTTTCATATAACCATGGAAATGGACCCAAAATAAACAAAACCTGAAAACAGACTTAAAAAAAAAAAACTGGCTCCTGCATGTATGCACAATTTCACTCTAATTGAGATTTATGAAAGAGAAACATGGATATGAATGGCTCTATAAATCTGTTAAAAGATTCTGCTTTTGTGTGAACACAGTTTTAGTCATAAAACTACACAGACTTTCATCCACCTTTCCCCAGGTGTTTTATGTCTCGACGTTATCCATTTATCTTGGGTTTAGCGTCTTTGTTTCATGTACAACCAAAGAAAATATTTTAAAAAGTTGGCAAGACAGTCGTGAAACAGTACTATCAAACTTAAAATATGAGAACAGTTTCGTGATAGGGCTACACATTTGTCTGGCCACTGTGGGTAAAGGTGCTTGTATGCAGCACTTGAAGTAATTTATGAATGTGTGCATGCAAAATCCATATGCACAACATGGAAACGCAGTAGGAATGCATTTAGAAAAACACAAGGGAATGCTGCACATATGAAAGCATGTTTATGTTCAAAAAAGAAATATTTGCAAATTTGCTGTGCTATGTGCAGTGACAATAACATCTTCCTAGTTAAAATTCTAATTTGTTCATGATGTAAAGTGGAATAAAAAACATCTCCACTGTACTCATGTTGAAGTTCTGTGGAAAAAAAATCACATCTGAAGAAATCCTCCCACATTCTGCAGAGCCATGAAACAAATCAACAGTATAACAGCTGCACGTGTTTCTTTTTAACGTGGTATTCTTTCCACCTCCTGGATTTAAAACAGAAAGTCAGTGACTGCAGCTTCTGCATGCGTGAATTAGAAGATCAGGTGGCTGAAAACAAGGCTGTCTAAGTCAATAAGGTGAGCATTATTTGGGTTACTGTAATTGAATTGCATTTTTGCAAGTATTTTTTCACTTGAGCACCATCCAGGGCAGAGAATATAGAGAAAGGAGTGAGAGATCAGTTCAAGTGCATTGGCAGAGAAATGTAAAAAGAAAAATAAAGCTGAGCTGAAGAAAAACAAAGAGCAGGGAAGGAAAGAGACAGAAGGAGAGAGAAAATCAATACCTTGCCTTGAAGAGAGGCCTACACCAAAGGTGCAATTATGCTAAATGTGTTTTGTTTACGTGGCAGCAGGCCACAGAAAACTCACAACTGGGGGGGCTGGAGCTAAATTAAAACATTATGACTCCGAGGTGTAATAACTTTAAACTAATTCATCCAGAATTTGCAGTCGCATTTCACATTTTGGGTGTTTTTTTTATATAAAAAAGCACAAGCTGACATCAAGGGCAACAAAGTCATTTGTACATCAAACCTGTTTTCTCTCTAAACCTTCAGCTATTACCGGACTAAAAATATTTCTCAGTGAAAGCACCTGCTTTGATTCTAATAACCCACTTCTTGTTTTCTCACCCCTGGAAACTTTGTGGAAATATACTGGTGCTAGAATGACTTTATCCCATTTTGTTATATAGGTACACACGTTCTCACTGAGTCAAAGCCCTTCAGGGTAAATCTTAGTCCACAAATCCTCCATCTTGGAAATGCCTCCAGGCTGTGATTTGGGGAGAAACTAGATAAGACAAAAATGTAAAGAAATAATAACAGTAGTGGTGCATTGACTCATCAGTCAAATCAGATAGTAATTTATTTTATCGGCGATCAACAAAACTGGTAGTTTGTCCATGCTTTCTGAAAGAGTTTTCTGAGATTCGTCTACAGAGTCCCAGTGACGCATAAACAGTCGTGAAACTGATCTTAATTCAATAACTTAATTTACTGAATAAGTTTCCTAAGGCAGATGATTGTCGCCTTTAGAACAGAGCCAGGTTATTTGTCTAAATGTGGCCCTGTGATGAACAGTGACCTGTACAGGGTCTACCCCCACCAGTGACTGGAGATAGACACCAGCTCCCCGCAACCCTATAGGAACTAGCTGGCACAGAAAATGATTAAATGGATGATTATTAATCAGCGATGTAATATGTTGGTTGGATTTTTAAGGTTCAGATTCATAATTTACTCTTGTTTCCAATATTCCAGTGAAACTTTTCTCTCTCCAAATTATCTTAAGCACATTCAAGAAATAGAAACAGGATTACTTTACAATGCCAGAACAACACCTTGCTTGGACTAAGCAATGACAAAACTGTGAAACATCAACAGAAGTTTACAGGTTACAGGTTTGGAGGAGCTCTGGATTTAGACAACCAGAGCAAAAACCCTTGTTTTTGTTATGTATGGACAATGGCTTGAAGCCTAAAAAATCTATGTGCTTTTGAAATACATCTAAAGACCATGTGACAGCAGATGGTTTGCCAACACAACCATGGGAGCACGAAATCCAACCAACAACATGGCCGCATGAAGGGCCACAACGATAAAGGGTGGAAATTATCCTGGATATAATGCTACAGTGCTGCAAAACACCACGAGTCTTTTGAAACGTGACAGGTCCAAAGGGTGTAAATTAAACATGGTTAGCTTCAGAAAATACTGCAGCACATTACTTACACAACCAAACCCAAAATTGTCAACAGCTGTTTCACTTTCCTTTGATAGTTCCGCCTACTTTCCTAAGATGTCACAGCTATGTTCTGACACTAATCCAATCAACAGTCGTCTGAGAGGCCGACGTGTTCAACAGCGTAAAGTCCCTGTTTGTCAAAGCTGCGGCCTGCTGTGAAATTTGAGCTGGCGCGTGAAGGACAAGTTGACAATGTCAGGTGACGCTCACTTTCAGCGCAGCTTCACAGACGGGCCAAGCTGGACAGATATGAGCGGTGAGGATCTTCAAACTTCACTACTGGTAACCACCACCGTCGAATATAAGAGAGAAATAGAACAGAAACGGTGAGAAGGAGTTTGGTGGCAGCAAATCATTTTGATTGAAAGCCAGGCTGATATTCGCTCAGAGGAAGACAGAAACCAAAGTTAACATCAGGAGGTGTCATCTCATTTCTTATGGAGTGTAAGGTGATGAGTCGGTCGCTGCTAAAAGATGAAAGCAGACAGGAACATATTTCACCTTGCGTCAACAACACTACAAACCAGCACGGCATCCTGGAGAGCGCTAAAAACACATCCCGACAAGAGGAACTGTAAGGCATTATGTCGCCATATTTACCTGCAAGAGGAGTTCAAAAAGAATTAAACAGGCCTGTTATAGTCCAAAAACAACATCTGAATCAGGTGCCGGCTAAAAGAAATATCGCTGAAGTGCAACGCATTGCAGATCACCTGTTGCCTCTATGAGCTGATACTATTTCCATCTTTGGCCTCTAATCCATTCTCACCAACCACAGAGGTCATCCAAACCCAGGCAATGCCGTTGGAAGCATAGAAAGCACTGAAGGGTCAAGATAAACCTGGCAAAATGAAATGTATTATGCTTGAAACAAGAGGGGAAGGTTGTTGTCACTGAAAAGGCTCTGAAGGAAGATAACAGCAGAAAGTCTTTTCACATACTTGTCCATTAAGTCTGAGGACGGGGCCGAGGCAGACAAACATAAATAAGTAAAGGGGAAACCTTGACAAGGGGGGCAGCTTTTTATATATCCAACAACGTCCTTTGTGTCAGTTTTCAGTCTCAAGAGAGTCGTGCACTGCCTTGCCCAATGATCAGGCCTGTGCCAAGCAAACAGGATAAAAAGCATGATGCCTGTCAATGTACGCTTGCTATTTTCTCCTTTCTTCTCTCTTTCACATTTACTAATCTGCTGCATCTCCCGCCTCTCATTCGCATGTTACCCCCCCTCTTGTTTTGATGCTCTCTCTTCCTCCCTGACTAGTCTTCTCTTTGTCAGAGTTGGCAGATTTGGTCTTAAAGGATTCCTTGTATCCACCCCCTCCTCCACCTCTTTCTCCTACTCCCTGCCTGCATCTCTCTTTGTTTCCTTCCCGGATCACAAAATAAATAAATAATAAAGCGCTGCTCATAAAGCATAAACATATCTGCAATCACACTTCTCACTTTATCTGTCCCTTTTGTCTCATCCTTCAGTATTGCATGCCGACACAGCCTGCACTAACAGGTCAAGTGCATGCAATCTTACCCCACACACACTCCCCTTCAGCTAAGGGATCTGTATCCACTGGTGAAGTCCTGTGTAAAAATACCTCAAACATTTGGCTGTTATTGAAAGCTGAGGCACAAATAGTCTGGAACACTTTGGCTGTTAGTGGGCAAAGATTTGAACTCGTGAGGCAAATGTAAGCGCATGTGATTGGACTTGCAGAGTCAAAATTTAACCAAAGAGGATTTTCAAATGATTCCTATCCTGGGTGGCTATTGAAGGGCAAAGTGAGCTGCTGTTTGTTATTTTCAAATCAGTAAGTCATTTGTTTATTAGGAAAAACTGTCCAAATGCTACCATCGCCTACAAAATAGGACAACTGGTGAATCGCAATCATATGTACTTATTAGTTAGTGGTCTGAAAAAAAAAGGAGGGGGGGGGGGGTACGGCTAGCTGAAATGTATCACATGACAGTTTTCAAGAAACTGGCTGATCACTGCTACTAAACTGCATCTTTTATGACACATGAATCTGAGAAAAATCAGCCATTGTTCACCTTCGTGTTTGGCAAGAAGAGACCCCTCACACACACACACACAGACATCACTGCAGCTGTAAGTTTTACACACAGTTTCCCATGCACAGATGGTTGCTTGTACAAATTATGTGATGCTCACAAACGAATACAGACATTTCAGCATGCACAATATACATGAGCATGCACAGACACACATTTCTACTGTGGTTAGTGGATAGGACGCCCTCATCTGTTTCCAAGCTTGTATGCCAGTGCCAGTTTTACCCATTAAAGTGGAAAGCATCAAGTAGATGTTTCAATTACCATGATAGCAGGAAAAAAAGGTATTTAAATGAGCTTAAAACCGCTGAAAAATCTCTACACAAACACAGTTTCAGTCAGTGCACACAAGCAGAAGCTCATTTCCCATGGCATGCCAGACATTTTATTTAGTGCATGCCTTTTATCTTATTGACATCAAAGTCATTAGCACACGATGGGTTGTAATGTAATGGAGGAGTGTTTGGTTTCACACTCTCTGAACAGCTTTTCTGTAAAATGTCCAAATTTAACTTGCGAATAATTTTAATCCCCCCTTTTTTAACAATAAACCACAGGGGTCAATGCTATTTAACCATGTCTCCACACATGGCCGACGGTCTCTGGATTTGATCTTGTTGAAAAGAGGCAATGCCTTCGACCACCAACGAGTGTCTGCAGGCCGCTTTGGACACGCACAAGATCACACATGCAACTATGCATGTCGAACAAGCTGTCAGACGCACAAAAATACAGAAAAGTGGAGTCATCTAAGGTTACAAACACTGCCTGACAAAGTCTCCTCATTCCAATTTTGTGTGCTGCTGAAAAGAGAGGAAAAAGGAGGAGGGTGGGGGTGTGTGTGGGGTGGTCAGGATTTTTTATTTTTTTTGGGGGGTCGGGAATCCCACTTTGAAGTGAGCAATGCACTTGAGGTGAAGGAAAATAGTTTACTTCAAAGACTAGGCCAGGTTGTTCAAGGTTCCTCCTGGCGTCTCTTTTTTTATAAATGTTCTATGTTCAACTCCAATCTGCCTGAGAGGCTTAAAGCTGTCTGTTAGCAAGCAAGAAGCATTAAAAAACCTGTTACACTTGGAATTTTATAGAAACAGGCAAACATCACTTTGTAGAGGAGAGGATAAACACTCTTATCTCTGTGATTGGCACAAATTCCTCCCCTTAATATGTGTTCATTATGACTAAGCAAGCACCGGAATTGTTAAGTGACTAAATGAGCTTTGAAATTAAAAGAAACAAAAAACCACTCATTTATAACGTACATGTCTTGTGCCAGACAATTGTCAAGAAATTTGAGCTAAAACTTAAGAATTATTTTTGGGGAAAACTGCTTCTGTTGACATTCCATTAACTGGTTTAGACAAAATGTCTGGAATGTCACAATGCTCTGAGTGGAAGGAGGGGAAAGGTGTCTCACTTGTTCAGTGTTTATCACAGACGCACTGAATGGATCTGCACCAGACACGCATTTGCTGCTTGACAGAAAAGCACCTGCTTTGGATGGAAATGTCAATATTCTGCTAGTGTTAAACAGAACAAACGGCCTTTGACCAAGTGTAAATATGACACACTAGCTTGTGCCTTATCGTCTCGTTTTCTTTTTAATATTCAGATCGCATATGACACAAAGACAAAGGCCACCATCAGTCATGTTCAACACTACCTTCTTTTCACTGGACACAGTAGAGCGAGGCACTCTTTGTAGCACGTGTTACTCCAAAAGGCATTACCCAAACAAGGTCCCTCTGGGATTTACAATAGAAGGGCCCATTTCATTATTTATTGGCAAGGCTCACACTCTAAGGGCCAGACCATTACCTCCACATGGGTGTATGCCATAAGCAGCTGTTGGTCTCTCAGCGTGGTAAAACATTATGATGTGACACAAAAGTACGGCATGTAGGTGCAGATTTTAAAAAAGCTCACAGGTGTTGGTGTACTAAAAGTCTAGCTAAATATTTTAATATCGTATCAAGAACTTCAACTCTGCATGAAATGATCACAATCAGTATTTTACTTGATGTAACATTGGACTTAATTTAAAAAACAGAACAGTCCCTCATCCCACGATTATGTAAATCTCAGATAACACAGCAGAATGAATGGCACCTCATACTGTTTCAGTGAAAAAGGGTCCATCCCGTATTCACAGTGCTGGTCAAATGAAGTAAATTGATAGGCAGATGAATGATCTTGTTGGCAAACAAAGTAGTTTAGGCCTGGCCAGTTAGGCACATCTTCCCTGGCACTGAATTCTCGCCGAGCCCTGGCACAGGCCTCTCCTGTGGCAGTTGGCAAAAATGGCAACGGTCATCTTTGCAAAATTAGGAACACCCTCGTGTGTCTAAAAGACAGTTTGGCTGAAACTGAAAATAACATTAAACACCAATCTGCTTCTTCCTATATTTGCCCTTATGATGTATCCCTTTAGGGCGCTGGTTCAAATTCATTAGCACTCCTTTATGTTCCTAAAAACAGGAGACCCTCTGTTCCCCATCTACCTGCTGTTTCTAAGCCACGGTCTCCATTTCCCTCCTGCTTGTAGTTGCTGTTGTTACGTCTACACCCTCTTCTCTCTCTCTCTCCATCCCTCACACACACATACAAATGCTGTCATTTCTGCTTTTAATTGTTTCTGTCTCCCCCTCATTTTCCACTACACTAACCCAGGGGGCAAATACTGTGGGGCTGTGAACAGCAACCCTGCTCCAATGCCAAACCTGCTTTTGTCCTTCCTTTCATGTTTTTAGCCCTGCCTCCAGCCTGTTGGGATTACAGATTGGGGTAAAACGACAAATGTCACAAGGGTTGACTGGGATTTATCCCCAATAAAAGCTCCCACCCAACCCTTTGGCTACATGATGTGGGGTGAATCCCATTTCACCCTTTGCTGCTACCACTTAGCCCTTTGTTCTGGGCATTCATGCCAAGGGCTAGGGTTGTCCCCATTTCTTTTTGTGAAGTAGACAGAGTGGGTGAGGTGGTAGGTACTATCTGTCCTCACAAATTGAGGTTTTGGAGGGGCATCCTTCAGTTTTACAAATATTAGGATGAACATGTGTTTTAACCAGATTTATCCACGATGAATACGTAGTTAGTACCACCAACTAGCTAATAACAACATTTGTTTGCAGTCTACTATACTGACTAAACTGTTCCACCACCACCAGTTGGTAAAATACTTTGTCTTTATGCATTCCAGTTTAACGACAGATAAGAAAAATACACTAAAAGAGATTGCAACAGCCACGGACAGAATTTAACAGTGATGACCCCCCGAAAAAAAAACCTACTGCATCTGTTAACATGAAAAGATTTGACAGCATGTGAAATATGAGCATCCTGAAGGCGTCTTTTAGGGGGATAATTCAATCACCACCTCTTGTGACATAAAATTAGGTGGCCAAGGGGTAAAACCCAGAATCTCAAGGAAATTGGATTGAGCCTTGTCAAAAGGAGGGTGAAGATTCTTTCTAGACTGAATCGCCTCTACTTCGTGTTCTGTGCATGGCAGTAAAAACAGATTACTGTAAAGTTGGTGTTGTTGGTAATTTTTAAGGAAATTGGACATCACTGGGATCAAACCTTGATTCACCTTTTTTCTCATTGCGATTTGTTACTACTCATTTTACCGAGTCCAATTTGCTTTCAGTTCCTGGACATTTTTCCTGATGTCTTATCAAGTTTTCTATGAAGTCTCTAAATCTTGTGTGTGTTTTTTTGTTTGCCTTTTCCTTTTAGTTGGTGAATTTAAGCTGCAGCATAATCAAGGCAGCACTGTCTCCCTGCTTCTCTGCCTGAACGCCATTTAACCGTCCTGACAGCAAATAGATTCTGATAACAGGCTCATTTATTTCCTTTTTAAAATCCATCAAGTTTTCCTCCTGCTATGCACGGCCAATTTCCCGTTTGAGCAGATAACCAGGTGTTTGCTTACATTTATGCATAGTACTGAATAGATTTAAAACACTATTTATCAATGAGAATATTACCCCCTGTGAGAAATTACAACAAAGACCTCATAGTTTCTTGAAAAAAAATTGAGGCTCTTTATTAATATTGGGCTGTTAGTCAACTGGTTCCATCAATGACAGTTGTCAGAAGCTTGAACATGCTTTGTACAAGTCATGACGTCCCAGATGGATTCACAAAAACACGTGCTGCCAACCCTCCCTCAGCTGGGGGCTGATTATTCTCCACGTTTGAAATTCTGCCCCAGAAAACTCCAAAAAGACGCCATGTCAGCTGTCCTATTGCATAATGATCACATGGGTGAACATTTGTTGTATTGACTCTTTGTCCTGTTGTGTCCTAAAATGCTATTAGCCGATATCCACAAAAAATATAATGCTGTATATTGTCCAACACATTTTTCCCATATGGAACAAACAATAAATGAAAAAAAAAAAATTCAAAAAAGCCCAACTTTATCAGGGATTTGATCCACAAATAAAACCATGACAGCAGCAAGAGGAAAGCCCCCCCCCCCCAACTCTCTGATGGCGCTAATCTTCCCAACCATGGGTGATTTCTCTGATTGCCATGCTGTCATTCTTTCTCCAACCTCAATCACTTTTTAATCAGGATTATCTCCTCTGACTCGGAGATTTAGAAGTTAATTAGGGGTCCAAGCAACTGCAGGTGTTAGAGCCACATTAGGATTGTTTGCATTTTTATTTTTTTTGACTGCCCTAAAATTATCTTAAAATCTGTAAACTCTAAAAATATGGCTGACTGCAACAAAATTATTTTACTTAAAAAAACTGTAAAGATGGCAAGTTTTATTTGTTTATCAGCACTCGTGTGTGGGGCACAGCTGAATGCAGAGCACCCGAAATTCTTTTATATAACTTGTTTTCTCGTGTGCATGCACGTATATGTGTGTTGCAGAAAGACGCCAGCTTTTGCTAAAAAAAAAAAAAAAAACTGTTGCTTTTTCTAAATCTGTGTTTTTGCATTCATCTTTCCACCACAAAAACCAATGTCAGAGAAACAACTACATCTCCAACTTCTCAAAAAAGAAATAAAAATTCTAGGTTGCTCAGTCTATTTTCTGTCAGCTGGAATACAGTGGAGAGGCTGTCTCCATTTACATACAAATGTCACCTTCTATTTTCCCAGGGGCTGGGGAGGTTTTACTCTCTTCACCGCGATGCGCTTGACAAACCTTTGTTCCCCTTCTGGGAGGCGAGCTTGTGTTGCACAGCGAGAAAGTGAGAGGAAACTCAATGCATTTTGCCTCTGGTGCCTTCTCCGTGTCTTTGCTCTCTTTTACGCACCACTGGTATGCTGTAATTTGTGTATCCACACTCAAGTACATAGGCTTTGTTTCTATTTAACTGAAAGATGAGTAAGTGTGCTGTTTGAAAAGGCACCCAGGCGACCGAGGTTGTAATTACTGAGGAAGCCTTATTATTAAGCTCTTTGATGGTGAAGTTTTGTTGTAATATGGGAATCATTAATGCAAAATAAACGATTTGAATAAGCAAAGCTGCCAATGGAGTTGGTAAAATGAGAGCATGTACTGTAATAAAGACCTGCTTGCTTTTACTGAGGAGAAAGCAACACAAACCTAAAGAAATCACCACTTTAGGAAGCCCAGACCTGGCAGTACCACTGTATTCCCAGAGATGCTCAGGCAGACATTTTCTAGTTAAGTGGCCCACATAGTGTTTCTGTGCCATTTCTCATAAACCAGGACGTGTATCCCCTGATGCATAGGGATGAACAATCAGCCTGACAGGCAGGTAGTTACTCCTCTTTAACCCCAGCTAGCACTGAGTGGTGCAACAGAACAGCAGGGCCCCTCCCCAAACTCCTCCTGCTGCTTCTTTCTCTGCCAGTTTTCTCACCCTCCACCCATCTTTCTCCATCGTTTTCTTTAGCCTACTTTGCACGCTCCCTCCTTTTATCATTTTCATTTCTCCCTTCATCTTCCTTCGTTCACTACCACTATTCACCAGCTCCCTCGCTCGCTCTCCTTCTCAATATCTCTTTTTACCCAGAGGCCCATGTTTCCGTGCTTGCATTACACACAATTACTTCCATCCATCAATTATCTGCCCACTCCTTTTTAGCTACCCCACTTTTCTCTCTCTCTCTCTCTCTCTCCACTCAGTGACAATAACCCCCACTATCTTGATTACACATGTTTCTCCATGACCCTCCCCAGCCCCCATGCTCAGGGGAGGCGAGTGTGCCTCCTCCCTCCCTCCCTCCATTTGTGGGCCACCCTCACACCAGATGTCCCTAAAGTTTGGGTGAGCATGTGCTTGTGTGGAGAGAGGAGGAACAAAAGGATGGGGTGCTGGGGACACAGATGGGTGGCAGTGATTGTGAAGGGGATGGCTGGGGGGAGGGGGGGGGG